>JAJTJO010000094.1:1559938-1635111 GCA_024550625.1 Dendroctonus valens
TTTTTTTTAATTAATGGTATACGAGCTTAGTGTGTTTTATGTATTGGTATAAGTATCGTTATTATGGCTTCATTTTTAAAATGCGCAGATCTTTTCAGCTTGATGTTTTATTTTTTACAAACACAAGAAACATTTTATAAAGAAATAACAATCCAATAAATTGCGTGATCTTTCTGAGAGTTTGAAACGGACATATTGTAACGGTTGTATGCACTTATTAAAATTTATATTTTTGGCTATTTCAAATGAAATAAGTATTTACTCAATAAATATGCATCATAAAAGTCAGCCAGTTAACATAATATAGGTATTTACATTAATACTGAAGTCATTGACTGGCAAATATAACATAATACTAAATTTTGTGTGTAATTAAATGCATTTCCGTTCAATGCACTATGTCGGTACCATTAGAATTTAAGTGTCGGTTTTAGGAAATCAATTAGTAATTCAGTATTCAGTCGGCCTTCACATTTTCTCGCGTATAGCAATCTGTTTTAACAGAAGATTAATAGAAAATTGTGTGTTTGTTAACTCAAAAATAGCAGTTGTATTGTTTGTACGAAATTGAAATACTTAAGTAAGTAAATTGGTTCTTTCTAGATGACTGCTAAATGTACATCGTATTTAATGACATTATTTTAGTTATAGATTATAAATAGTAGTAGTAGTAAATATCTTTATTTCTAAAAAAGGCTATCGACCTATCGGTCTTTCTGCCCTTGTTTAATACATATAGTCTTAGTCTAAATGAAACAAATATGAAAATTCTCTTATTCTAGGTTAGCAATACTATTAAATAAATAAGATTTCAGTGGCAAGAAGGAATTATTTATGTCCACTAGTCCGTAGCGTTTGTAAGTGTTCGAGTGGCGTTAGTGTAGGGAAACGAAAGCGGGATTGTCTGGTTGGTCTTGTAAGACAAAGGGGATTCAGTATGGTCCAGTTGTAGGGGTTGTTTGTCCATTTTGTCTGTAGCTGTATGAGTCTTTCCGAGATCTTTGTCATGTTTGTGCGTTCGTATAGTAGTTGGGTGGGGGGGTTGTGTAGTGGGTTTTGGGGTGTCTTATTCGTGTTATAGTCTTAGTGCAATTTGTTCTGTTGTTTGTATATAACGTTTTTGTCCTTTCTGTTCCGTTGGTCATGAGTATATGTCCATAGTCTAGTAAGGGCTACAAATAGCTTTATATATTTGGTAGCGGTGTTTGTGCTAATTCCTCTGTCTTTGTAGGTTAGTGATCGGAAGTGTTTTGTTCTCTTTGTTGTTTCTGCCCTGATGTTTCGTATGTGTTTAGTGAATTTAAGTTTGTGGTCAATTGTGATTCCAAGGTATTTTACGTCGTTTTTTGGTTGTGTCGTTTGGCCGTCTGCAGTTATTGTAGGGGAGTCAGCATTGCGTCTGTGGTTTGTGAGCAAGAAGTTGGGTTTTTTGACCGCGTTGGTGTTAGTCTCCATTTATAAAACCATGTCATTGTGTTGTTTGTTAGTGGTTTGGAGGTCTTTGAGCTGCTCTCTCCGTAGTTGTGTCCATGTACAATAAGTGACGTGTCGTTCTGCGTATTGTAATATGTATGCCGATCTGTCCGATTTGATTTTTGTCTGGAAGTTGTAATTGTATATGTCATGGCAGTATATATTGTAGAGAAACGGTGAGAGCGGGGATCCTTGAGGGAGCCCTTGTTCAGGGAAAAAGGAAATGACAGTGTGTTTTGGTCAATTCGTACTTGTAGTTGTCTGTTTCTAGTAAGTTCTTTATGGTGTGTAGTATTATAAATAATAGTCGCAGTTTTTTCATAACCTCGGATTGGAATTACGTGGGTTTTCATGTGATTCCATTGTTGCCAAACAACACCAAAACTGATATAAAAAAATCTAGTCGAATTTAGAACTAAAAAATGTAAATTGGTTTGTAATTGAATGCATTTAAAATTAATGTTCTGCAAATTTGGAAGTTTTATTCTATAGGTACCTATGCACGAAAAAACTAAGTTTATAAATTATACTTTTTTATTAATAGAGCAAGAATTTCTCTTTTCTACTTTCTTCATGCGTTTTCTAGACAAATCAATTCCGCCTTTTTCGAAAGTGTTTTTTTTTATATTTTCGTTCTATTGTTTAAGAACTTTAAAAACTCATTATGACCAGTAGTAAAAAAATCGTACACAATGCGAATTTTTGTCCTGAGAACCAGCTCCAGATAAGTTTTCCTCTTTACGTTTTCGCGAAATTTACAACGCTCTCATCATATTGTAATTTATTTAATTTTCACTGTGTTTTTAGAAGCACGTGTATAGTTAACCAAGTTTCATTTTGCAATCCACAACGAACATTCCGTTCCTATCATGAATTTATCTAGCTATTATATTAATTAATTTAAATACCTAAAATATTTTTGTGTTATATGCATTTAATTAATCTTCGTTAATGTTATCATTAACTCTAAATTGCAGCTAAAAATTGATTGTTTCGTCTAATTTTTTGATACTTGAAATATACGAGTAATCATGCTTTTAATAATGTATTTAAGAAAAGTAAAAAATACGCTTTCCTTCACAGGTTCAATGGAGTCTCAGGACAATCGTAGCAGCTATCCCAGCATTGACACATTTGGTAAGTGAAATTAAACACTGGTAACAGTCTTTTTTGTAACATTTATTTACATAATTTTAGAATATCTTGATATGGATTTTTGAACTGAATCGTTTTAATCCATCGCTTTTGCACATTTATTGGCTAGATTTTCAACTATTATATATATGTAGCAACATTGAGGCTCGCTTATTCAAAACCCTGTTATTATTCTTTGGGTTGTAAGTGACAAAAAGGAAACAAATTATTGAATTGAATAAGTGAACCTTCACATAAACTGGTTTAAATGCGAAACAATCATAGCGCCATTTTCTAATATGGAATGTATTTAAAAATACGTTTAATACTCTATTTGATATTGGTTAATAATACTGCATTTCATGGGAATTCACATAGTTATAATTACACCCTATGTTATGGTGATATTTTTTATATAATTTGTTATAAAATATAATTTTGGGTTTTTTTTTAATTTTTACCACTTTCTTTCAATGATTTAATGTTGCCGAAAAATATGCTTTTTTTGTACTAAAATGGACAGGGTGTGATAAGAATAGAAAAAAACTTAACTCTTCCAATTCTTCTCTTCTGGGCGTCTTTGGATTTAGATGTTCAATAGTTATTAATTTGAAGTCTGTTTAGTCTAATGGAAACATCATTTTTTTGCGAACAGTTGTAATATTTTGGAATTGGAATATTATGGGCTTAAAAAAATTTATTGGGTTGTTTTAAATTTATTCATCTACTTGCCACAACACCAAATCCACATTATGTAACAGATAAAATTAACTTAGCAAAGATAATGTTTAAAATTATTTGCTCTATTTCGGATGGTCCTTTAATATACTGGGTGCTTCATATTCCCTAATACGTTGTTTCAAATATGAAATCCCCTACATATTACTTGATGTTGTTTCTATATCTAGTACTAGATTGAAATTATAAGAAATTTCACAAAGCTGTGGCAATTCGATCACCATCAAAACTTAAAACCAAGGCAACATTTAAAAGCTGTTTCATCTACTTGGGTTTTGCATTCTCACTTAATTTGTATATGTAATCTGTATGGCATGGTTTTGAGTCATAACAAGTTACTCTGTACATTGGTGTTGTTAATTGGTATTATAAATATATAACAAATTTAATTAACATTTTTGACCATACACAATATCTGGACAGCTTTAGATATTATAGTTCATATTGAAAATACCCTGAATTAAATGTAATCCTTTACATATTTTAATTTGTTTGTCTTGCAACATTAGAATCTTTCATTAGAATTAGTAGGTTCATCAGGGAAGTAATAGTATATGACCAGGGCCATAAAATCTAGGGCTTCTTTCTAAATACATCTTAAGTGGAATTTCAAATAATCCATTTTTTACTTAAAAATGCTATTTTATTGACTTCTAGATGTTGATTAATTATAGATAATACTGAAAAAGCAACTGTTTCATATCTATGTACATTTCACTAAATGCAACGAAACTTGTGAATAGAATATAAAATAACATGTTTTGGAAGATATTTTCTAGACACTGCTAAATGGTCGGTGAAGTGTAAATGATAAGCTCATGTATGAGAAAAATCTTTCGTATAAAGTATATATATTATCGTACGTAAGAGTGGCAATTTGTCAAAATATAAGGAATGTTTTTCAAACACTTTTAGAAAGAAATATTAGTTAAACTGTACAAAAGGAACAGCGCAATTTACTGTTTTAAAACTAGACCGTGCAGTTGACGTGAAGTAATAAAGTAAAGTATGATTGCCTCTGGTAATAATTTCACTAATTGGGACATGTTTTATTGAGATTCATAAGAGTAAATGTAGTAAATATGACTAGTACATCGATAATAAATAAAATCTAACTGGTATCACTTGAAACTATTAGAACATTAGAAAAGTGCGAAATTTCTTTAAAATATGGCACGATATTCGGTAATGTTACAAAATCAGTCGCTGCTGATGATTTATGATGAATTAGCTATAAAACTGACAATGATTATAGGACAATTTCCTTAGTTTGAACAGTGACTTTCATTATGTTCGATTTTTGGCTTCGTCTAGCATCTTCGGGTTTATGGTATCTTTTGTGCGAATTCCAGGTCAGCAGCAGTTGTTCTTCGTTCGATTCCTGGTCGGCCACATCCATCTGAAATGTAACAGCGTTCAATTTAGTGGAAATTTTTTGTGTAACAAACCTAAACAGTTTGCTTCCTCCGCACAATCTAAACAGAAACACACCACACAATCTCACAAATAAAACAAAACCATTTTCTTACCGACATTCTGCGTTCATCTAAGTTCATATAGATTTTACCGGAAGACCCAGACGTTTCTGACGACTCAGAGGATCGATTACTCAAACTGCACTGCCCAGCAATGGTTTTGTGGTGCTGTTTGATTTGGCGCAATCACTATCCGTTTCTTCATCCTATCACAAGCACAGTTCCAATATTTTATTTCCTTCATTTTTTTCGTCTCACAGACTACCCACCTGATACTTAATTTGCCTCCATTTCTTTTCAATCAAGTTCGATGCCGAATTGGAGAGTTTCCTATTAATGTCCCGGTGTGGAGAGTTGCCTTGGGAGCTCTTCTCGCTTTCTTCGGAAAAAGCTCGAGTGATGAGTATTCTAGGTGATCTTGAAGTATATATTACGCATGATGTATGAAATGTTTTTTTAATAGAAAGCACATATGTTTACTATACAGGGGTATAAATATGTATATGAAATAAGCCATCCAAACAAAACAGCTGAATCTGGAAAATTCTAACTCAAAATTAAATCTTTATTGCTTTACTTAACTGATTATGGTAATAATTTAAAAAGCTATGGACGCGTAAAGAATAAGTGTTAAATATGCATCTAAGAAATTTATTAGAGAATTCTTTCAGATACACGAATGTTTTCTTGAATTGTTAATTATTTAGGCATTCAGTGACCTGAATGCCGAAATAATTAAACTTCCCTAACCTAACGGACCTGTACCTAACGAAGGATTTTTCAGGATGAAATAATTATGCTATATTCAAAATGTTTTATTGATGCAAAAAAAACAATTTAGAATAAGTGATGCGCGTTTGAAAATAATGGTTTTCTAAAAAGTGACAGAAACATATACGGGGTGTCTATTTGAAAACGTCCCACCCTCAATATCTTTCTTGCAGTTAGCAATATGAAAAATCCGAAAGACACGTCAATTTTATTTGTAACGGGGACAATTGGAAAAGGAATTGAAAAAAGGAAAAGACAATTGAAGGCCCTTTAAAACGATGTGCCACTTGACCATCATTCCCATTTAAGATTCTAAGGGTAACATCTACCCCTCCTAGGGGGTTGAAACAAGAAGGCTAAAAATATTTATTTAAAGTGTCCCCCTTACATATTTTTAACTGTAAGAGAGATTTTTAAGGGTGAGAAGTTTTCAAATTGACACCCCGTTTGAAGCTTTCTGTAAACATGATTATTTTTTATGACTCGCCAAGCTGGGATATCATTTCACAGGTTCTACTTTCACAGGTTTCACTTCTTGTTTTTCTGTACCACTAGATTTAGCCTTTAAAAAAATTCTTTCACCACTCTTAATTATTATTATTATTAGATTATTATTATTAAATTAGATATTATTATAGAGTATTAATGTACTGATTATTCTCGTACATATATTATGATATCCACATATGGCTCCGCTGTCCAATTTTTTTCAGTATTAAGTATCAGGCAAACTCAAAGCGAAACATAAAAATTGGAAATACTACATTTGTGAATAGAACTATTTACTGACACAAAAAATGCGAAACTGTATCTTCAAACCTTTTAGGGCTTCCATCTGAGTCATTTGGCGGTGAATTGGGCGGTTTTTTAATGAGTTTTTCATCGAACTTGAATATTTTCAATAGCAGATTGCCGGGACTGTATGTTTTCGCGATCGGTTCGAATGTTTTCTCCTTCTGCCCAGCAGTATTTAGTTCTTCTTCTGCCCCCAATTGGATTTCTTCAGGTACTCGCAGAGTATTGCAACTGATTGTTTGTTTCATTGATTGTGAAGGTGCTTCGTCTTTGGGTGATAAATTCAAACTATTTGCTTAAAAAATCGATGCGATATATTGAAAAGTATTAGAAACGTTTTAGGAGTGGTTGTTAGGGATTTATGTAGGATTTGTCTTTACCTGATGCAGGTCTCCACATCACCTCAGACGTATTTCTTTTAATTTTGCTTCGTGGACTTCTGAGAGATTTATTTACATCGATCAGAGTCTCGGACATCCGTCTAGATACATTCGGATTTCGCGTAAATACTCCAAACGGGGTTAGTGATGGTCTTCGGGAACCACACGTGCTTGGTGTCCGTGCTTGGATCTCATGATGCACCTCGTTTTTTGTTTGTTTCTTTCTCCAATAGTTCATGAATGCTTTTTTTAGGCTTTTGTTTTTTAGACCGTAGAGGTAACCTGAAGGTAGAAAAGTGGTTAGTTATTTGCCTTCTTAATTTGTGTTCTTTATTTTGAATAAATGTTGTGGTGTGACCGGTCTTGATTTGCTCATTTTGCAATCCATGCAAGATAATTCCTAAATTCAACTTTTTTTGATAAACGGAAGATTGACAATATACAGAACAAAATAAATCAGGAAATAAAAAAAATTTTCACAAGCAGTCGAATGTGTTCCAATCCATCCAGACGAGACAGTCAGATCCAATGATCAGACGTAATTAACTAAGAACTAATTTTGCTTCCGAAGATTCTAGATATTATTCTGTAGCTAAGTGAAATGGGTCGCTTGAAGAAAGGATGCCGATTTTAAGGTATTAAATAACCTGAACCATTAATACAATCTTCACCATTACGTCTAAATTGTTTAAATATCACAATTTAAAAAATCGCTTCAACGGTGTCGACAAAGTTTTAAAAAATTTGAAATCTTGTACGCAATTAAACAAGTAAGCAATTTTTTGGTGTGAGAGTTGTTTTCAAATTGAAAATGATCATTTGTTCCTTACCATTAACAGCAGGTGAACATATCAGTAACGTACCAGCAGCCATGTAAAAATGATGGATATTGGAAATTTCCACCAGTTCCGTTCTACCAATATTTAGGGCATAGGACGCGGCTTCGTAAAGCACTAGAATGTAGTATGGAACGCACATAAGAAGGAATGAGGCAACTAAAAGGAAAACCGCTAAAATGGGGTTGGAACCGCGAAGTTTGGGCCCACCAGCTGCTGGGGCTGTGACTGTGGGTACGAAGAATGGGTTCCGCTGATGGGTGATGGTCACTTGGGCGGAAAGTGCCACCTCGAAAATTGCAGAAGCTATCCTATGGCGATGGTATCTGGCAATGATCAAAATCTGCAAAAAAATATCTCATATCACTAAATATTTGTTTTCGAATTTAAGAAAAAAGTATGAAAAAAACTAATAAAAGGTTTAGAGAATCACACCGGATATATAGGTTAATGCTGCGATGATTGCTTACCTTAACATTACAGCAAATAAATACAGTGGCTGGCAATAATAAAGTGAACCCAGTATATGCTGCAGCGTACCACACTGAAGCGATTCCAGTGCGAAACTCTGGAGCACAGGCGCCCAATCCGGACAGGTACCGATAGGGCGCAGCGTTGAACAAGGGAGGAATGGCTAGAAGTATGGAATTAATCCAACCGAGAAATAATCCTACAAGAACCTGCAAAAAAAATTAAATGGTTGAGTTTAAATTTTGCAAAAATATTTTCTAACGCAACGTGTAATTTAGGTTGTAAAACCCCGACCTATTGAGACTGTAATTGATTTTGGTTTATTGTATTCCTTGAATCTCTGGTATCAGTAGAGGCATTCAAATTTAGATAATATGTAGAACTTTCAAATTTAAGCAACGTCTATTTAGAAACGGTTTTACGTTAGCTTAAACTCCTTAAAACCATACCTTAGAAACATTTTCCAACATTTCTAATATAAACCGTTAATATTAATCAAAGGCGCTGTATCCTAATTAATACGTACCTCTAAAGCTAACATTATTTTTGTCAAAAAGTTGGATCCTCAAACACTGATTTCATTTTTAGCTTATATTCTATACAAAATACTCTGGGAGCTTGCAGTTAAAAGTTTCCAGTTTGGTTAACTCAATAATTATTTTGGAGCGTTTTTGCATCTTTGTAATAAAAATTTGCTTGACTTGGAAAATTGTCCTTAAAATGACTGATTTTTAAAATACTCTGTAAATCTGTGAAGCTAAACTTAACTTGACTTGGTCTTTACCCTAGGTCATAAAGTACTTTGTCCAGCAGATAAAGCTTCACGAAACTATAGTCGCTGCAACTAAAACTATCGAAGTGATCCAGCAGTTGAAATTACTCAGAAATGAGATACCGGGGCTGAATTGCCTTACCTCAACTGGATTAAACTTTAACTCCCAGCATTAACAACTTTTTCAGTCAACAAATCACTCAGACTATGCTATAAACTCGCATTTAATTGAAACGATTTGCTCAAATGGTCGTTGCTGATTAAATACAAAGACTGCTGCCTGAAGTATCAGTTTGAGGCGAAGTTTCGGTCCACTTATAGCGGTCTGTTGCGTCTGAATGTTGCAAAGTTACGAAAGTGGAAAACGTCCAAATAGAATTTCGCCACAATTCTATATTAGTTGAATATTGTGAATAGCTTTTATGATTGTGTATAAAAGATGGAAACTTTTGAAAGAAAGCTTCAGGGAATTTGTTTGGTTCTGTTGATTCTTCTACAAGTATATATTTTGAAGTGGTTGACTACGAGTGGTTGACTGAATTTCGGGGAGTAGAATTTTATTGTGATACTTATTATAACAATTCAGCAAAAACATTTTTTTATTATGTCAAAACCACAAGAATATTAAAAGTGATTGCATCTAAACCCACTTTAAGTACAGGATTTTGAGAGTGTCATTTGCCAGCTAAGCTCAACTGACCAGAACTAATAGGCTCAAAACCGGTCCTGAGACAGCTTGTTGGTGACTCGGCTAAAATCCCCTATTTTTGCTAACCATTTCCGGTTGAATAGTTGTGAATTCTTTTTCTCAAATATTGCCGCAAAATTAGTGGATTGAAACAAAATGTAAAAATAATGCCCTATAATGATGGGATTTGAAAAAATTAATTGAAACAAGAGAAAGCATGAGTCTTAGGAATACTTTAGTTATTTTAATAAATCCCTAATTTGTCTTGACTTGCCTCTAAGGAATGATCAAGAGACCTCTATTGATTATTAAACGATCTGGTTAACACTTTACTCTGGGCTGAGAAAAACCTGTCCTAGAGAGCTCTTGATATAATTTAAATAAAAAACCACTTGAAAGTTTCCGGGAAAGACGAGACAAAGAATTTTTTGCCTTAACATTGAACTTGCCTTTGAGCCACGTGCTAAACTTGGATGAATAGACTACTCGCTTAAGTGAACCAAGAAGATTCCCTTTAGGAGTCCGATTTCTGGGTTGACATAATAGCAGCACTTGAGCTTAATTAGAAGGGCAGTTGAAGTTGAAATGAAGGGCCGTCATCAGAGCTTAGTAAATTAATTAAGCCGAAGTTGGACCTGGGTATAGGTATTTAAAAATGTCTTTGCTTCGGTTACGTTTGAGCAAGTTTGTGGGATTCTACTCCAAAACTACGCAAACATTACGCATTTTGAAGACAATAAATTTTGTTTCTATTTGTTGGCAGGCCTAATTGAGTAAGGTTTGTTGGTCCTAAATCAAACTTGAAGAAAATATGCTATCGCTCTAATCTTCTAATTTAATGCGATTGTAATTGAGCTTTCGCTTTATTTGTCTCTTAAACCCTGTGCCCCGCCCCTGATTAAAAAAATATATCTTAGTAAGCTCGAATATCTTTCCGCTTATCCGAGTTTAACTGTTTCATCAATTCCGTTCAAATTTCTTACAAAATATTAACGAATCTTGACAAATTTTCGTTCAATATTCAACTGCAAAAGTCGGTTCGCCATTAAGCCCAGTTGAGAAACTTCTCATACTTTTAACAAGTATAACTTTATTATAATTAATAAGTATGCAGAATAATTTCAGCGAAAATCAAATGAAACTTGAACAAAATCGAATTCGATTCCATTTAATTCAGTGTTGGAATTTTAAATTTTCCAAGTGCTCAAGCTCAGCCATTATAATAGAGATTGTCTCCATTAACCTCTCGGCTTTTCCGTTTTATGCGGTAATTGTTTTTTAACATTTTCTGTTTCTCAATTTAAGAGAGGCGGCAATGCAAATTACACTTTGCAATCTAGCTAATGTAATTGTGTTTGAAGCTGTATTTCTGACGCAAATTATATACTTGAAATAAAACACTTTACTTTTACTGCATTAAATGTAATGGTGCAGGAACTGTCTAGCTTAAAAAAAAACTATAGTTATTTTAACACCACGCAATATTTTTTATTGAGCAAATGCAGAACACGTTACCATCAGCAACATGTAACAATATTTATAAAACTGGATTCACCTTTAATATTTCAGGGACTAGAATTATTATTATTTTTTTATGATTTGAAATGTCTTGGATAAAGGTCAAAGAATAATATATGTCATCCTAATAACACGTTGTTAAGGGCACGAACATTTATTGAATTTTAATTAAGGTTTGCATTGAAAGCACGATTTTTTTAATGAATGAACGTGTTGCTGCCACCTAATCTATCAAGTCGAGCCCTAATTACTGGCTAATAGTTACCTTTCTAGTGCTGACAATATGAGTATAATGTAGTGGTGCTGCGATGGCATAATAACGATCGCAATTGAGGCCACATATAGTCCAAAGAGCCAATGGATGAAGCAAGGTGAAGAAGAAGCCGTTTACAGCGCACGGTGCACCAGCACTTGCCCATTCTGTACCTAAATTAAAAATAAAATTACCAAAAAAAAACCATCAATTTTCCATTTCTATTCTACTGAAGTCATGAAGCTAATTTTGAATGATGGTTTGGTCAATTGGTTGCTGACTTAGGCAAAGCTGAAGTAAAGGGAAACTTCAATTATATCCAGCAACTTTTTCCGCAATAATTTGTTCAATGTAAGTCTTAAAAACTGTGTTCAAACGCTCAAAAAACGATATGTATGTATGACGATGTTTTTATAGTAACCAAATCATATCGGTATTATATCGGAGGCTTAATGTTTCAACTATAATTAGAATGTTGGGTGTTTTCATATGGAGGGAATAAAGTACCAAAAGAGCTTTAAAATTTAACACCATATTTCTATTACCTTTAATACCGGGCAGGCAAAAGATCAAGAAGAGAATTCCAATGAAAATGTTTATAATTCCAAGGTGCAGCAGTAGAATGTTGTTGGCAGTATTTACCTGAAACAAATATAGCAGCATTTGAAATATTTCCGAGGATAGTACACTTCAGTCACCAACTTAATTTCCTGTTCCAAATTAAAGTGTTTCGCTGAATGAAAGTCCCTAAAAACTGACTTTTTCTTTCGAATGTCGTAATTTATATATCGTGGCTTAATGTATATGTGGAAATTTTCATTTTGGTAATAAAAAAGAAAAATATGTGAACTCAGTTCATATGACGCTTTTTTGAATAATGAAGGTGGCGAACAGTTTGAGTTATAGCAAACTGAAGCAAGAAAAAGAATGAAACTTCCGTATTAGAAAACAATTTTTTGATCAAAATGTACATAAATGTTGAGCGGGACAGTCTTCCAAGGTGTTTAAAAAGGAAAGTATTTAACCAATGCGTTCTCCCGGTTTTAACATACAGCTCAGAGACATTAATAATGACCGATGGAATGGAGAGATCAATGCTGGGAATAACCCTCCGAGATAGAATCTCAAATAGAACCATCAGACACAACACAGGAGTAAGAGATGCTGTCGAGACCATTCTGCGTATGAAGTGGAACTGGGCGAGTCATGTGGCCAGAGTAACCGATGGTCGATAGACAAAAAAAGTTACACTGGAGACCAAGAGGGAAGCATACAGAAACAGAGGACGCCCACTAGCCCGATGAAGTGACGACATAAGGAGACTCGCTGGAAATTGGATGCTGATGGCACAGGACCGGAAAGAATGGCAAAATATGAGAGAGGCTTTTGCTCAGCAGCGGACAGTATAGGCTGATGATGATGATGATGACATTATTTTTTCGAATAGTTTAGAAAAGGAAGTAAGAAGTAGAATTGGTTGAAAATTTTCGACATTAGATGAGTCCTCTTTTTTGTGTGTTGGAGTCACTAAAGTAGTTTTTGGCTGGTGCAGAAAATTTTCTTATTTGAGAGAGTTGTTTAGAATTAGAAACATTTACATCGGCCTATGGTAAATGGAATTTATCTGTACTACCTATTAGATTTGATATTGAATTATTAGGACAAGCACCAAGTTATCAGCACTTTTTTTACGCTTTTGCTATGAAATGTCAGGCCTCTTATACCTCTGCTCTGTATCGCACAATGTTAAACTTCATGCGATATATTCAATACATTGCGCACTGTTGCTTTCGCATTCATGTGCTGTGTCAAAGCCTTCCATTGTCTAAACAAATTAAATAGTTTAGACAGTTTTTAGTGGAATATTCGATTTCGATCGGAAGCCATCTATGCAACTTCCGACTTTATAACGCAATCAGCGAGTAAAGTTTGGCATAACTTCCGCCAAATAGGACTGGTCCCTAACTTTGGAAATTGGGGTAGGGAAAATTTTGTTAGTGTCGCAATAACTTATGCCTATGAGACTGTTGAACTTTGAGCTTTATATACAAGGACAACATTATTGCACATTTGCTTCTATGCGTGCTAGCAAATAGGGAAATGTTGAATATTAGGGCTTGGTGTGGGGTTCTTTCTGGTCATGTGACGGCATTTTAGTCACTTACGATCACTTTTTTCACTCCTGTTATTTGAAACTGACTATTATTAGGCTTCGGGTCTAAATTTATAACGGAGCGTTATTGGAAACTAGAAGCCGGTTTAATCCAAACACGTGTATAACAAAAAACAATCGATTGCGATAAATATAAAAACGAGCAAATAATAGTTCCGTTGCCGTAAAGAGGCGAATCGATAGCCCGAACAAAAACTGAGCGCTGGATTAGTTTGGAGCGCCACAAGCCCTTTCAAATAAATAGGCCTCCCAAAAAACGTTACACAAATATTGAAATTCTTCTATCGTGTGGTAGTTATTTCCTTTAAGAGCATGAAAAGTTCTTTAAAGGATGACCCGTTTTTGAAAAATAAAATATTAAATTCCAAATGTGATAATACGGTTATGGCAGACTTTGAACAAGTAGTTGCGGTTTCGGAAACAGGAGTTTTGGGTAAAATGGCTTTCAGAGCAGCGACTTCTGGAATGGGCTTTGAGAGCAGTGACTCCTATGGCTTCTTGGTTGAGGATGAAGCTGAATTTTTTAAAAATATGTATTGTAATGTAAAAAGTTTGATTTGTAATATTTTGAAAAAGTAAATTTAATCAATTGGTATAGCGGATTTTGTTGTTGAAAAAGGACACTACTTGATTTATAATAGCCAGTGATAACCCTTAAATAGTCACATTCGGATTTTTAAATCCAATACAAAGTCCTTTATTTACAGTATTCATTACATGTGACGTGGGAATAATAGTCACTGCTGTGGCTATTATTCAAGGCAACTCTTAAGTGCAGTCTTTCATTATGCCTTCATTCTTCTTCGAGTGTCTTCCAGGCTCATTCGCATGCTGAGACGGAAAATTAGTTGTAACTAGTTCTTGCCGTTAAACCTCCATCATTATTTCTTTTATTAACTGTTGTTAAAAATTGTGATAATTAATTCTTGTAGTATTTTGAGCGGGGCCGGCTTGAGTTGATGCTCGCTGATATCATTTACTGCTCATTGTGCTTGGTCAGACCTAGAATTTACAAAGAGGTACAAAAAAAAACTGTCGGTTAATTAAGAAATCCCATTGGTCTGTCTAATCGTTACGAAGAAGTTTTTTATTCGGTTAAGCTTTCGCAATCAATTAGTTCATTTAATTAAATTATATTACTAATGCTCCACTTACTCTCGGTACACTAAAAACATTTTAAATTGAGATAGATGAAGTTGGCTGGTTTGGACACTAAAGTGCGAAATATTTCAGTATTTTTAAAGTTACTTTATGCCAAATTTACCCAAATTGAATTTTTTTTAGTAGAAAACAATAGACAATTCCCACATGTGTAGCCTCGAAGTTCCGAATTATCCTAATGGCGCATTTTGTGCTGATGAAAATATCCCAGAGGAAACCCTCAAAAATAAATAATGTTTCCGTTCGGTGCGCTTTTAATAAAACGAATTCCACAGCAAAGTGCACATATTTTTCACGCATACAATTTCCAGAAAGCTGTTGTTGGTTTGTGTTGCATAAGAAGGCGCTACCATTTGTTATTTCTTACTTATTGTGAAGTCATTTACCGTCAAGCACTGTCGTGTTGTGCTAAATTATGCAAGGAGAAACTGTTTTAGAGCAACCAATGGTACGTAGAGTTGCATTTGAATTTCAATAAATAATGCAACCAGAGGATATTCAAACAACATTTTAGCTGAGTAATTTAAATAATGTCTTACCTGCCTGGTTAGTAGTATCACTAGAACGGTATATCCGTTAAAAGCAATTCCGATAGTGCAGATAACCGTCAAGACCACCGAAAGGATGAGCGTCATCCCTCCAGTTCGCCAGCGTTTCTTAAAATTCGGCCGTCATCATCAGCTTTATCTCACGGCGTCGTGTCGAGAATTTTGAGCGTCCATTTTGCTCGATTTTGGGGTGCTTTCCATCAACATCCCCTGAAATAAATATTTTATTTGAAACGCCACTGTTTTAAGGAACTAAATACACACATGGAAATAATCTAGGAAGTAGGAATTAAAATTACTATATTTTTTTAGAGGCATTAATTTTTGTTAATAATAAATGATGCTCGCAATATTTATCACTATTTTGATAGCCTCTGACCTGTAACCATCCCATTTTATTCATACGTCTTTATTCAGCAAAGCAATATTCCAATCGAGTTCGTCATGCTCATCAGGATTAGTGCTCTGTTTTTTTTGTTGATGTATTCCACATTGTTGAAAAGTGTTGAAGCTCAAGGTACATTCTCATTGAATATTTAAATAACTGCTAACTCACTCGCTTTGAAGTTTATTGACAGGCTTTATTATCTTTTTTTCTGTTTGGACACTTGTTTTGAATAATAAGCACTCATTTGCGGCTTTATGAAGGATTATCTGAACTTATTGAAACTCAATTGACTTTTCCAATTCAATTTATTCCTTCCTATGATTAATTGCCTTTTTAAACCAACATAAATATTTATTTTTGCAGCTACACCAGAACTGTAGTTATTTCAGCATGACATATTTTTTATTTATTCTGAACATTTCAGTAATAAAATATAAAATTTATTACACTTTGACACTTTTCCTCTTGAATAATATAGATTTATCACAATGCGTATCAAATGTGTATGAATGCGCGTGAAATGAATCCAATTCAGCCCATGTGGGGAATTATCCAAAATTGAGGGGATCGAATATATGTATGAGTCGATTTAAATTCATACTGCGCCACTTTGAGCTGTTATTTTACAAAGAGAAATAACATTCAGTCGAATAATTCTGGATATGATGAATATAAAAATTTGCTGGTCGAGATATCATCTTCTAGTCAAGTAACTAACAGTTTAAAGTAGGTTTTAAGATAGACATACAGCATGGTAAACTATTTTTATTTTCTTCTCTTATATCTTATGCCAAGTGGTTGATACTGCCTTCGTACTATCTTACTTAGGGCATTGAGAAGCAAAGAAACGCACCTGTCGGCCACTCTGCAGTGAATCAGTTTGAAGTAACGCACGTATTTGATTTTTACTTAAAATTGTAACAATGTTTCCCAGTATAACATTGTGCCATTTGTCAACAACATGTTTTCGTGGTTTACTACTTTTACAGGTCATTTTTCAGTCTTTATTTACCTAATTCTTCTTACTATGATTCTTCTTATTTGACGTTACTGCTGTTTTATTTTGCTTAATTGTTCCTTTAATGATTTGACTGATAACAACTAAACACCCTTAGAAATTCAATATTTAATCTATTGTTCACATGTATTTTTCATTACCATGATTCAAGTTTTACTACTGAAATGCTCAGCGTAAGTGCGAACAGGAAATGAGCCTTAAACTACCGGCAAATTAATTTCATTTCACCCAAGTCTACAGATATTAATCTAATTTAAATAGCTGCAAGCTATACTATCACTTGGAAGATTCTCGCATCCAAACTGTAACGGCTTGCGCCTTTAACATACTTTATCAAGAAACCGTGAGTATAATTATCGTAAAAGTTTTCCCTTAATCATAACTCATACCGACAGTCTAGAAATTATGGATGAAAATTGGGAATTTTAGAGTAGAGTATCTAAATAATTCATATTGAATTTTCGTGGGTACTTTGTAGATGAACAGAAATTGTTTTAGATAATGTATTACCCAATTAAATCTCTGAACATCACACAGGCAGAAGTCGAAAAGGTTCTTAGCCAGTCTAATAAGTTTTATATTGAAAAGGCAGGAAAATGAAACAGTTGAGGCAAGCAGTCAACAACAAATCGACATTTACGAGAATTCACGGAAGAATGTATTCAATTTTATATTAAGTTGAATGTTTAAAATATTTTTTGAATTCCATTAACAAAATCAAAGTCAATATCATTTAAAAAATTAATAATCCGATATCTGAAATTAAAATATTTATCTAAGTATTATCGTCCATCGTTCTATGTGGCACACTTTTACTTATCGAAAACGAAAGCGAGAATTTATAAATTTACTGTTCTAATTCGTGGCGTTGTAGGTTAAGGTGGAAATCCATTACTTGGCGATAAAAGTTCGAGAATTGTTTTGAAATTTGCCGTAGATAATATATCATGACGTGTCCCTGCATTACCTAGTATTATTTATTAAAATGTGTTAAAAGTGTTTTGAACTTGAAAATGGTTGTTTCAGAATTAAGCAGTGAGTATGTGTCGTTCCTCGAGCAGTTCAATCCGAATATTCAGGAGAATATTGTTAGTGTAAGTTGCAAAATTCTTTATAGTATGCATGTAATCTATATTGCCTAAGACCGGTTTCGAATTCCACACAATAAATATTGTGAAGCTGTTGTAAAGTCAAAATGATATTGCCAGATATATGAAAAGTAAGGTCAAGTAATGTATAGTTACTGATTTGCACAATTACTGACTTAACCCTAATTAAAAAATATGCTCTTGTTCTTCTGCCTTTTGAATGTTCTTTTTAATAACATTTTCTTCGGCGCGTTGATTTCGATGGTCGTACGGCTTTGAAAATGTTGACGAAGCGTCCGAAACGATTCATCAACGAAATTCGCTGTTGCTGGTTACCGAGTCAGAAAGGTGCGTGGCGAAAGCTATTGTAAAGGGTAAAAGTGATGCTTTCGCCATCGAAAACAGTGGCGAAAGTACGTAGAAAAAGACGGTTTTATAATTCTCATATACTAACGTATACTAAATAAGTCTGATGTCAACGTTAATCTGATTGTTGCACCTATTTGCCCTTGTGGCTTTTGGTATATAAATCTTTGATTTTCCTCAAGCACTTATCTTAATTATATTTGGAAATTGAATCATTTTCAGGCGTTCAACAATGAAATGGCACGCAATCACCGAAGAAAAAATTTTATCAAAACCGTCCATAACTTAGACACGATATTGTTATCGCTAGACAACACGAAAATGTGAGTATCATGACGAAGGGCTGACACCCCCTTTTATTTATTTGCAGTTATTTTTGACGCGGAAGGAAAATTTGATGTTTTTTTAACACGATCCTGAAGTGTTTTCTATTAACCGAATAGACTTTTCGACGATAGATTTTTTTATTGCTGCTGAATGAATCTTTTGTCTAGAAACTGAAATTTTTTTCCAGAATCACAAGAGAAATTTCATTTCAAACTCCGTTTAACCGGCACTGGATTAATGACAAAATGCACATTGTTGACAATCTTACTTTTAATGGAGCTTATTCTTTAATTCAAGCGCTATTAAATGAAATTAAATTATGCAGAAACTGCTGACAGTGTAACTGCAACCGAAAAAAATTGTGAACTTTCTACTCGAAGATTCTCATTCTCAGCTCAACTTCAAGTAACCAGAACTTCTTTGCAATTTTCCAGTGAACTGAGCAAATTGACTCTCGAGTGGCTGCCGGACTTTAAAGTGATTAACTTGGGCGTCAATCTATGCAAACTTTGCCTGGACATCGATTTCAAATTGGATGCTTTACCGGTCAGCGGAAACTATGAAGTCAACAATGCTGCTCTTCAGAACGTCCTACCCGTGTCAAGTAATGGAGCTATCACGTAAGCGCTGTTTGATTAACTTTCCATCGGTATGATTTAATTTGAAAGATACATCAGAGATATATACACAAATTTTTAAAAATATTATGGGCTATTAAGTAACGATTAGTTAACAGAATTACACTGATTTTTTGGTATAACTTTTTGTTAAAGTGTTGTAGTTAAAAACCAATGCTAAAGAAATGTGTATTAATATTCATTTTATTATGTAGGCATTATGAACAAGGCTTCGTTGCCGTTACATTATAAACATCACTTTTATGATGGTTAAAGATTATATACCACAGCCATGGTTCTCTTCTCTGATAATGCAATATTATGTGCTAGCTGGCCTCGATCTTTTAATCAGAAAATTGATTTCATTTTGTTCACACAAGGCCTTTGTAGTTAAATTTTTTTATATATTTTTAGTGTAGTGTACACGGATGTGACAGTCAAAGGCAGAGTAGGCCTCCTCATTCAAGGAGACTCTTTTGTCCCTGAAAACTATGATGTGGATTATACGTGGAATTCGGAAGTTTCAGTAGGTTTAGTTTCTTTGACAAATAATTTTCCAAAAGTAACAAATTTCGAAAATTATATTTAGCATTATTTCAGGTGAGCTATTTCATCAATAGAGATACCAAAATTGAAGCAAAAGTCACGCATCCAACAGATGGTGAGTTTCTAAGCAGCAACACAAGTGATTTGAGTAATTCACACCTTTTTTGCAGATCAAATCATAGCAAAAACTATCTGGATTCAATTGAAAGAGGTTTTGACCACGATATTAAAAGATCAGCTAAAAGGTGTGGTGATCGAATACTCCGTTCAGGAATCTCTAGCAGATGAAGATGAGAAATTAAGGTTGGTTGAAATTGCTTATGTTTCTCAGTATCTGAGACACTGTTTAGTCTTGGGCAGCTTATTGATACTTAAAACTCCCTTTTGAAAGTAAAAATTGCCTGCTTTTTTACAAAAGTTTGCTATAAATTCACTTTTTTTAGCAAACTTTAGTCACTCACTCAAGGATCAATTGATCCGAATAATTTTTAATCCAAACTAGTCAAACATGAAATGTTAAGATGGTAATCCTTTTGAACATTGGAATTATTTTGGCGTTATAGCGATAAAAATAAATAATCGACGTTTAACGAATATTTAAACACTGATATAATCAAATAAAACTAAATTAATACTCTTTGAGGTTTATGCATTGCATTTTATGTGCTGATTTTTATTATTGATTCTCTTTTGAGTGTAAATCACGGAAACAATTTCGGCTTTAAACCGCCCAACTGTAAAAAAATTACTCTAAACCGCTTTAACAAACTAGGAAATAACACCAACCGAAAGAAGATGGATTAATAGCTAAAATAAAAGCAGTTTCCTAATATTAAAGCCCTATGATATATAGATTCAACTGATAAAACAATAGTAATATTTCAAAGAGAAATACCAAGACCTTAATTCAAAAATCAGTAATTGAATATATATTTTTTAGTTTCTTCTCCAGGTTTCCAATGCTTATTTCGTTGTAATCCATTATAAAATGACCCAAAATCATTAAATTTTAAATTCGCAGCGAAGTTCCTAGTTCCGTATCAATTACATAGAGAGCTTTTGAATCACTTAAATGTTACCTCCCTACAGGGAGGATTCCTTATTTGAGCGCCAGTGTCTGATAGTCAGTTGCTAAAGCTTGATTGAAAGTCCGATGTATCATTTATCGACTTGGATGAATTTGCATCAAAATGAGGATTTCAATTTAGGATTAGTTTGTTTGTTTTGGTTGGAGATGGCGTGTCTGGAATGATTGCGCTTTCCTGTTAAGTCCAAAAGGATTTATTCAACATATCAAGATAGCAATTAGACTAGCTTTCGGTGAATAAATTCACCTTTCCAATTAAGTCCCAGTTCCAATGAGAAACAATTAATTAACTGAAAAGTAATTTGAGAAGAGGTAATAATAAAGGGACCAGCATTTGTTTAATATAAAAAATTCGAAAATATTTTAATTGCTTCAGTTTGGCAAGTTTCTTAGCTGCATAAATTACAACTGAACCTCTTCTTGTTTAAACTGTTATGACAATTTTTCTTGGAATGTTTTTGTAACGTTTCAAGTAACTATATTCTAAAGCAGTGTTTTTTACTATTACAAGAACGAATTTGTTAACTTTCCAATTGATAAACATGACTTAACATAAACATTAACTTTCCAATATGATTATTTATTTTTATATATTGATTTTTGTTTAAGGCAATTGGCCCAATCTCAATTAACCAAAGCCAACGGTTTGTTCGACACCTTGCTGTGCGCTGCCAAAGATTATTTAGTTGCCAAAGACTTGAGGACTATTGAAACGCCACCATTTGAGGTGCTGTATAGAGGGAAATTGTCTAGTACTGAAACGGGATTATTTGAATCGGGCAACGGGTACATTAAGGTAAGATATTTTGTCTCTTAGCTTTTGTACATATTGACTGTTACATCATCCTTGCAATCTTTCCCTTGAAACGAAATAAAATTTAAGGAAATTGTGAATTGCAACACACGAAACAAGTTTTAATTGAAATAAGCACTATTTCTATGTTCAGTAGTTTCAACAAAATATTGTTGAAAAGCCATAAATCGTAAAAACATAATTTCCAACATTTTGAATAATTAAAACCGCATCTAAATCACTTTTCTTAAGTAAGTATACTGGAAGATTAAACTGTCTGATTATAGATTTTAGTGTTTATTAGCGTGTTGCGTATTATACTCTATTCTAATCTATACTAGGAAGCTATTGAAATTCGCTTTCAAGCACTTTTCGCTTGTACTGAAAACCTACTGAAATTTCGTTCAAAATACAATACATCTAACTAAAATATTATTTCTTGCAGGACCTCTCCACTCTAAGCCGATTATCGGACTTAAGTTTGTTTGAAGACGATCGTCAGCTGCTCGTTTATGGAACTCTAGGCATGAGGGAGTTTAAGGTAAGCCCCAGTTTTGATATCATTGCCACTTAAATTTATCACCATTTCTGAGCTTTCGTTGCCGCTTTTCCTGCTGCGGGGTTTTATTAACGTCGGTTGAATTCTTTGAATAGTGAAGTTGTGTATCAAAGAAGTTTTGCTTTGTTTTTATGCAAGAAGGTATTATTGTGCGAATATATTTTCTAATGGCTCTGTGTTAATTGCTGTATAAAAATGATTGACACATGGTGCCCAAATAGCCCAAATTTGGAAAATAAAATGATACCAAGATGACCAGAGATTGGTCAATAGCCAAAGTTTTATTCCTGGTTCCAGGTGAACAGTTTTCAACAAGAAACTGCTGATAATACAAAAACTCAATATACGGTAATGCTGCCTCTCGATATGCAAATGGTCTTCGACACAGTTTACCATTCATTACTATTACTCATTTTGTTTGTCATTAAAGCATTTCGACCACTCGTAGTTCGCTCATTGCTTCTTACCGCAGAAACCGACTGCTCGAAGCCAGAGTGGAGTGGTTACACTTAATACGACATACGCATAATGCCAGCACTGTATTCATCGCTGTATAATGTGCTCGATATCTGTAAACTTCTCACATTTAGCACTAAACGGAGGTGCCATGCCGGTTTACAGTTTAACCTTTGCTCGATGTAGATGTGCATTTCCTCACACTTGAGGATGATGACAACCTTTTATAACAAGTGAAAACTGTATATTTATATTTATTTAAAAACAATTACACCAGGATATGATTACAATGGATTTAGCACAAAATCGATGAAGACTCAATGGACGCCAATGTCGTGTGGAAAATATTCTTCTTACATTTGGATCTGCATTAATATAATGAACTCATCAGAACAAAATTGAAGCGACATTCAATGGTTGTTGATGAAATATGCCAATTGAAACACTTGTTAATAAAAAATAATATATTGACAAATATGCATTCCATTAATTTTCTTGATTTTTTATACATGATTTTATACATAAAAATGTTTTTAAGAATAGTTTTTCTTTTCTAAATATATCTTCTGAAGAATATTTCGTTTTTTATGCACAATAAAGATCATTGATATCATATCACAGTTATTGTGCATAAAGAGCACTTTTTATCATTCTGTAACAAAATACGTTAGGAAATTCTGTCTTTAAAAAAATTGAGACCAAATACCCAAGGAAAAGGTTTTGAAAATAAGAATCCGGTTCGACAATATAGAATTATCTATAATACATTTTCATTTTACACAATATGCTTGTGAGAAATTATAGAAGATCGGAAAGGTTCATACATAAGTGCTGGTAATATAACACAGTTATTAATTCGTATTATTGCAAGTGATTTTGATTAGAACATTTAAATTCATACGCATTCAAATTTATCATTCACGCCTCTAACATAATCTGGACTTTGATTAAAATTTTGTGGTTTTGATCTCGACGTTTCTCTAGCACACATGCCTAGCATCTTCAGAGGTATGATGTATATCAGAGGTACTCACACTGGTCGGATGCGTTCCTTTTAAGATATTTGTCAAAGTACTGTTATGGGAAGCCACACATTTGTTCTAAATATCTATCCCTATATCGGATAGTTTTATGTTCCAGTCAAGCCCTGCTAAAGTTCTAATTGATCCATCAGGGAATTTCGGTACATTGTTGTTGTTGCAATATTATCTTTAGATGTAATTAGTGGTATCATTCGAAACAACAAGGGCAATTTAATCCAGTCATCAAATTTTAACGTGCTTGTGTAATTTATTGCCGTAAAGGAAAGGAGATGCCGTAATGGCCGACATAGTAAACCCTCATGTTCACGATGCTCTTTCTCTATTATTACTCAAAGCCGGATTTATATATCATATGTCTGGGTATGTCGTATATCAAATACTACGTGCCTTGGAGGAAATTGCTTGCAACAGAGAGTCAAATAACATAATTTAGCCAAATGCCTCTAAAGCAACCTTCTGGTTATTGTCTAACATTTAAGACGAATTATTATTCGTCAGAAACGTGGTTTGCTCACAAGCCTGTTTAAACAAAACGCAATAATAATGGCAAATGAAACCCTCATCCTTTAGAATTTTATTTGTCTTGTTAAGCGCTTTCAAGGAGCTCGATAAAAGTAGTTCGGAAAACTGAGAATGATTTGTAGAGAAGGATATCACGTTAAACGTATTTCTGCCACATGTTTGCCTTTGTTAGCATCAAAGAGATAGTCACACAGACTTATATTCTTATCTACTTTGAGCATTTACTCGATATACATACGTGCAATTTATTAGCAAAATTGCGGAAAGTTTAGCTATTCGGTTGCTAAACTGGGAGCTGACATTAGTTTCATTACGAGTTTTATCAGTTGGTCATGCGAAACTGTATCAAACGCTATAGTCTATAAAGCCCAGATGAATGTCTTGATTTATGTCCACGCATCTTTGAGATATGGATCTTTCTTGTTTGTAGGCTTTTACGGCATCCGAACTGTGTGTCGCTGGTATCTGCATATAATATTTTGAATATTCTGTCATGATATATCAATCTTTAAGGCGTGAAATTTTGACGGAAACATGTAAAACTTGTTTTCAATTCTTAAGATTTTTAAATAATAACCAACTGAATACAATTAACTATAGCTTGGTACTAAAATACGTTTAATTTCGAAACCAAAAATGGTGCAAAAATGAAAGTCGAATCGAAATCGAATTATAAAAATCTAATTTTCCTTCACAGAATTTCTTGTTTTCTGGATAACCGGTGGGAGCCACTAAGCTGTTTACTGACGTAACAGAAGTCCTGCACGTGCAGGCGTTATGCAATTTAATTTTGAGCCACGAAAGGTCTTGTCTCCAAGGACGCAAACAACTTATCTAATTATGCTTTATTACTTACTATAAGCTGCTAAATCAGCGCCGTCAGCGATATTACAGTAATTTCCGGATTCATTTGCTATAATTGAATTCATTGCTTTTTAATACACCCTTTAGCTTATTTTCATTTCAACGGTTATAGAAGCATCAAGGTAATGGAAACGCAACACATATAGGGAATTATTCAATACTAGCATGTTCAGAAGGGTTATTTCTATTTATTTCTTTTTACTTAATTGTTATTAAATTTACCAATTATGTAATTTATGGTAAATGTAAAACGTGAAAGTAGTGAACACAAGGTGATTCAAAAATGGCTTCATTCATCTGGATGTGCTGTAGAGGATCCAATCAGGTTTTTCCTGGTTTTTCTCAGTGCTCACTTTACAAGTGATACAGTAAAATAACTCAATTTACATGCCTAATTGTTCCTTTATGGGGTTCAGTTGATGTTCGGAATATCAAAAGACCGTAAAGAAGATAGAAAAGTTTGAGTGCGTTGTGTTACAACCCACGAAAACTCTGAAGTAAAGTTTACAGCAGATGCTCTCTGAATACCTAACCTGACTGCTAAAAACTAGCATTTGAATAAAAACTACTGAAATTTAAGACAAAATTAATACAAGGTTAACCGGCCTTCTAATTAAAAAAAAATATCCGGGAAACCTCAAATTGCTGTGCCACTTGTTCTTGTTTATTTGAAACTCAATCATTTTTAATTGTTACTTACGAGTAGAAGAATTGGTTTAACGGCTTACTTGTCTTCCGTTTTAATAACGCCATTGACTTTTGGTATGATTCAAACTGATGGTCTTTCTTCTACACGAAAAACACACCAATGATCAGCTAAATACTTTTCTGTCTTTAATATCCTTTACAATGTGTTAAAACAGTACAACTTAACTTCATATAATGCGCTTTCAAACTGAATGATATATATATTCCGATCTGATTATACATCTGGTTTGTATGTAATGATGAATCCGGAAGGTCTTTGTACCGACGAGATAAACAGCAGAGGACGGAACGGCCAAAGCTCCTGTTTTCCTTTGTGACTGTAAATTACACGAAGCGGTTATGAAATTTGGATGTCAAAGGTTGTTAATTACCGGTGTGGGTTCCAGAAGCCCATAGTTTAAACGTTATTTATCATTCGATAATGACAATACCTACATGTCTGTGGGTATTGTTCACATTTGGTTACTGGAATGAAAATTGAAAGACTGTTTTTGCACTCAGACAGCAGTGATAATCCTTATGAAGATGGTAAATGGCATCATTATCAATGCCTGATAATGTTTGCTCACATTTTCTACACGAGAAATATCTCGTTTCTTTTTAAACATATCGTTTATTTGATATCACTGGAAAATTATTATTCAACTCAACAAAACACGCTTTATTACTTGCAAAATTTTGTCCAGTATCCACCTACGTTCTTCTCTCTTCTTTCTTATTGTTTATTATTCAACTGTCGGTTTATGCCATGGTTTTTACAAACGTAGATGGTGCGAACGTTTCTGGGACTGTGAGTCTCGCATCGTTGCTTGCAGAGTGTGGACGTGCTGCGGGGCAGAATCGTGCGATATTTTACAGTTGAAATCGAGTGGAAATTGTGTTTGTGTTAGTTATTGTATTGTGCGTTTTTTTTTTGGGACAACGTTTGGAACATTCCTTATCGGGCAAATACCGGGTTTGCGCGATAAGTAGAATGAATCCCGGAAGTTCGCTGGAATCCGAGTCGGACCGGAGCTCCCAAAGGAGCTACTGTCTAAGGCCTAGGACCAAGAAGAGGGGTCGGGTGCCCAAGTCCGACCCAACATCGCCAGCGTCACCAACCCCGGCTCCGAAAAAATCGGCGATGGAGGAGGCTGTAGGGGTGTCGCGGGCGACTTCAGCGGGCGCAGCGGATGACGGGTTCGTAGTGCCGCGAAGGACTGTGGCGTGGAGCACGCTGATTGTTGCTCCAGAGGCCTCCACGACGCTGAGGAACCGCTTTGCGCCCATCCAGCCGCCAATCGTGGATGAGCCTCCAACACTGCCCAACAACATCGTGGGGACTGAACGGGAAGCAGTTGCTGAGAGCCCTGCGGCAACTGCAAAGCAAACCAAGAAGGCAGAAAAGCCGCCGCCAATTGTGATCGCTGGAAAACCCAGCGATCACACAATGCTGATTGGTGGTATAAAAGGAATCACCAGTCAGCCTTTCACGCTGAAGTACACGAAGGCTTCGCTGATCGTGTACTGCACCAGCATTATGGACTGGGCGGCGGTGAAACGATCCCTGGAGGAGGACAAGAGCCAGTTCCATACGTACGCCCCTTCGTCGGAAAAAACCCACGCGTTCGTCCTGAGGGGCCTGGAGGGGAATGTCGATCCGACTGCCATAAAGCAGGATCTGGCAGACCGGGGACTGGAAGTGAAGAGTGTCTTCAAAATGAAGACACTTTACAGGCCGCTCTACCTGGTCGTCACCAGCGACAAGGCAACCCTCCGAAGGCTTAACGCCGAGGCCAGGGTGGTGTGTAGTGTCAGGGTTTCGTGGGAAACCCGTAAAAACCGGAAGACCCTGACACAATGTCGTCGATGCCAGGGCTGGGGTCATGTCTCCGGGAACTGCCGCCGGGACTTTAAATGCTCCCGATGCGCTGGGGGGCATGAAATCACGGCCTGCCCCGTTGGGGCTACATTAAAATGCGCTAACTGCGGTGGGCCTCATCGTAGCTTTGACGAGGCTTGCCCAGTATACATTTACAAACAGGCGCAAGTCCCGGCGGAGAAGCAGCGTTTCGTCCCTGCTCCTCTTCCAACGAGGCCAGCCTGGGGTCAAACCAGTCGAGCCCCTGGCCCGATCCACCCTTCATCCCTAAGCAGCAGGACCATGGCGCCAGGTCACGCCAACAGGACCATGCTGCCCCCGCCACCGCCTTCATTAGCGGAGTTTCCTCCGCTGAGGCAGCACGAAGCTGTCCCGACGAGCTCCGCCCACCCGGCCCATGGTATAAATGGGAACGCGGTGGCCATGCTGGGCAGTGTCCAGCGGGAATTCGCCGAGCTGTCGTCGCAAATCAACTTGGGTGAGGTGATCAAGGCGGTAAGATTTTACAGCGCTGCATTGAGGGGTTGCGTCTCGAAGACAGACAAATTCCTAGTCTCAGCGCAGTTCTTCAATGAAGATATTAACAGCTTCGATTTTTAAGCCCTGATTTTGCCAACTGTGCCCTATGAGGATAGGAGAATGGAACTCATGCGGACTCCGGAGTCGTCTCGGTGAGTTTGTGCACTTCCTTCGGACCGAGGATATCGACGTGGCGTTGATTGTCGAAACATGGTTGCGCCCCGGGGATATACTTAGGATTCGGGGGTACAGGCTCGAACGTGCCGATAGGCCCGGTTTAAGGGGAGGGGTGGCCATAGCGGTCAAAACGTCAATTCCATACAGGAGACTGCCACACAGGCAGTCAGCAATAGAGAACGTCGGCGTTGAACTTCCTGATGGAGTTTTGATCTACTGTGGCTATTTCTCCACCGTACGCTTACAGGCCGCAGATGTCGATCCATTCTTCATAAACACCAATAGGGTGTTGCTAATGGGAGATTTCAACGCCCGCCATCCACTATTCAATAACCCTGGACATAAAAACGCAGCCGGCAATTTTCTAGCCGACTACGTTCGCGACAATGGCCTACTCGTTATGCCCACTTCATCCCCAACGCATTACCCGAACAGTGGAGGGAATCCATCCTACCTCGACTTCGGAATTGCCAAAGGACTCACCAATCTCACGGAGATGGTGGTTATAGACGCCCTCAGCAGTGACCATTTGCCCATTTACCTCGACATTAGGGATTTAAAGCGCACACAAACTAACGACTTTCGATATTCATACGAAAATTTCGATTTTCGCGAATATCGAAAACGACTACAAGACCTGACGTGTATTCCGGGCCAGATTGATACTGTCGAAGCTCTAGAGCATGCGGTAAAAGGTCTGACCAGGAATATACAACGGACACAGCAAGCTTTGGCCAAAAAAGTCCCGAACAGACCGCGGCGCGACAATCTTCCTGAGGAAATTCTGAACCTTATTAAGGCGAAAAATCGAATCAGGAAGCGTTGGCAGCGATTCAGGCAACCTGCCGATCGCATAATGGCAGCAGAGCTTGCACGAGACATACACCGCGAAATCTCCGCATACAGGAATTATACCTGGGCGGAGAAACTGCGAAATTTGACTCCCCGTGACAATTCCCTGTGGAAACTGTCGAGAAGTCTGCGAAAAGGCTATGAGCAAGTCCCCGCTCTTGAAAAAGAGGGGCGGAGTTATATTACCACCAGTGACAAGTGCGAGCTGCTCGCCGACTTTTTGGCAGAAGTACACAAGGTCCAACCAGCCCTTCAGGATAACGAAATCGAAAGACAGACCGCTGTTTTTGTAGAACGGAAGTATCCTATACCACCCTCGATTTTGCATTCCTATATAACAACCCCGTCGGAGATACAATCGTGTCTTCGGCGCCTCCCTAGCCGAAAAGCCCCCGGGCCAGACGGCATCCCTTATCTACTCCTCAAAAACTTACCGCGGAAAACTATTGTGCTAATAGTACAAATAGTCAACGCAGTCCTTAAATTGCAGCACTTCCCACAGGACTGGAAAAACGCTGTAATAATCCCCATCTTAAAGCCGGGCAAAAACCCGACCGAACCCGCCTCTTATAGGCCAATTTCCCTCTTGAACACCCTCGGCAAATTAACCGAGAAGGTCATCCATTCGAGATTACAGGCAGCAGCCGAGCTTCGAAGTTTAATCCCGGATGAGCAGTTTGGCTTTCGACCAAGACACAACACAACGCTGCAGACTGCTAGGATCGCAACGGATGCCTATGCAGCATTTAATAAGCTTCAAAGTACGGTTATGCTGCTTCTCGACATGCAAAGGGCCTTTGACACAGTCTGGCACACAGGCCTGCTGTACAAGTTGTTTGCCGTGCATTCACTGCCACTCTACCTAGTTTCCCTGATAGCGTCTTACCTAAAAAACCGTTCCATCCAGGTGAAAGTGGAGAATTCCACTTCTGCCAAAAGACGCATCGCGGCAGGAGTACCACAAGGAACAGTGATTTCGCCGCTGCTGTATACATTGTACACAGCAGACATTCCAAAACTTCCCACTACAAAAATAGCACTATACGCTGATGATACGGCTATCTACGCATCGTCTTTTTATGCTCAGGCTGCGAAATCTCGCATTGCACATCACCTGAGTTTATTGACGCCGTATTTTGACAAATGGAAACTTAAAGTGAATCCCAGGAAGACGGAACTTATTATCTTTTCGCGCAAATTCACTAACAACAAAATCTTATCACCACTCGTGGTCCAAAATACTCCTATCAAACCAACAAAAGAGGTGAAATACCTGGGATTCAAACTAGACGCCCGACTCCATTTCAATAAGCATGTTGACTATGCTGTACAAAAGACTTTCATGGCCCGAAGAAAGTTGTACTCTCTTCTGGCGCCAAATTCTTTCCTATCACCTCGAAATAAACTTCTGCTCTACACCTCCACTATAAGGCCCATACTGACCTACGGCTCCCCTGTCTGGCACTCTGTCTGCGATTCCACGAGACGACGTGTTCAAAGGACCCAAAATAGGTTCCTAAGAGGCGTTCTATCGGCTGACAGATACACCAGAATAACCGAAATGCACGAAGCTACAGGGATGGCCTATATAGCCGACTATATAGATACCATCGCTGAAAAATTTTATCATAGCGGAGTGCAAGGCTCAGTCCTCACGCGAAATATCACCCAAGTAAGAGCAAACGATCGCCCAACCCATGGTCCCCTGTATAAGCGACTTCCCATATTTTATGAGGATTTTGTCCCTGACAGTACGTGACGACAAACAAACATTGCCTGCCAGTTGCAGACAGTCGTTTCTAGCAGGCTGGAAACGCACAAATCCAACATGACGTGACTTGACGGGTCCGTCCTGCCTCGTTCTGGCTGGTGTTGGCTGGTTCTTGCACCGATCGGGGCGGGGGGCGGATGGATTTGGTCATCTAGTTGAAACTGCCGGCGGTTAACGCCACGGCTGACAGTATCAAACTTAAAGGTCGAAGCAAAAGGGGTTTTTGGCTTCCCTTCAGGAAGACCTTTTTTCCTTAATGAATGCCCCTCGAATAAAACCAAAACCGCCACTTCAAGACTATCTCCTGACGTTGTCGTGCGTATGGCTAGCTCGGGAATGTCCATGTTAGGGCACTGCCCAGGTAATGGACGACTTAGCGCGCCTATTTAGATCATGGGCAAAGAGCAACCTGCCGAACATCTGGCTAGACATGGGAGTTATGTTTGTTAACTTTGTTTGTGAATTTTATTAATGGGAATGTTCAATAAATTTTTATCTATCTATCTATCTGGGACTGTTTAAATTATAGTTTGTTTCACTGTGTCAATTTATCACTATCACTAACTAATTTTTCCATCAAAATGACTGAGCTACTCAGATGTCTTTCGAATTTATCTGAAACTTTCATTTATCGGAATTCAAGAAGTTAAATAAATTCAGATTTCGTTTTTGACGAAATTAATCAGTTTTATTTTCCGTTTTATAGAACAGGTGAATTATATAGAATATAATTAGACTTAGATTAAGAAATATTTATTTTGTCTTCTCGCGCTCTTTAAAATATTTGCGTTCTACTGTTTATACGAACCAATAAGTTCCCTTAAGTTTTGTGGAGTTGCAGTAATCATCGCTAATTGGCCAAAGGTAGTTAAAAATCTGCAACGGGAATAATTTATTTAATTAAGTTTCGGATTATTTATCCATGGTTAAATGTTCTAATTATATTTTTAATTTGAACTCATTTTCTTTATCTTTCATTCTCTTTATAAAGTAAATATAAAAAGATGCTTGTCGCAATATTAAACAAATCTGTAAATGTACAGTTTAGGTAGTAACAGAAATTCTAGACATGTCTGCTAACGAGATATTAATTTTTTATCACTTGTTTACATGATTTTCTCGTGATTTTTATAATACAATAGAACTCCAATTTTCAAAAAAACACACTGTCTTATCTGTCTTTGTCTTAAACTCTTCTTCAAAAAATTTTTTTGAAAAATTTCACAACCGGAGAAAACATTTATCCTAAATAATTGGAAACTCTTCGTGTACGGTAAACCCAACTTTACAACAAATTTAAGTTTTTTTGAAACCACCTGTATATCGGTACTCGTTGTCTAACTAAAATAAACTTTTTTTGTTCCATACTACAAAATTCCACACTAAAATTTTTGGATTTTGGGGTAACGGGAACAATATTCAAAACTGCACTTGCCAAGTCCAAGTATGTTTGGGATCATTCAGATTTACAGGAAATTTCTTTAAAAAAACATCGACGTAAGGCCTATTTGCCGAATAATCGATATTGATATTTTTCTGATATATTTTTTACAAATAATTTTTTTATGGTTTTGTGACCACATTTTTCATGATAAGAATAGTCGTAGAACACGTTTCCATATATTTACAAAATAATAATTCATATTGCAAGTATTTGCCAAGTTAAACATACTCTATCTTTTAATAGCAATCACTCAACTTAACTGTTAAAATCTGCTGTCAAGACGTAAACGTTCCCTCGAGAAAAATTGCTTTATAAAGTAGAGCTTTCAAACAATTTCTTTTTGAAATATTCGAGCTTGTAATGAATCATTAAGAAGCGACTTATTTTTGAAATATTTATTCTCACAACCAATCATTAGAGTGATTAGGCTTCATTAAATTAATCACCTTTTGATTAGCAGCGTTTTAAATAAAACTAAGTGTCTTTATATTACATCCTTTTTCGTACATTTTTCGACATACAACACGTCAGGTAACCATTGTTTATAACTATGATGTAAATATATTCCTAAACTTCAGATGAAATATTTAAGGGTATTCAAAACTGCAAAATTATATTTTTTAATATAACTTTACAACTCGGGCAGATAAACCGAATCAAAATGTTCCCGTAAAAATTTGATTTCGGTGAATGGCCACGAATGCGGTCTGTAAGGGATCCAATTTGATGGCTGAATATTTTACCAATGTGGCAATTCGATATCGGCCAATTTTGATTCCTTGTCCAATTTCAATGCAGTATTAAAAAATCTCCATTTCCTTATCTGAAAGTCAATCCATCTGCTAGATTTTAAGGCAAATGTAAATTCTAAAATGTTGAAAAATAGAGAAGTCTTGTTTTAATTGACAAAGTTTTAATTACATTTAAATTGTATTTGTGCAAGTGCCGTTAATCAGCGCAGCCTAGCTTAAATAAAACTTCGTTCTTTTATAGAAATGGTGGTTGGAAAAAATGAGAGTACAAATATTAGGTGTTAGAAAAGTGTGCTGCATTTAAACCGGTTCTCATTTCCGGAACTCAGACCTGTTGTTCACACGGTTCTTAACATATTGGCAAAAAATAAACGCTGTTAAATTTTCGACAGCGGATGCACACATAAAAAAGTAGAAGAGGAAAAGGTGCGTTTTGCTCTTGAAAATTATTATTAATAAATTCACTCGTAAATTTATCAATTTGCTATCCTTAAATATAAAATGTGCAATGAGCAAAGTGTAAAAAATAGCAGCGATAATTTGAACTCTTTATCCTTTTTTTCAGCATGGTTATGATTCATTCAAGACAAAGTTCGAAGACAACGATCTGACTGGCAGCCTCAAAGCTCAAGTGCGCGGCCCCGAAATATTTGTGAAACTTTCGTTCGAGAAGAGCGAAGAAAGCCCGCAGAAAACTAAAGTGGAGAAAATTGAAACGAGATTACTCAGGTAAGAAAAACCTCGCGTTTACTCGAGAGGAAATAGCAATCATTAGGACGGATAATTGATTCATTCATATTTCATATCGTGGCTTTATTCTTTTATGTGCTTGAAATTGCCGACATTTTTCTGTTTGCGCTTCCGATATTTAATGAATACCAAACTGCAATTGTTTAATTGATTATTTTAGATTTATTCTGATAGACGTACACACAATTTATAACCGGCTTTTGAGTTATGAGCGTCAGCGAGTTTGTAAACCGTATAATTTTATTTTATACTGAATATTAAGAAGAGCTGAATGGGAGACAAATCAATTAATATAGTTATGTATCAAGTCTAATAAGGTGCTAGCTTTGCAGCTTTATCAATAGAGTTATTCGAAAATTTTAAATCCTGACTTTAATTCACTGCTGACAGTAAGCGAATTAACAATCCCACATTCCATAATTGTTTTCATATTTTTGTGTGATACGACCTTCCTTATTTCAGGTTGACATCGAACAGATTAAAATTTTGATCCAACTTTTTAATTGAAATATCTCCTGAGTGGCAGTAACGTAATTCAAAAGTTATCCGAGAATTATATTGTATTTTAAATTGGATTATGCGTCGGCAATGTTTCGACTGAAATTCGTATTAAATGCAGTCGACTTCTCAGCGAAAATAAGAAGTGATTCATCCGTTTTGCTGTATTTTAGAGTAAAAAATAACCTGGAATTGAGACTTCAAGATAAGTTCTGAGAGAGCACCGATTTGCTCATTATTGTGTTTCTTCATTCTATCTGGAAATATCGTCGCACTTTTTGATTAAACAAAAGATATTCCTTTAGAATTTAAATTCAGTCTTTGATTTAGTCGATAAGAATGCAATATTCGTCCTACTTGCAGTGTGATAGCAGCTATAAAAGTTTCACATATTGAACCTCACAGCGTAAACAGTTCCATTTTCCTAATAAGTTCCTTTTTTTCTTTAAATCTTCCCGGGAAACATAATGAAAACACGGATTAAAATCTTTATGTTAAAAATCAGGGGGAATATAGCAGTTTAAAAAAAGCTGCTCGGGCCTGCCCCCTTTCCCCTACTCAAATGAAAAGCGAAATTTTGAAACTCAGAATCTTTCTGAAACTCTGAAGAGATCAAATTTATTTTTCCTTTAATCAAATTTTGCCTGTTTTGAAATTAAAAGGAAAACATACTATTTTTTAGTACTTTTTAAAAATTGAGTATTTATTAACGGTCTACTAACTGGTTTATAATTTGTACGAATTGAGAAGTCAATTATTCAGGTTTCGCACAAAATGAGAGAAAAAAAATTACACTTTGTTGCCAGTTAATTTAAATAAATGATCTGTCGTAAAGCACTTTTCTAGCATTTATTTTAATTTGCTGTTGTTGACTATGTTGTAGAAAACAGCTCTAATAAACCATTATTAGTAGACTTATTTGGAAAAAAAGTGTATTCGTTTAAAGTAAGACAATAATACTCTGAACCCATGCAGAAATTACATTTTATTACCCGCTAAACTACTTTAGGGAAATTTAGTAAATTAGAATGGATTAGTGTAGAGGTTGCTTCCTCGCATATTTATCACTTCTAATTAAATGAGGAGAATAATTTTCCGGTGGCATTCTTAGCACAGTTTTACTACAATTAACTAGAGTATAATGCAGCTTGCTGGGTTTTAATAGATTGTAGGACATTTAGTCGTTTTATTTTAGCTCTGATGGCCATGAGAGATAGTTTATGCGTGTTTAACTTAATAAATGATAAAAAAATATTTTAAATAATCAAAAAACACATTCAGCTTTAGCAATTGTATAAAATAATTTACTTAGGTCGTCAATATCACATCGAATATAGCGCTAAGAGAAATTTTTTATGCATTCTTCTTTTGTTTTTCAATTTACTCTCCTGGCACTAAAGAAAATCGATTTAGAAGCTAATCCAAAAGAAATTCCTGGGTTCCAGTCAATATTAGTGTTTATTATTTAAAATCTTTACAAATGCGTTTCGGTGTCTTTCTCCACCATCATCAGTTTGTCTAAAATACAGTCAGGAAAATATACACAATAATTTAGAAGCTAATAAAATGTATATTCGAATTGACTATAGAAAGTGGGTAGTTTTTGTAAAAATGTACTCTGTGAACAGTTTAAAAGCGAGATTTTAAACACTCATAAAACCATGATTTTTGGATTGTAGAGCGAGGAGAACTGTACTTTACGCCAAAGCTTCACATTTTAGGGGATTAGGCGCTCTCTGAAATAGACATGGGCCAAAAGATATTATAAAATAATCCATATTTTTTATTCTTTAACAAACATAAATAATACACCCTTGTATGGATTTGTTTCGTTGTATCATGCAAGTCAAGCACGAAAAAGTGACTAAAATCAGTAGTTCTTTCTAAGAGTTTAGATCCTTTTAAAATATATGAAATGTGAACATTAAAAATACCATGTTAGAACTATTAAGTGTAAGAAACAAAATCCAACTCGGCCAGATTGGTGGCAATATTATATTAGATGCAATATTAATTTTCGGCCATAAATAAACTTTTTATTTAACGTTTGAAATAAAAATGCATGATGTTTTAAACACGTTAGTTGGTTTACTCGACTGTTTGTTGGATTTATTTGATTGAAATATTTGCGCTCAATTTCTCTATTTGCGTTGAAGTTGGCAAACGATGAAAAGTGAGTATAACGAATCGGATTTCAAAAACAAATAGATAACTGGCTAGCCCAAACTAACAGCATTTGTGCGCTTGAATCTCGAAAATCCTGAAAAATTCTGTGCTTTATTGTGAAAGCAGTATTGGATATAAAATATCACAAGCGCTTACTTCATATATTTTTTTAGCCAATGAAAGGTTTTTTAAATTAATTATACAACTCCTTGAAGCGAAATACGACTTGTGAAAATACAAGATATATTGATCGATTGTGTATTTTCTTTTGCAGTTATATACTTTTTGATATGTATAAGTCATCTTTGTTTGTTTTACTAGACTTTACTATTTCTATTTTTTCAATTTGAGAAATTTGAAAAATTCAGTGATCCATTTTGCCAATTTAATTCTGTTAATTAAATATATAACTGAGTGATAAATGAAACATACTGAAATGCAGTCCCAATTTGTAAAGCTCGAAAATCATTTGAATTTACATTTGGAGTATTTTGGGAAGTTTTATTCACGCTGATTAAACAGAACCTTTAGCATTTAAATCGAAATTAATTTATTAATATGAATTTATAAAGTTAAAGCTTCACATAAAAAGTTAATATTAAATAGAATTAACGTGAATGATCGACAAAAAGTGCAGGAATTACTGGAAACATTTCCTGTGTTTTGCAGACATCTCCTAAAACATAAAGGATACACGAATATATGCTGGCTAATATTCTGGCGCTGACTATTGACCTAGGTATATTTTACTATATATACATATTGACTGTTGAAAAAGAAAAACAAAAATAAGACCAGAAAAGCTAGAACAGCAAAAAACGGAAGCAGAAAAAAGAGAAGACAGAATAAAAATTTAAACTATAAGTAATTGACAATTATTCTACATTAGCTAAAAGGCACAGAAATCGAAAATGACCAACAAACCGGGAAATAAGCTCCATGCAATGAAATTCATTAAAACAAAAAACTCAGGTTCTCTCGCCTTTCAAATATAAATCTTGTGTGTTCCTTTCTGAAAAGTTTACTGTGTTTTAATAATTTAATGTTGACATCTAGTAAATTGTAGAGTTTGTGCCCTATATATAAATACATATGTTTATACAAAATCTTTATTTTCTCAATAGGCTATCGACCCACGGCCTTTCTGCCCTTGCATCTGTACATGCATTTGTATCCATTCTCTAACGTAAACTTAAAATTATTACAAAGCAAAAAAAATCTCTCATTCTATGTCATGTCTTTTCATCGTCTTATCTTATCGGTTGGTTCAGTCGTTTTTTTTTTCATTAAATTTTTTCAGTTCATTTTGAAATCGGCATATTTCTTGTAATGCCGCCTAATTTCGCTTGCAAAGGAAACATTTAAAACGGTAATTTCTATTAAGTCTTGCGAGTAATTGCTAATTCCGAACGAGAACGATGACACAAAAGGCGGACGATGATGAAACCATTTAGGGCTCTCTAATAAAAGGGGTTTAGTGCACTAATAAAAATCGTATTCAATAAACTGCCCGAAAATAATCTGGCGCTGTTAAAAGAATGTTTTTTTATTAGCACTTTGTAGATTTGATGGGAATATAAATGCACTAGAGCGAACGCTCTTTCGTATTAAAAGTATTGTCGATATTTCTAAAGCAGTTGGAGATAAAACAGCTAAAGGTCTAAAAGCTTTTTAATCATTTCAATTTGTTTCGTGTTATTAGAATATTTACTGAAAGCCGTTTGAAATCGCAGATCAATTTGTTAACCTGCTGCGAAAAGCGAAGCGTTAAACATCACGGGTTTTACGGAATTTGATTTTTCTAATATTTAGTCCTTGCTGCGTTTTATAAACATAGGATTCGCACATACTACAACAATATGCTCGTTACACGTTATTTTATCACGCGTAAAATACTGAAAATTCTGGCTAGGTAAAATAGTAATTTGGCAACCAGTTTGCTTGCTTCATATATTCTGTAATGAACTTAGCAGTGTGCAATTGTTTTAGGCAAATGTAGTATGTAAAAGGTGTTCCAGAAGTGATATGTTAAATATTAATTTGGGAAATACAAATCTAACTTAAAACAATCGTTTTGAATTTAGTGTGAGACGACAACCTGTATGTTGGTGTTATATTAGTGTGTGTTTTTATGCCTTTAATTAAAGAGTTTGACTTTGATTTTTCAGAGACACAGCAATTGATACATCAGGATTGGGCTCTCTAAGTTGGTTAATTCCAACAACTCAATCGTGGGTGCTGGGGCATTTGCGATCTACTTCTATGGACATTCTACTCAAGCAAATAGAAGCAGCTTTCAGTTATGCGATCGAAGCAGAGATGAAAAAGACGACGACAAGTGGAAGTGATGGCGAAAATAGCAGACTTTTTTGGAAAAGCATTTTTTCAAAATAGGTTTTTTCACTTTTATACACAGTTAAATATCACCTTATGTGTATTTGCTCTGAACATTTACTGCTTTGATTTTTTTACTAATGTATAATTATTTTGAAACGTTAGCTCCAAACAACAAATTCAATGTCTTTTAAGGAAGATATTACGTTTGATGGGTCAAGTTGATGTCAAGAAAATTTGCATAAATATATCTCGTCATAGATGTAGTTTTATTTAATTTCTTTTTTCCCAGTGTACTAAGTGATTTTTTCAGTGATATCGTTATATTTGCACATATGAGTGCTAGTTAATTTAATTCGACCCCCAAAAAAAACTTTTTATAGGTACATATTTTTGAGACCACTAGTCAGTAACGAAAATTTAAATATCTACATTTTCAACATATTTCGGAATATGTTGTGTATATATTTGAAAACGGTAATAAACGGAATTTCATATTCGATCCATTTTTCATCACTTGTCCGAATTTTTTTCCTTTATAATTATACACTAATTTGCTCCAAAGGTTATTGTAAATGACAATTCCAAATAATATCGAAACATTTTCTTCATAGAAAAATAAATACGTCGAAAACTCTGAGAAATAAATACAAATTGGTACGCAAAAAAAATTTGATTTAAAATATATCTGATCTAAACTAAAATACTAAAAAAGGGTAATATTTCACTCTTATTGCAGAAACAACTTCAAAGAACTTATCAAATGAATACTTTGCCAAATTAAACTAAAAATTAATTTGAAATGATGTGCACATCGAATAGAATTTTTAGCGTCAATTGTCTCGATCCTAAATCTTTTAGATCCTATACTGATTATGGAAGTAATATTTACAAAAATTTGCAATAATCCAAAAATTAATTTTTAGTAACTTAACTACCGTTGGACAAACTTGCTATGGATGTTGCTTGCTGTGGATAACTATCCACATTCACGACATTTCAGCATGGGAAAGCCATGCCAAAACACTTGAAACATTGTATACCAGACATTTATGGTGAGTCTTAAATTTAAATTATATATAAATTAATTGAGTAACTTTTCAGAGCGATTTTCCTTGTTTCTGTTAATGTAACATGAAATATTTTTGTTGCAAAATAAAATATGTTATAAGGTTAAACAAGTTTTGCTGGTGAAATTATGTTGGATGACCATATAGAACCGAAACGCATTATGTATTTATGACGAATACAATAATTTATAATCCTTAAAAGTAATTTCATGAAGATTTATTATTATCTTAGATTCGTTCTTTAATTCGACTTTTTCAAGCTTCTGTGTAATTTATTGTTTCATTACGTTATGAGCCACTTTTCGTTGATGTTCGAGCCAGTGAATTCAGTTTTACTATATTATGAACCATACACTATAAATTGTAGTTTACAGTTAAATAAAGCCGAACTGATTATTTATTTAGAGAAAACATATTTCAAAGCGCTATTATTAAATATGGATGATAACTTACTTATCTGGACGGGTGCCAACATGAAGCCACAAATTTGCAACAGAAAAATATTATTAGAGTGGGCGCAAATATTTATAAACCTTATAAACCATCTCATTATAGTTTGCGTTTTATGGCAATTTATAAACCTCGTGACTTTATTAAGTTGAAACACGTTTATCCATTGTATGCGAACAATAAGTCTGGGGAAAGTTGGAATTAATTTTGAAAATTCAGAGCAACATATTTTTAACAATTTTTTTTATAGCTTAGGTGTGTTTTTAGGGTGATACACGTTGCTATTTCTATACAAGTTAACAGAGAAAGAGTAATTTAAATGAAATTATAAGGTTTTAACATTTACTTGAACTAAACCTTCTTTATGGTAAAGGTGTAATATTAAAAACGGTATTAAAATTTGATTAAAATATTGTCAAAGATATATAAAAAATTCAAGATTTTAATCGATATCACCCAAATTAAAAGCTCGAGAAAAGCTATTTAGAAAGAAAACGTATGTATAATAAATGAGAGTGAATGAAGATTGGAAATTATGGAAGGATGCAAAGAATTCCTAACAAACCTACATAAATAAGAAGAGAACGTTTATTGCAAAAACTTAATGAATTCAGTTTGATGCTTTATGCAAACAGCTTTTAAACCTCAAAAATGTTGCTGCATTCTTCAAACCTCAAATATTCTAAGTAATAAATGTTCGGAAAGAAACCCATTTAAAGAGAAGAACTTAAGCATTTAAGAATGTTGTAATTTCTATTGATTTTCTTTTTGCAGTTGAGAAAAGTATTTCTAATCTAAGTTTGTTTGGGAATTCGGATATAAACTGGAGAAGGCCGAATAATGTTGCATTAAATGTGCAGCTCCATAGAAATATTCGCTGAAGCTCGGACAATAAAAGGTGCGGGTAGTTTTACGACTAGAAGCACGAGAAAGTACGTTGTTGAAATCACGAGATCTTTCGAAAACTCAATTTGGCTTTCTGGGTCAGTGGACAGCTGCAAGGACTATTTCGGGATATGTTATTTACTTGTGAAACTTACATGGTTTAGTGGCCAATTTCAAAACGGTAAACACTAATAAGGAACGTCCTTTATCTATAGTACGCATTTTTCTGGTTGAAAACCGAGAAATATTCGTTGTTATTATCAATTTGTCAAGTTCAAGTTAAATTTGACCAGATTCAGAGAACTCTAATTCAAAGTGCTACAGACATTTCCGTACAAACCGCTTTAATAAAATGTCCATATCTTGTTTGGGCAAGATTAGGACCGGACTTAGAGAGGCTTATTTTTCATGCGTACTTTCGCCACCCACTGTCTTCGATGACGAAAGCATCAGTTTTACCCATTACAATAGCTTTCGCCACGCACCTTTCTGACTCGGTAACTAGCAACGGCGAATTTTCAACTTCAAGCAGTGGCGGAGCTACGACTTTCGTCTCTTGTACCGTACTATACTATTTATTCTCTCTAAATTTCGTTTGGATTTAAGGTCACAATGGTGCTTAAGCTCTTTTCAATATCAACATTCTTCTCATTGACAGCCTTGGTAACACTTCTTACAGAATACAAAATCCTTAACTTCGCAACAGTCAGATAAAGCTTACAAGAGACCAATAGACCTTGTTGCACTGTTAATCCGGTAAAATTTTATTAGGTTCGTATCAGTTCGTATTTTAAGGTGCTATTGATTAGAAATATTAGTTACAACTAGAAATAGAAAATTTTTCGAACCTAAAATAGCTGAATTTTCAAAAATTTCCAACTTTTTTAAAATGTCGGTAAACTTTCGCGGACTATAAGTATTACCATTGCCTAACAATGTTTCCTTCCATTTACTTTCTTTTGCTCTTTAAAGTTGTAAACTGAAAGTGTATCTGTTTGTGGTATCTATTTACAAAGGCATCCGTAAAAAAAGTGGTCCGTGACATCGTTTCAAATATTGACCTTTTCCGGGATTATAATAGTTTCAGAATGTATGAGAGGTCATTTGGGTGAGATCTATTCCATTTCCTTTCTGAGTGCGATATGCATATTTGAACGATCCTACAATCTAGCACATCCGGTAAATCTGCGAGCTGCTGTGTAAGCATTTAGTTAGCTAAACTTAATATCTGGATTATAAGCTCTTTGTCGCCCTGAGAGTGGCATGCAAGATAAGGGCCTTTTACGAGATTTTGAAATCATTAAGCAAAGCGTAGCGTGAGCTTCTTTTGGCATTAGCTTTGCATCGGGTTTGCACGTATCATTAGATGCAAGAAAGATTTAAAAATACATTGTTTTTGTACCTTAAGTAAGTATCGTGTTTTGGTTGTACTTTTTAACTATACGGTTGCAAATCTACTACTGAAGGCATTGTAAAACCCTGAGCATATTTGCTAATGGCTTAATCCTAGCTGTATATATATACATGTTCACCTATAAACCTGTTAACCACCTGTTTTTAATGATTTTTTTTTTTAAAAATTGTCAAATTATCTGTTATATCTTCCTATTAGTTCTAATTTAAATATTTAGAGCTAGCTAAAGACAACCTTCACATAAAAAACAGTTGATCAGTGATAAAGTATAAGAGTGGAAATTCCTCTGTTCTTATATTCTTTTGTCGCTATTGAGAACTGAACAATTTTTTCTTAATTATCCGTTTTGAAATCGAGTTACGGGGAAAAATTCTTAAACATATCTAAAAACGTCCACACGACATGGAAAAGCTTAGACGGAAATAATTTAAATACAATTTTCCGATTGGCACGCAACGAATTGATAGTTGGGTACATAAAAACGAAAACTTGGTAGAACAGGCACAACGCTTGAGCTATATTAGTATAATATCGATTTCCGAATGTCAATAGTGGGATAAAGTCAAGGGTATCGAAGGTAGAGATTAAAATTGAAAGTAGAACGTGTCTAGGTAAACATGTTAACGAACGGATCTTCAATGTTTCATGCCAAACGAGCTGGTTAAACTTGGAAATGGGACTTGTAAAAAGAGGGCGATAACGTTGCTGCTTTTATTCCTGTTAGACGAGCTTTAATAATAAAATGTGTTTTTTTTAAGGGTTATTTCATTAATAACACCGCATTTTCTTGTACAAAGTTACTCTAACGACCTAGAAAAGAATATTGATTGTTGCGGTATGATATTTTTGTAAATTATATAATTTCGTTAAATGTTTTTTTTATATTATAGCCTTCAGTAGAAGTTCTTTAGTAAAGTAGTTCTTTAGTAAAAGAACACTGTTATTATATCGTTCTTGCTACCAGTTGATACACTTTTTGCTCCAAATTAATATTCAATAGCTAAAACTAAAAAGCGATTTTTACTAATAATGATGTTACTTCGTCGGATAGTGTTTTCCCTAAACGCACTTAGCATATTCCATTGTGCAACTTGTTTCTTTGTCTAGTCAACGTATTTTAATCGAAAATGACAACATATGAAGAAACGATAATTAAGTGCTGGAAGTAATGTGTTCTGACTGCCTAAAGCCGGAAATTAGTTGTCCTAGATTACCAATTGCGCCCATCAAAGACCCCGTCTGTAATCTTAATTATCCAGTTGTGCACCCCTTCCATCTAAGTAATTAACAGGCATAGGGTGATTTTCCCAACAGAGCTAGGCAGAAAATTGCACTTGCATGCTACAAGTTGTTCTTTTTTATATAAAACTAACTAATTAGAAAAGTTAGTTTGAAACCTAAATAGCAATTCGTAGGTATATTCAAGAAAAACGGCAACATTAGATTGGAAACAATCAAATTATGCTTTATTGCCACAGAAAATGTTAGATACATTTTGTAGGCAAAGCGAATGATAAACAGAAGAAGAAAAACAGATACAAAAATAAATAAAGTTGCAAGGAATAACACATGAAAACAAGTGAACAATACAATTGTAATTTAAAATTGTAAAATTTATTAAATATAATAAACAAACTTACAATTGCCCCCAACATCCCAGCAAGGAAGTGCAAGTCTGTTATTGCAAGCAGAACGTGATGCGTATGCGTAGTACATGTATTATACAATTTCATATAAATGGATCAGAACTAAATCGAATTATTTCGTTGATGAAATTGACAGTATAAGAGAAGCAAAGAAAAATGTTTGAAGGAAAAAGGAATATAAGCGGGATTAATAAAATTTTTAATAAAACAAAAGGATTAAAGGAAGATAATGCAATGTGCCTTATTAACAGAAACGCTAATAAGTAAGTGGTAAATAATCACCGTGTTCTATTATATATTATAGTAGCCATCATTCGTTTCTGCGTTTTTTTAATTTGCATTACTTGGTTTGTGATGAAATCATAATTTTGTGACGAATACAAAACAATTCCAGAATCATCTACGGAAGAATATGGTTTTACTAACGCGAACAGCTCTCATTTGCCCATAAATGATATGTTGATGAGATAATTTTTTGCATCTAGTAGTACTTTTGCTCATCCATTCCACATAACTTTTAGTAAGTGCATTATGTATTTGTAACACAATTGACTTTAACTTGTAACACAAAGACTAATTTGTTGGTGCCAAATGCACGACTAATACAGGGTGTCCCACCGGGAACCGCCGCGATCGATATCTGGTAAACTATAATTTTCGGCATACACGGAAGACAAACCCAAACTAGTCAAAACTACGAACGCAGTCAAAAAACCCGCTTGTAGCATTTTTATTTTTTACCGAAAATTTTATGAAAGTGGAGGTCGATGTTTTCGAAGAAAATCAAATATATCCAAATGCCCCAAACACGGTAAATTTACATCATTGGGAAGCTCCTTAGGTCGAACGCAGTCAAAAAACCCGCTTGTAGCATTTTTCACAACTGTGGCGCGCTCGATATACGCCCGTTGTGAAGACCAACCCAAACTATCCCAAACTAACCCAAACTAGCCCAAACTAACCCAAACTAACCCAAACTAGCCCAAACTAACCCAAACTAGTTAAAACTACGAACGCAGTCAAAAAACCCGCTTGTAGCATTTTTATTTTTTGCCGAAAATTTTATGAAAGTGGAGGTCGATGTTTTCGAAAAAAATCAAATATCTCCAAATGCCCCAAACACGGTAAATTTACATCATTGGGAAGCTCCTTAGGTCGAACGCAGTCAAAAAACCCTCTTGTAGCATTTTTCACATCTACATGGACATCTATCTACACATCATACAGGGACACCCTGTATAATCATGCATGAATGCAGCATCGACCGTTACTCTAAGAACTTCAGGGCAGAACTCACTACGTCAGGGCAGAAGTCGATTCGCAATAAAGATTGTTATTATTATTATAAATAATTCATTAATATTTTATGTACAGTTGAAATACAGTAAAAAGCTAAAAGATGGACAATATAAAGGCTTGCATTGCATTACAGACCATCCAGGCGAAATGCTGCAATACATAGAAGTGTCCATAAAACATTTATAAAACGTTTCCAGGCAAACTTCAGCATACTTTCTCTTAGACTCCAGGTCTTTCAGTTTACATATCAAGTTACTGTCACCTTAAAGGGATGGTTATATGAATTTTTAGCACTGCATCCACCTGACAGTAAAGTGCACATGTGAAGGGTTAGATGGGAATTTTCCAACTCAGGACTTTTCTGCTATGTGAACTTTGTCTGATGAAAACAGTTGACCCCAGATTATTTTTGTATTATTATTAATAATTATTATTGAAATATTAAAATTTTTATTTACAAGCGCTTTCTGACTACAGTCGCTATTTCTGCATATTATTTTATTCCGGGCTTGAACTGAGGATCACAGATATATGAAGATGGACGAAGGCTACCGAAATCAAGCTAATTGATGGTTTTTTGTTCAGTTACGTCGGAATAACTATGGATATTTTAACTATAAATATCCCGTTTATTTCTAGAGATTCTTTCAGGTATTCAAAAATACCAATAACCAGTAGCGAAGAGAACTTCAGGGGGGTTATACCAAAATTTTTAACTTCTAACGAGATTCATTTGAACATTTTCAATTATATCTGGACAACTGTTGATAAATATATGGGAATAATCCTGAAACTTTGAGCGTTTCAAATGCAATTTTCCAGTCATTAGAGTTTTCAGAATTTTTTAATCCCTACAGAGCTGAAAGGAAATTAGGCCAGGTTTAATTTTTGAAAAAGCAGGGAAGCTGAAAAAGTTGTAACTCGGAAACGGTTGATAAGACCTGAATAAACATAACGATTTTCTGAGAGAACTTTTCAATTACTGTTTTTCTGTTCTTAAGATTTTGCAAGTAAGTGAAGTAAGTAACTTCACTTAAATTCATTAAACAACTTTAATTCAGGAGTGGATAAATTACAGTTAGAATTTCCACACTGTGTGAACCATTTCAAGCACATCATGGCAGACAATTTTTCCGAATATTTTAAACTTGACACCAAAGTTTCAGTACAATAACTAACGTTTTTGTGGGAACAGTGAAATACATTATAAGGGTGGTGTATCTACCTATTTTAGTATTTCAGGCTGTTTACCAAGTATTATTTCGAATTCATGTTGAATTATTAATACTGAAATTATACAAGAATTCTTGGGCGAATAAACTTCGACTCGTTTATACTACGCCACATACATAACAATTATTCTCAGATCACTTCCGTGAATTCATTCTGGCGTATCAAATTTGCCTGCTACAAATTGAAGCAAATTAGAGAACGAATATGACATGAAACTTGGCAATAATGCTAAGATAATTATGTAACGGTGTCTGTTAATTTTCAATGAATGAAAACCGGAGGCTGGAAATGGCTCAAGTGCCTCGAGAAACAACGCCATGCTTGATTGGCGTTGAACTAATTAACTGGACACAAGGGTGAGCTTGTCGATCAAGAAATACTAGCAATTAAGAGTTGTATTGCAGCCAGTGATTGAGTTGCTCTATATTTTCCTTTCATTTTTCCCTTTTCTATCATTTCGATTCCCTTCTTGCAATTGTTTTAATTGCAAAATGTCTATACTCATATCATGGAGGTTTTAACTTTAAACTGCATTAGGAACTAGACATTTTATTTAGCTGCAATCGTGGTATGCAGTAAATAAGCTTTTTCCTTGGAAGCTTCTAACAACTTAAAGTTTTTAGACACTTTTCTTCTGCAGAAATATTTAGTTGCACTTGATAAAGAAGTGAATTCATCCCGTAAATAAATGTGGGTTTTAATACTTTTTACTCTTATCAGAAAAGTTCTGAACCTGAAATTCCTGCAATAAAACGTACCAACATATGAAGTTACCAAACTAAAAATAAGACAACAAGGGAATGAAAACCTGTACATAAAACTAAATATATCCAAACGGAAAAGATAGGACCGGTTTCGTCGCATTATTACCAATAAGCGACCAAACAAATGCATTTCTCTGGGGTTTACAAACTTTTAAATTCCATGTCGGTACGAGGAATGCAGCGAAACCTATATGAAACACACAACAGACAGGAAATTGCTGAATTCTCCAGATAATGTTGAAGCAGCAACTTTAACCCAGATAGTAACATATTTTGTCGACAAAATTGGATATTTAAAGTTATTCTTCAGCATCTCACTGATGTCAAGCTGTTGCTAAGAAAGCAAATTGTTTCAAAGTTGCTGTTTTAAAATTATATTACGGAAGCACTATGCTTATGCCATATAATACGAGGTCATATTAAGGTTTTAAAAAGATGCATGGTTTGTTCTATTCAACGACTACTAATATAAGTATATTATTTATTTATATTAGTAGTCGTTGGTTCTAATATTTGGCTGCATTCAGTGAACTAACAAACCATTGTCAAGATACGAAAAAGGTGAGTTGAAACACGAAAAAAGTTCTATGGTATAGAAGGTGTTCTTATAGATCTGTATAGAATATGTGAAGTTATTAGGTTCGTTATAAAATTCGTATAACAAAAATAACATCTTATACACTAAAAAAGAGCTATGCTAGTCTTGAGATGATACTCTCAGCGTCGTAAATAAATGAAAAGCTATTATAATGGCAAATCGTAAAAAAGCGAATATTCTTCATACAAGGTACTTGTAAAACGAGGTAAAACGAAACTAAATTAAAATTGAACTGATATTCCTTAGCCTAATTCTAAGCGTATTTTAATAGAGATTCACGCCGTGAACAAGGCAAAATATAAAAAGCACTAAAAAATTGCACCCCGTAATTATTTTATTACCTGAGTAAATAGTGCTGACTTTTACTCATTTTCTGCTATATACTATACTATGCTACTACTACTATGCTACTACTATACTACTATGCTACTACTATACTATGCTACTATACTATACTATGCTACTATACTATACTATGCTACTACTATACTATACTACTACTATAATATGAATGGTAAGGTATAGAAACTAATATATAGGCTGTTGTTTTTAACTCTTTGCAATTTATTTCAGTTAATTTTCTATTGAAATTTAAATAAATGCATTAGGGATTCAGATTTCGAAAGCTCGATGTCGATCAAATGAAAAATAATAAAAATTTCAAAAACTGGTAGAAATAGAAATACGTACCTTAATGTTAATAAAAGGCTTTTCATATTTAAGATAAAGTTGTAGCAACAGAACTATTTCAGAAGATATTTCGGTATTTCATATCAAAAACATGTAAATATACAATTTCAATGGTATCTTACTATGGAATTTCCAGAAATTCGTGTCAGTGTCGCTTTTTAGCTTGAGAACTATTTTCGATTGGGTAAGTTGTAGGAATGTTTCATTAACGCTCTTCTCTTATCAGCTGCGTCAAACCCTAGATCGGAAGAGGAAAATTGCCGAAAATCAATTTAAATGTCATTCGTTTTTACATATTCCTCGTCTAACAGGCTATGCTTTTCCAAGATTCGCTAACAGAGAATCAATTTGATCTCTGCAAGAAACTATCTGCAATTTAATCCAAAAAAAAAATTCCTGGGTTTCAGTCAATTTTATTGTTTATTATTCAAAGTGTCACAAATACGTTTCGGTGTCTTTCTCCATCATCATCAGTTTGTGTGTATAGTTGTTTCTACCTTCACATTTGACTGGCTATTTGCAATGCAGGAAAGATATTAAGGGTGGGAAGTTTTCAAATTGACTCCCCGTATATAAAATCATGTGCAAGTTTATATACGCTCGAAATTCATTAAGCTTTTGCTTCCATCGCTCCTAAACTCCTTTATAAATCATTCGACAGCTGTAAAATGAAAACGCCACCTATATCAAACTCCTTGCAAAATAAGCAAATATCCCCTCTAGCATGCTGATTGCATTAGCATAACAGTTGCGTCAAGTGATATTTGCTGCCTTTTGCATTCTTCAACCTTTCAATGAAAAATTAATGAGAACCCCGTGACCTTCTGGGATAGCATGGTATATGTGTGTACAATTCTACATATAATATTTACAAAGTGAAAGCCAATGTTATATGATTAAAGGCCTGGAAGCCCATTATTTAGGCGATTGTTTTAACTTGGCCAGCTTATGAACTATTCATCAACATTGATTTTGGGAAAAGGTGATAGATTCCCGTGCCATTACTTGATTGTTAAAGTAATGTTGGATCATTAATTTCTTGATCATTTTGGTTAAACTTTTTCCTAGTATACATAATTTCACTGAGAATTGGCAGCAAAAGCAAAAGAAAACATCAAAAAAACAACGAACAACGGAACTCACGGAAGAAAATGTGGGTGGTTTAAAGGAATAGCATCCACCCCAAGCAAAAACGAACTAGAAAAATGTTATCCGAAAACTCACCGACGAAGGTGCACCAACTTTTGAACTGCAAGAAAAAAAACTTGCACGAACTACTGGAACCCATTAGTTGCAGAAAAAGGCAACGTATAGGTCTAAATGGACAAGTTTCATATAGTTCTTCTGAGTCACATTCTGAATCTATAGCTGATGGTTTTTCATGTGACTAAGATCTTCGGTATGAACTCAACCGAGCAATCTTAGGACACGAGAAAATGTAGTTGATGTAGAATGCACCTTTTGCCCAGAGAAGTTGTCCAAAAGTCGAACTATAGATAGATGTATGGTTAATGTGTTTAAAATGAAATTGTTCGTCTCATGAAAAATGCAGCAATGTAGAACTAAATTTTTTCGTTTGTGATTTTACTGTGAAGTACTTTTATATTCCATTTTACGCATTCAACATCACCCAAATTTTTTTTCTCAGAAAAAAAAATGCTCGATTTTCCATTGAATTTAGTTCAAGCTTCTTATATGGTAATTTACATTATTTTATACTTTTTTCATCGAAGAGGGCGCGACAGCAAGTGCCAGTTAAATAATTTAATAACTTACAATAACTTGTAGGATCATAAAGTTAAAAACTGTGGCACACGGCAGGCTATTAGATCTGTCGATCTCAAATTTTACAGCACAAATTAAATATAAGTCTAGTTCTCTAATCTTAGTAATCTAGCGTTTATGAGAAAACGTCTACTAAAATGCATAGAAAATTAATTGAGCAACAACACCTAAACTCATTAAGTTGATGCAAATATAATGTCCGAATTTATAATAATTTTGTAGGCAATGAATGTCCGATTTAAAACCAATTTTCACACCCTGTTGCAACTATTCAGATAAGTGCGGAAATGTAATTCCATTCTCATTCCACGTAATTGCTTTCATGAAATGGGAAATATCAACTATCCAGATTGTTGCCATTGGCCAGTCATATTAAATCAGAATTAGCTGTAATCCTAAATTCATTATACGCATATTTGAATTCTGCTAGTAAACTGGCTTTTGATACGCGTTCCAATTTGCATTAAATATATACTTTTCAATTAAAGATTTATGAGGAAATAGTACCATAGAATATTTTAAATTATTTAAATATATGTAATATATACCTCAAAATGTGTTTTAATTTAACAAACCAGCTACTTTGCATCTTAAAATTTCGACAAATCCTCAATTCCTCAATTGCTGTGTATTTGATGAATCCTCTTAAGGAAAACGGATTAAATAATTAAAAGTTAAGTACAAAGAAATAAATTAACTATTAATGGATCAAACATTCGTTACTTGACATGTCGAAACCATACTTGTGAATTACATATAAAAAAATAAATTTTATAAAGCTGAAAAAGGGGTTCGTTAGGAGTCCCATTCTAGGCCTTTCGGAGACTGCAAGAAATATACAAATATAACATAGAGTTTAATGATCTTAAGCTCAACACAGTCATGTGTTAAATTTTTGTGTCTAAATTTTTGTAAAGTTGGTTCTCCGAAATCACGAGAAATAAACTTATTGTTTTATATATAGGATCCAGACTTTTCTCAAAATTGGATAAAATACTTTTTCCATTTGTTTTATGTAAATAAAGTTTGAAATTTTAGAGGCAAATCTTTTTAATCAAATCCTGTTTTAACCTAGAGTTCAATTCCATCTGACTCCTACAAAAAATAATATTTCTGCCACGTATTGAACAACCTGGAAGCGTTTAGCTTCAATTTTCACAAGAAGTTTCTGTTCATATGAATTCAATTAATAATACAGTTTTTATATCATCGTGTATTTTAAACGTTATAATACTAATTTAGAGTATATTAAACTGCTATTTAAATATATTGTGTACTTTATTACAGTTTTTCTAATTAGCTCAGTGACGATTTTTAAATATTTTGTTGAGCAAGGAGTTGAGGGAATTGGTACATCGATTCAATGTGCAGATGATATTCAGTTTGATGTGAGCACCCACTTTAATATCTAGATTATTATACGTTTGCATTTTTTTGTCACGTGTCTGTTGGTTTTGAGATTTCAGTGAATATTTTACGAACAATTGGAAAATTGATAGTTTTTATCCTTTATGTGCAATTTTCCACATAAAAACTACTTACTCTATTACATTGCTAGTATTTTGCAGGAAACCAATAGGGCTTTTCCTATGAAAACGTTAGCTTAAAGAATAGTGAGTGGATGACGGTTTCGGAAACTTTTTCTAACTGACTGATGGCCTGCAATAAATTTTATGACAACTCATTTTTTGTCTCTGTGATCTCCAAAAGAACAGCAACATTTTGAACATTTATTTATTTACAGCTAAAATATTTTATACAATCCAAAATATTCCAGGTAATACTATTACCTGGAGAACGAGGTGTCGATTCAACAGAAAATTCCGGATACACTCACAAATTAGGAGTTATTTCGGGAAATCATTTTTCACGTTTCTTTTAGGAAAATGTTCCCTCCCACCTGTAGAGATAATTGAGTAAAACTGGTGGTATGTTCTGGAAAAATTGCAGGAAACGTTGCATGACGCAAAAATAAATTATCTACGACACGTGTCGCGGATATTTTGATAAGATTGCATGGCTATGAATTTGAAAGCAGTTTCCACTTTTTTTGTTGCACTTCCTGCTGAAGATGGTCGAACCTTTCATTCAATCACTGTACGAAGTTTTCCACATGCGATAAAACGCAAAAATTTTGAAGATTTGTTATTTCTCCTGAAATATAATTTCCAGAGATCAGTATTCTGTTCTTTTCACTCCCTGTTTCTTTGGTATTAAGTGTTTGATTCCGGCGATGGTCGCGTCAGTTCAAACTTTGCAAATTTTTACTGGAGAAACCAAGATTTCGATTTTTGAATTTATTTGATTTACATTTTCAATGTGAGAAGACTGTGCAGTTTACTGGATAAGTCAATAATTTGGTTTGGAAAATCCAACGCAGCTCCCTGTGAGGATATGTTGCTACTTAAGCTTGAAGCTTAACGGCATTCTTGCGAAGTAAGTTATATTTGTTCGTTGATTAACTTGTTATTAATTATTATTTTTACTAATCACACGTGAAAAATTAATTTTAAATTGAAAAACGGGCCATCGAAAAATTACCTTTACTATATTTCTGTATGTTCACTTTAATCAAAACTCACTATTACCATCCAACTAAGTCTCACAAAAACTAAAATGAGTATGCCGACTTAGAATGGCGCGCTTTTAATTTCAACAAGTGTCCAGAAATGCGGCGACGGAAATGCCTCATCCACAGCCAAAGCGTCGCGACGTTAAACTGAGTCATATCGCGTATGGATGCAAGAGATGCGACGCCGATTTTTTGCCACTGCTGAGTAGCGTCGACGCTGCCTGTTGCAATGCATGTCCAGTTTAAATTTCTGGTTATCTGGACTAAAGTTTCAATGGCATTTTAGGACAGGGTGATTTCAAATTGCCGTCATGGAGCTCACCTGGAGATTTCGGAGAGTGTTTTAAATATGACAAGTTTATTTACCGCGGATATTAGCTGTCGAAAATAGACCTTCAACTTTGCTGTTAAGGCTCGAAAAGGCATGCCAAACAGAGCACAGAAACGCATTACCGTCGCGTAAAGAAGATACGTCGTTATTGAACAGAGAGCGCAGCGTATCATCAGGAAACATTATTCCGTCCCATCAGTTCATACACACCTTAAACATACGAAATAAACACTGATAAAACGCAATAAATACTGAATGTGTTCGCATTAGTGTCCAGACTAGGAAAGATCTGGTGCAAGCATACGCCTGTACATTTTTTTGATGCGACATCAGTAGACCGATAACTGATGGGACGCGGCGATGATACGCTGTGTGGAGAATCTCCACTCTAGTGTCTCCACTGGAGAACATGTATCAATGTTTATGTCTCGTTATATACCGTTATATACAGTTTTATACCGATACCGGTTGCTGTCTTTCTATCTTTTCTTTGTATATTCGTGTAAGATTGCTTCTTTATGGCTCTATTGACTGACCTCCCCTCTGATCTAGTCTAATTCGTAGATACTTAAAACTGTAAATGTTTTCAATTGGAATATTGTCCACATAGAACTGCAACTATTAGTTCAGGTGACTTAGTAATCAGCATGCATTTAGTCTTCTTCATACTCCTTGCATTGTTGGTTGACGTTCTTCATACTCTTGCCGTTTGTGGTTGGTTCTTATGACGTTCTTCATACTCTTACCGTTTGTGGTTGGTAAAACACCGGCTGTTTCTACCGATAAAACTATTTAAAATAAATCTCGACGGTCAATTTTTAATTTCAGCGGAGGTCGCATACATTATTGCCTTACAAGCCGACGAAATATAATATAATAATTATTAAAATAATATAATATACTTTAATTTCATTATAATATAACGTAAATTTTAAAATAATACGTTTGTTGTACGCCATTTCTTAAGCTACAGCATAATTAAATCAATTTTGAGGCCCGTTACCGATTTTTTGCTTTGCTTTTTTTGAGGCTAGTAATATAGGAAAATCACTCAATATTAAATATGAAGTATCATTCTACTTTTAAGGCACTTTGCGATTTCCTTTTGTGTCCCGAATATTTTCGGCGAGCGACAACTCACATAAACCGCTTTTCCATCCCTGGGGAGCAATTAATATGCCGCCTGGAAGACACAGGATGAATTATTTATGCCCGCAAAGGTAACTCAAGGGTTTGAGTAAGCGTGCTTCAGTTTTACCAAATTAAATTGGCAGCTATCTATGAAGTGTGGAGAAAAATTGTCTCTTTTTACTTAGGGTTATTGGTTAGATTTAGCGAGAATGATAAGAGAGAGAGAATGGAAATAACATATATTTTTGTCTTTTTGAGAAAAGGATGAAGTGTAGTGTAAATTATTTACAGGGTGCTTCCTATTCAAAATATTAAATTTTACCTCTGTAGATTAAAAAAAAATCTACAACTCTATCACTTTATAATTGAACCTTTCGCCAAATTGTTAAACCTGCCGAATATCAAATAACTAATGCGTCTGCAGTGATGTAAAAAACTGTATAATTGCCCTATCACACTCCATTAGATCTCGTTGCAAACGGTGCAAAATCAATACGTTTACTCGGTGTTGCAATTTCTAAAACAGCAAAGCCACAACCCATAAAAAGTGAATATAATTCGTAGGACGAGCGAGACCGATAAAATCCAATAATGGACACTAAAACGCGTTTCCATACATGTTAACAGTCAGATAGCGGCGGATTTTGAAGGCATTCTCTGCTGCTAAACCGCATAAAATTTCAACTTGACGCGGCGATAGAATACATTTATTTTCACCCTTTTCCTTACTTTCAATCGATGATATTCGTAGGCTAGTTATTAAATATTAATGGGCAGATCCTCCCGATAAAGAATGAAAACTTGATTAATACGGGGAAATTGGTTTTCTTAATTGTGCCGATGCTGCTGATAGGTCCAAGTTGAAGTCGAAGTGATCGATATCAAGCGCATTTCTTCGAGTGTTACAAGACTTTCGATTTCGATCTATTTTAAACTCTAATCAAGTCTTAGTAATTTGTCCTAATACTCGTTTTAGTCAGATTCATTATTTACGATGGTTGTCAGTAATAAGTTGTTGTTTACTAACCCTCTCAAAAGTAAGGATTACAGTTTTATGTATGGACTGTTAGTTGGCCTAACTAAATAAAGTGGATGATCGATGTATCAACCGTTTTTTTCCCTACATATCTTTGGATGCAATTTATTTAAAAAAATATACACCATTAAAGCCGTGCCTATATACCACCCTGTATTTAAGCATGCATAAAACGTTCAAAGCAAACAGCTTTCTGCGTTTTGTAGATTTATTACCAGGAGTACTTTGACGTTCAAGCGGAGTAGCTGAATAAATTGCAATTTCAAACTTTCTGCTCTAACAAGTTGCCTTTGTGTGAATCGAGATGATGTATTCAGGGTGGTCTTTCAAAAATAATTTAAGAAGGCTTGCAGTCTTTCTTCATACATTTTAAGATATGATGGTGGTTTAACTCCAAATTTTTTCAAATATGAAGATTTGTATGTTATTATCATTTGAAAAATAGGTATACTATCTGTCTAATCACGTTTAACTTTTAAGTTTCACTCAGGTTTTATTTTTGGCAATTTGGTTCTTGTAGCTAATCCTATTCCTAACAACTTTCGCTAGTTGTGTTTCTTGGGGAAAAAGTTATACTCCACTTTTCACTCACTAAAATTCACTACTTTTCCGAATATTCTGAATATATATATAGCTTTTCCTTATATTTCTGAAAAAATAAGTAACTATTTTAGTTAAACTGAAAAAATTATTTATATTCAAAACTGAAAAGATTATTAGAGAGTCGGTTTGCATGTAAGTTGCTGGTATAATAAAATTGTAAGCCAATTGACCTTTTTGGAGGCAATTAGCAGGCGTTTTATGGATATTTTGTTATTGTAATAATCATTCTACTAATCATAATAAATCATTCTACGCTATTGACGTGAAATAATTTCGTAGGCAGTTGAATAAATTAGATTGAATCAAGTGACAGCCGTCCCAATCAAGCAGTTAAAATAGCTGTTAATTTTCCTTTTACCACCTGATTTAATCGGACTGCTGTATATAAGAAATGACTAACCAATCATTATCTGTTATCCCATCATTCCTCATTAAATATTTCCACTCGAAGGAAACAAAATCAATACGTTTACTCGGTTTCCAAATCCTTGGTACAGTGAAACCGAAACCATTAGATATTAACGGAATAGAATTCAAGTGATGAGCGAAAAATATAAAATCCAATAATAGACAGACACTAAATTGAATTTTGATGCATGCTGGCGCTCAGATAACGAAATTTAAAAGCATTTTGCTGCTTCTGAATTTCATACATTCCCGAATTGCATGCCATCTAAAATATATTTCTTTCTGCAGGTATGTACTAACATGACTCGCCACTTTCAGAGTTTAATTGCCTCTCAAATTAATAGTTGCTCAAATGTTGCTCGAACTGTAGAGAATCGAACGAAGGAAACTTTATACTAGTTTATATTCGGTTTTAAGTAATGGGGTTGAAAAGTATGATAAGTTGTGGTGAATTTTATACCGGATCCTACTAGATTTCAACTCCCTGCATTCAACCTGCTGATCAAAACATATCTAAACAACCGAACGGCTCAGGTAAAAATCAATGATGAACTTTCGTCACATTGAAAAATAGAAGCCGGGGTGCTACAAGGAACAGTTTTTGGACCACTCCTCTATACTATATACACAGCTGACCTACCACAGGATCAAAATGTCATAACAGCCACATTCGCTGATGATACAGCTATACTAACATCAGACCACAACCCAATTACCGCATCACAAAAACTGCAAACAGCAATCAACAAAATGGAAGAAAGGCTAACCAAGTGGCGCATACGAGTAAACGTGGACAAGTGCGTCCAGGTCCTGTTCACAATGAAGAGAGACGAATGATACAGAGAATCGCTGAAAAATATCATCAGCGAATGGTTGTAACCCAAATCCACTGACGGTCAACTTAGTTAAAAAAAATACCGAATAAAAAAAATACCGAACAAAAGGCTCAAGAAACTAGCACCATCCGACATGTGCAATAGATTCCAGCCAGAATAACCAGAATCACGTTTAAACCCAGAGGTCGTTTATTCTATGCACCCAGTTACATGTGAAGAAAACCAAGCAACACATCTTAATGCCAAGAAGCAGGTAGATTGCAGATAGTCAATAATAATAATAATAAAAAAATATATATATATCGTCCAATTCATAATATTTAGAACAGGCACTGGAAGGGGTAATATATAGTATTTATTTATATAACATTGAGGGCCGTTTGCGGAAGACTTCGTCATTCTCAGTTCAAGACAGGTTCAAATGTAAATTTGGTTTGGTCCCATTCATTGAATGTTGATGCATGTTGAGCTCAGAATCAGGTTGAGTTTAGTTGAACTCAAACTTGAGATTTCATTGCTCAAATCGGGACTTAAGTGAGTATTCTGAGCTCAGTATCAAAATCCTCTAAAAGAACAATCTATTTAGGTTTAGGTTTAGGTAAAACAGGTCTTACATCAAACATGACCCTGTTCGAAATAAAATCGACTAATTATTAGAGGAGGAGAGGAAGATAAAATGTAAATGTATTTACGCATTTAATTTATGCTTGGAGGATATGATACAGTCAGAATGGAAATTTATGCTGACTATTATTCTTGCAAGATCAGATATTTTACAAATGCGGAAAACACTGAGAACACAGTACAAGAACAAGAACAGTACCTACATATTTAATAACAGCAATTACACAAGCAAGGAAGTTTACTCTTTGATCATAAACTTTTTATATAGAAGTACCAAAGCTGTTAATTCAATTGATTGCATTTTTGTACAAAAAGCAGAACTAGAGTTAATAGAAAACCGTAGGAGCTAGTTCGATTGTAACTGTATGTGTTTCATAAGAAATACATTTACAACTATCAATTTTTAATGCTGAACATGTTAAAGTTTGTTAAGTAAAGATGTAATTATCGACTGAACTAACGATAATATTGACAACAAAAAGTAAGCAAGCAACAGAAAACTGGAAACCTAATAATAGCCTAGTGAGGAACACGATTACTTGACTATTACTTAATGATCGCTTAAATTTACATAATACTTTCGAGTATGTTTCCGTTTTGTTAAACACATCGTCTAGACCGTGTTATCAATGCGTGGGAGACATGAATAATTTGAAATTGATTTTCTCCTATATGGTTTCAAAGCAAAGCTTATTTTCTTTCAAAAGCTCTTAACTGGTATTTATTAGATATCACTAGACCTCTCTCCGAATCAAAAAGGAGTTGGGTCGTTTAGCTTAGTTGACCTGGCGCTCTTTAATTTTACAATTTTAAGCCTAACGAAGAGATAGAATAATTCAGAAAGCTTATTTTAGAAACATTGAATTGCATTCTAAGTTCAGTGATTTTGAAATTGTTACCTCTGACGTCTGCTCAGGAGTTATTCACAAACCTTTGCAAGAAAATAATTCTTTGTACAACCCTTGGATTCTTCTGTCCTCAAAACAGCGCTTTATTGAATAATTGCACACTTATGAAAGATTAAGAGAAGAAACTTTAAGATTTAGGTGTTATAAACCTTATTAAAACAGATACTTATTTTGCTTAGAGACTTCAAAAATGCAATAATATATAGGGAAGTCCGTTTAAAAAACAGAACTTTGATACTTTTAGGGCTTTTGGGACACCCTGTACATTACAAAAATATTTTTAAAATGTGCGCCCGGTAGGCGTCAGCCAATTTATAAAATAATACTTTAAAAAAATCAAACGGTTTCGCCGCAAACTTTCATGCCGTATAGCGTGAATAGCCCTGTATATCTCATGATTTATCGTTCTACGCGGTCTACAGGGTGAATCAAAATTGGCGTCTTTTAAGGGGTTATAGGAGCTCACTTGGAGAGTAGTGCATTCACTGCAAACGACTCTCAAAAGATTTAACTTTTAGGATTAGTATTCATGTCTGTGTCAAAGTTTCAACTGTTGTTTAATCCCTTTAACACTAAATTTGTTGCGTTTGCTGGTCACCCCAGATGATTTTCATCTTCATGTACCTTGGGTATAATCTAGCATTTTTAGTTTTTGTTGTTTTATTGCACTTGCTTTAAGGATTGTGACTAAAATAAAGCTTGCAACCAGCTTTCAATATACATAAACGTACACTCGATTTTAATTTCCACGACAACTGTTCAGCAAACGTCCATTGAAGCTTCTAGTTTCCAAGGAGTTTAACTTATCTTGTCAGTCCCAAGAAGTCATTGTCAATATTGAATGAGAATCGGCTCATATTCCCAACTAAATTGACTATGGCGTTTCTATGGATGAATATCGTTAAAAGAGTTACGTTTCGATTAATCGCTCGTAATTTCTCTAGCAAAGTAACTTTAGGAGACCCTATAGAGCATGCAACCGGACTCGAAAAACGCGAACTTCTGGCTAAACTGGCAGGAAATGATGATCCGTTTGATGCCAATAAAGTGTTCAAAAGGGGTGCGGGTACGAAAGCTCAACCTAACGAGATTCCGTCAGCTTTTGATGCCAGACTGGTTGGATGCGTTTGCGAGGAAGGATCGACCAGTATAAATTGGATGTGGCTGCATAAAGGGGAACCAAAGAGATGCGAATGCGGCAACTGGTTTTCGTTGGTGCATAAAGCTCCTGTATAAATTGCGTTGATTTATTGTAACCGATTCAGGAAATAAATGTTCGGTTTTAAACTCTCAATCATTTGAATGCAGCGTTCTTGTTATTTTATTTGAGATAAATAAAGTGCTTTAAGGCTTTGGAATGTTTTGCGTATTAAAAATACTTGTGTAATGTAATAAAGTTTATGATTTTTCTATCATAAATTATAAATTCACCTCAGACTCAGTAGCGAAAAGTTTCACAATGTTTTACAAGGTAGTTGTGATGAATTCATGTTTTACAGTAGGTGAATTAATCTTTTTTCCTCGATTTTAAGTTTATTTTACAAGTAAAAATATTTTTTTTTCTGTTTCTTGCCTTTCAGCAATTCTACATTTATTGAATTTCAATTGAATTATATTCGTTTCAGTCAAATGAAATCAGAGAATCTATTACGGGAACAAAATAATTTAATTGAATTGAAATTTTTTTGTTAATTTTTTTTGGGTTTTACCGTTATTTTCTCAGGTACATAGTTTGAGCCTTTGTAATTAATGTCTAAAATTAATAAACGCTCAGGAAACAGTAACAAAAAAAACTATTTTGCTACTAGATTTCAAAAAAAGCTACAATACTTTATAAGAGCTCCAAATTCTAATAAATCAGTAATGCATGCACTAAACCATGCATTGATGGGTCTTGCTACAACAAGACAGTCGTGCGTGGGAGGAATGTGTTATTACTATAAGAGTTTTTTCGTATCGTATGTCTTATTAATGCTACTGTTCCACGCTTGAATTTCAAAGCTTTTGCATCTGTTACTTATCGTCGAATATTGCTCAACTCTTACTAACACTTGTTCCTCTAGTAGAGGATTTCTGATTAGGACATCCATGGTTACTTAAAGGCGCAAATGTTTTCGATTCTTGATAAAATCGTTTCCAAAAATTCACGTTTTTCTGCCTAGTTAGTAACTTGGCTTTTCTTGCGACTTTCGATGACAAATAAAACAACTAACTTTTCGTACGTTTCCGATAATTAACAAAAATAGGCAAAAATATGACATTTTTCCACAGAGAAAAATCAATACAGCATCGAGCAATGAGAGAACACGAATGCTTCTATTTACTGCCAGTAACCAGTCTTTGAAGCAACTTTGTCAATTACGTTCTAAACTCGCTCAAAACTCTGCTGATTTACATACGCGAGAGGTTCAATCGTTACCTCACAAAATCGAATGCAAATAAAAGCGCCACAATGAAATGTGTTTCTTGTTTCTGTATCAACATTGATAAACAATATATATTCATAAATAAATCATATTCATTGATGGACAATGAACTGACGTTCTGAAAAATTCCACACAAGAAATAATAAATGATAATTAATTAATAATTAAATTTAAAACACAATTAATTGACAATTAGTTCGGCAATCTAAATTAACTAAACTAGGCAGATGTAGTAGCGAGAAAATGTTTAATTTAACTGAACAAAACTGTCAATATCACCAGTATGCACAATCCAAATCAACGCAATTTGATCTCATTGAAACACAACATTTTCTCCTCTACGGATTGAGTGAATATTTACATAGAGCGGGTTTTAGAGCCAATGCTGTTATCTGAAATATTCGGGAAATTAAGCCGATTTTCATAGAAATGTGAAATAGAATGCTGAAGTATTGACTGCATAGAAAAAGAATGAAACATTGATGAAAATAGTGGAAACTGCTCCTTATAACCAGCAAGTTTCTACAGGCTGGTTTATAACTCATGGCTATGGAAATAAAGGATATTATTCAGAGTGTCACGCGAATCGACTTTCAAAGCTTAAGAGCGCATTCTTTGGTATATTTTCAGTTGAGAATCCCTTACAATTTTTTAATAAAATAAATAAATTTTAATATTTTATGGTCTCCAATATAAACAACAAAATTAATGAAATCCTTTCCAATTTAGAGGGCATTTTTGCGGCTCGAAAGCAGTGAAACGCTTTTAGTTTTCTTATCGGAAAACTGTATCGAAATGCAATTTCACTACTATTGGATTTAATATTTGTCGATCATCCTTCAGATTCCATTTGGCTTTATATAGATTTTGGTTCTGCTAACTGCGGGATTTTAAAACTTAAGAACATGTACGTATTGATTTTGTGCAGTTTTTAGCAACATTTTTCGAGGTGGGAGTAGTAGTAAATATCTTTATTTCTAAAAAAGGCTATACGAGGTGGGATTATCTCATCATTCGCATTTGATATTGATGATTTTCCACTCACTTTTTGTTTCACAAACTTCGGCAATTTAGTTAAGGTTTATATGACCCAAAATCGAGGTAAAACCTATTTTAGCTACGAAGTTTATTATCCACGTGGCAAGCAGTATTTTTATTCTCCCACAAATTTCAGATTATATTTGAATTTGATATACAATCCTAATTTAGTTGTTATGAGGCACGCAATCGTATGATAAGCATAATGGGATGGGGCAGCAAAGTTTTATAAATAAATACGACTTTGATACGAAAATAGAAACTACCATATTACCGGATATCGATTTGAAATTTGTTTATTTTTACTATTTATGGATAATTAATTATTGATGGATCATTAAATAATTTAGTGCCATCAAGGTGCCAAAAATAACAAGTTCATTTTTGGCAGCTTGAAACTCGTTTTCCCACAAAAATTGAACCGTTTTAACCTATTTATTTGCTGAATTGATAAAAAACTGAAATGGGCATCAACATTATTTTACTTTCAACAAGCAAATCAGTTTGCCTTCCATTTTAAAGCGCTATAACATATAATAAAATGAATGCAGTTAAAACAACGCAATTCTGCCCAACTTAGTTAATTCGGCTTTATGTATGGATATAAATAATATACTTATAATCTACATACACATTAATTGCAGTTCGAAACTTTCACAAAGTTTTCTGTCGACGGCAAAAACCCTAAACTAGGTCAAACTAATCTATCAAGGGTAATTTGCAGTTCTATTCTTTTATTCACCGAGAATCGCATTTAAAAACTAATTTAAGGAACGACAAACATTGTTCGTAAAACGTGGTCTATGAAAATACTTATTATGAAGATGTACGATGATTCTAGACTAGATAGACTAGATAACAAACAAAGCCCAAACCTCCAGGTCTAAAACTTTTCTGTGCATACTAATACTAAGTCATAAATAACGTTTTTGGACTTGTACAGTTTTCGAACTAACCGATTCAATTCATATTCGGTATAAATCCATGCAGTATTCTACTGCATGCAATGTTTTTTTTTGCACATTTTGACTAAAATTTCCTCGTATTTTATCGGCACTAGTTTCAACATTTCGAATTTACATGAATATGATTGAAATATAAAATTGTTTAGGCATGAAGCAGTTTACATAGTCTTTTGCTTCAGTAAAAACCCTTAAAAAAGTTCAACTAACAAATTCACAATTTTTTCAATGTACGGAATTCCATATCTAAATGATTGAGCGTCTTACTAAACCCAGCTTGTTATGAAATAAAAGAATCAGTCCTTTTTAAACCTGCATATTTTAGCAGGCATATGCTCGTTCCGTTATTTCATCCATGAATGCATATTTACAAGATGTAGAAATATCGCGAAGAAAACCCTAACTTTACTCTTTTACCGGTAGGCACAAGGTGAAAACCTCACGACACAAGAGTTTTATTATTTCCAGTATACGAGCGTTTTATACCCTCGGGAATGGAAAGACCGATAAGAAGCTCTCCGAAACTCGCCGTCTACCTTTAAGGGCTTCGCAGTTCTTATTTTTGTCGCGGATTCTTTTGTCGGATTTCTATGACATGAGCTCAAGAGTGAGGAATAAGTGGCTTTTCGACATTTAATAGGGCAAATAGAACTTTCGTCTGATTGGATTGCAGCCGAACTTTCATGGATCTTCAAAAAAGAAAGCATCGTGTTTTGGCTCAATCTTTGATACCGATTTGATCAAAATTGAGTTATAAATGCCATTCCTGCGTTTCAAATGAAATCCTGTCGGATATCAGTGGATAGAATACTGAGCCTTCGTTAGAATCCGGACGTTTTTGATGCTTAACTGGCATGCTCAACTGGAAGTTGAAAATATTTTACAGATTAAAATGTTTTAGTCTTCTTAGTCATTGGAAATGTACCCTCTGGGAATTAGTGTAAAACGTTTGCTTTCCAGTTTTGAGCCCCTTGCTAAAAGGAGTGTAGAGGTAAAAGTTGAGCGAAAGGTAACTCGTAATAAAAGCGCGCGTTTAATTATCTGTTAATTTTGGCTAAAATGTTAAATTCCCTTTTTTTAATCTACTACGATAGGATTGAACATAATGTTTACTTTTCATTTCAAATTCGCTGGCCAATCTCCGAAAGCTCCATGAATAGTTAATGGTCAACGAATCCAAAGCTCTTCCAAAAAACTCCTTTAACAGGTTCAAATCAATTTAGTTTTCCCTTTTTGTTTTAATCTCTGGATTAGAATCAAATGTTTGTTTTTGTTCGATTTATACCTTTTTTCAATCCGACGTTCAATTAGCTTCTGTAAATAACTCGCATCTAACACGTTAAAAAAACATGTAGAAAAATCTTGTGAAAATAACGGAATGAAAATGGTGGCACACTAAATCTGTGTATATACAGATTTTCAATTGGTGGATCTTTAAGCAAAAGCAATTCAATGTTTCGTTGGAATTCTTTATGGATCACCAAGAGTAATTTGACTATTTTGCATGAGACATAGAAGGAATGATTTTTCAGTTTTTTTCTTTCATTCGGTTTCATGAATTCATGAATTATAATGAGAGGGTTGTTTTCAGGACTTGGAGTCGAACGGGATAAGTGGCAGCGTGAAAGGAAATTTATCAGAGCAGATGGTGAGTATTTATTGGAATGTTTTAACATTTTAACATTCTGTCTGTCTGACTAATTAAAGTTGACGCTAAAATAGGGCCGTTCTTTTACGGTTATGGATGTTTATTCAAGTCAAATTTGTTACAATTTGGTTGCATAAAATGTAAAAAATTACGAAATTTAGGCGCGCCAAAATGTCAGTTTCCCTTTAGAAAATCTGTAAGATCTAACTCAATCTTCCTACTTTATCACCTTAGCAAATGATCTAAATTATAAACATTTCAGATCTTTATCTCAATTATTTTAGCGATTCGTATCAAATTCTGTTCCAGTGTGTCATTTTTGCTGCAAAGCCCATCCATTAGAGGTTCTTTTACTTTTGGGATCGTTCTCGAAATCCATCAATTTGGAGATTTTCCATTTAATCTTGTTTACAGCGACTTGCCATATAGTCCTGTATGTTTCAGTTTATTTTTATGAAATTTTAAACCAATTTTTTAGATATACAACATATACAATAAATGTGCTCAAAATAGAATCGGAAACACTCGATTGATTACGTTTATTTAAGAGATGAGCATTTTGATCTGCCGATAGAATACTGGTTTGTGAATCCCATAATAATCCCGATTACACGAAACAAATTTTATGCAATTGCCGATAAAACTTCTAGCTCGAAAACAAATCAAAGCTTATTCGTTCCCTATAGCGAATATTCGATTGAACTAATATGTTAAAATGAAATGGTGTTAAGGAACCCTTTTCAATAAAATTGAGATTCTGTTGTGGTGGTTTTTAAATTGCTCTTTAAGCTAAAGTTTACCAAGGAAGGAATACAGATAGCGGTTACTCGAGGGATTTTGAGTTGATTAAATGGCTTCGAAAAGGTCTTAAGCTTTTAAATAGAAAATTTGTTAAAGTTCTCTTGAATGTTAATGGAATCTAATGTCGAACAGTTTTATTACAAGGGAACGGTCTGTTGAAGTATCCATTGCATTCCTAAATATATTAAGTGTAGTTTGAACTTTGGCCTTAACAGTTTTAGTACAATCGGGTTTACAAACATGTAAACAATAACATTTAAAAATATGTAAACATAGTTGTTCCAAGTCTAAATTATTTAAAAACATCTTGCTTCTCTATATGAAGAAATTATTGTCTCAATTTTTTTAAATGGCTTGTGCTTGCACTTGGTTCACTTATATGAGCATGGCTGCTCTAAAATCACACACATTTTAACTTTGGAAAAGTAAACTGTAATCCTGTTCCGATCCTATGAACAATGAACGTATATTATTATATATTAATGATATTTCGGCCAGGCGCTTGTATACAACCAAACCCATTTATGTAGCAAATTTCGAAACAAAATCTAATTATAACTTTTATTTTCTGTCTTTATTAAAGTCCCTATTGATTTGGACCAGGCAAATATCATAATGAAATCAACGGACATTCTGTGGAAGCAACTTCTTACCGAAACATTTTAGAGTAATATTCTCGGAGGACTGAAAGAAAACTCTAACCGAGGCCAAAGTTTCCCTATATTAAACATTTATTTAGTTTCGTAGTCTATAGGGAACGGATTTTAACCAGTTTAACTAAAACTGAGCTTTGCGAAAATATCTTTTAATGATGCTTTATCAAAAGAAGTGCTGAAAAACGGAATTTTTACTAATTGTTTGGTTGTTTCGAAAGGTTAATGTTTTCGCAAACAAATCGCAGTTATTTTACGAGGTACATCCGAATGCTTGCAGCAGCATTATTTTCAGCATTTTGGAAAATTAGTTCTCTACTATATTGATATGAAAAGAACGTACTAGATTGTTCAGATGAACTTTATTGCATAATAATAAAGCTCAGTAGTCGTTGTTTACTGGTGGGTCGTTCTGGTAGTCGTGCTAGATCGTGTTAATTAATTATTTTTATCGCGTTACATACCGTTAGTCTCAGGTGCAAGCAAAACGTCGTCTGCAAAACCTCAATTTGCCATTAAGTCGGGAAAATAAATATAATTTGGAACAGCTGTATAAAAATACAATTTCTGAAATGAAACTGGAACTACATTGCTTATTTTATTTTATGGAAGACTAAACTGTACTCATTATAAGTAGCACTTAAAAGTTGATTTTTCGCAACATTTTCATAAATTTGGTAATTTTTCAAGACATTTTAATCGCTTCAGTATGGCTCTTCAGTTTCCCTGAAGGATTAATATTAATTAACCGTCCTAATGGGACCCGAAGTATGAGTCTACTCGTCGGATTACTTCAAAACATACTTTCCATGTTTTTGGGATGTCATTAAATGTAAATGAGCAGCAGTTAAGCCGTTTACTTAATAAACAGAGTGGAAAAGCCGTATGGAGAATTTGTTGAGGAAGGAAGAAATTTAATGCTATGAGTAATAAAATTATTAATTAATTTTTTACTGTTTTCTGGAAATGTATGAGGAATTTTTGCGTCGGATCGTTTTTGAATCGTAGGTATGGAGGAAACTGCTTTATTTGTTGTAATTTAATTAGGAATTTGTACTAAGACGCTGCAACTTTCTGTTATATTACAATTATTTTTAATTTAAGAGAAATATAAAGAATAACCTGAGTTATCGAATCAAGCCCAGATCAACTCTGTCTTAAATTAACGTGAAAGCTAACTATAACTTTAGAATGGAAAAAGGTTTTAGAATCTGAAAAATAAATAACACTAGTAATAATGCCAAAAACATGTATAATGAGAATTTCAATCAGAGACACCAAAGAATTATGTAAAACACGACTTTTCAGATTCTTTTGGTAAACAAAAATTGTAAACTCGTGTTGGATTTTAAAATTCATGCTTACATGAACACGCGATGATAATAAGAATAAAACACCATATTTCAAATATGGCAATTTAAATATTTCAAATATGAAGCACCGAGTAAAACTGCTGAAAATCATACACCGCCGTGTTACAGAAAAGTTCAATGTTTAGCCAACATCCTTTAAATCCTCAGTGTTGCTATTTTGGTGGATAACAAGAGTTCCGAAGAAAAGGCGGATGGAACAGGCAGATGGTAAAATCAATCAATGGACAGTTTAAAACCAATCATAAAAATTATATATGCTTTTTACGACGTTTTCTCTTTTTCTTCTTCGAAGAAGAATCGTTGTAAAAACATGTGATACCATTTGGGTAGTGGACGTGTGTCAACCTGTTATGTTTCTGAAACAGGTCACAACGTTCCAGTTCGAATTTGGTAATAATCCTGTTGTAAAATAAACATGTCAGTTTTTTATTTTTTATTTATTTTTCAATATGTATTGAAAAGGTGTAATCTTGTTCAATAAAAAAATGAAACCATACATAGAGGAACTGAAAATAACATATTGTAAAAACGGAAATAAAACATGGGTCAGATATTAGAATAACTAACTTAAACATTTCAAAAGCAAAAGAACTCGTTTAGTCGCCAAATCATCATTTGGTTGCCCGTCATGTACGCTTAAGTAAAACGGTTACAAAAATAACAAGCTTTTTTACGTCGCGATTACATGTCTAGAATGCTGTTTTGTAAACGATTACGTTAAATACCAATTATCCTTAATTGGAAGCAGTTTTTTAAGTTTAGCTAGAAACGTACATTTAAACAAGAAAAACTTTTCTAAATTGACGATTTTCTCGGAACGATGATAATATAATCTGTTTCTAAAGTTCTGTAATAATAATCTGTTTTGTTGTCAGCTCAATACAGCTTTAAAATCAGTTTAAAAGCAGTTGTTTATATTTTCTTCTATTTTTTACATAATCTTAAAAGAGCTTTCAGCAAAACATTTAGATACTTGGATTTTGAGTTCGAAAAATTCAATTTTGGTTTCAAACTAATAAAATAATGTGTATCATATGTCTATAAATTATGAATAAAATATCAAAGTTTCTGCGTTTATCCGCGTTAGATTGAAACGCCTGCAATATCGATCGCTGTTATACTTCACAGAACATGACGATAGGCGAATGCTCCAGAAAATAATTGAAGGGCTCCGAAAAGTACATGTAATAAACAATATTAAACAATTGGAGGACCTAACAGAGCCTTTGGATTAAGCTCAAACTCACCTCTGTTATTGGTTAAAGCAGTAAACATTTCTGTTGGCATTTTACTCTAAAAAATAGTAGTAGGTAGTTTTGAAATAAAATCGCAAGACGATTTTTTTAGATAATTTTATATTCCAACAAAAATGTAAACATATAAAATGAAATTAAAACAACAACATTATAAATGGTTCTTATAGACGGCGCCTAATCACTAACAAAGTCTAAATTCTAATATGGAAAGATAATGTGCTTAGCTAACCAGCACATATTTAAGTTTAATTAAGCCACATTATTTCTCTTAATAAAATATGTTAGTGGTATATTATTTGATTATTGTTAAATTGGGTCTAAATTGAACATGCTCGTTATATCCTTCAATTCTATAGAGCTAGGATGGGAAGACAGAATCTGCATTCATAGTTGTTGTGAACACCATGGAAAAGTATTAATCGTAAAAAACGGATATTAAAATTATCTAAAAATGTATGTCATATTCAGATAAATTGCGAATTCGACAATTCGCTTGACACTAAAGAGAATTAAGTCAGGTAAATAAATCAAATTTTTCTTTTTATTATAAACAAACTTTTCGCGCATCTCAATTAACAAAAATAAATAATAGCAGATTTATAAACAAAATTGAAGGATATTATTGGCGTTTCATTGGTTTGATCCAATACTACTGCACTATGTACTCGTATGGGTCTCTTGGTTCAATAATTATCTATTACTAAACGTATAATATAAAATTACTATTTTCAGTACTTTTAATGTTTTCAAAGTGGTTCCCAAAGTATGTCCGTTCTATTCTAGGTTGCAATTTCAGATTTGAAAGAGAATACTCACACCGAAATCTCAGATTCCGCTTTCTTCTTGCTACAAATTATCCAGCATTCTCTTTCAACAAATTAGAAACAACTTCACCAAATTAAAATGCTATTAATTTTTTGATATTTTCTTTGATATGAATACATGTTATATCTTATGGTCAGAAAAGTTATTGTACTTTTAAGATTACTGATTTTACATTTACATTTGCTTAATCTAGAAGAAATATATGGAAAGATCAACAGTAAGTTAAGTTGTTACTAAAGATATTCCAATGATTTTCATATTGTCCGTGTTGAAGTTTCAACTTAAATATAAAACTATTAAAATAAGATAAATTTAAGTTAAATGTAAGTTTCAGAGTTTGTGCTATAAATGGATTTTTAAGCTACATATGTTGAAAAACTCTCGTTTTAAGGAAATACGCACAAAAGTTTACAGTATATGCCCACTGCACTTTGTAGGCAATGCGGGGGCACTTAGTTTGAAGATAATTCCAACTCTCACTAAAAGTTAAATTTTGCGGACATTTATTGAATGGTGGGATCAACAATTAGGTAATTCAAAATGGAAAACCAAATTATGAATTTGACTGATTCGTATGGCAAAATACAAAAAAATATATTTGCAATACTGTAGGTAATTTTTGATCGATTTAAACATACCGGAGTTAAAAAATGCATATTATGCCAGGCCAATAATCTGCTTTGTTCTTATGCGACCAAAAATTCGAGTGAGATTTTCCAGATATAAAAAGCATTTGGAATTTTTTATTTTTGTCTAATGCACGAGCTTCGAAGCGCCACAATTCCTGTAAAAAGTTAAATATCTGCTTCTACGTAGGGCTAGTCGTGAATTCAAATACGTCCCAAAATGGAAAATTTGAAAAAGCTTAATGATCACAATTATTTTGAACACTGTTGCAATCTATGCAGCTTTGAAATGAAAATGCATAGTAATTGCACAGCTAATCGGTCTCTTTCATCGCTTAGTAATTTGCCATTTTTTACATCCAGTATATTCGATTCTTACACATCATTGATAAATCATTCCCCCAGTTCAGAATTTATTTAAAACCATCGTTGCCTTGTCGGGAGTCTGGCTGGCGATAATCGTTAATTTCATCGCCCGCTGGTTCACACTGATGGGGGGAACATGTGATTTTGCCCCCCTGGCCGCAAATACACTCCAGGCAATTTCCTGTGCTGTGAGGTAAACTGTCCCCAACTTTATATTCCTCACCTGAAATAAATCAATTTTTTTTTATTAACTGTTTGCAGCTGCTGTTATAAATCTACGGCCAAAGGCCTTGCTTCTCGGGTGTATAATAAACATTCATTTCCTTATGCCTGAATGTTCGCGCTTTTGAACGAAGTGCTATATCACAATTTTAAAGACATTTTTACTTAAACCTAAAGAACTTAAAGGTATAATTTGATACAATCTGACCGCGGTATTTCTACTTTAGATGTTAACTAAAGATTCCAATGAACACACAAGCCAAATTGCCAATTGTTCTTTCACAACATCAGGCCACTATTCCAGAGACAAGAAGATATGATTTAAACGCAGTGAACGTCTGGAAATGGCTAATTTATTGGGCACTCTGACTTTAATTTAATATGTACTTCATGACACGCTGCTACAAAGTGTTGTGCCGAGAATAATTTAATAAGTAGATAGCAAGAATGAGCTCTTATTTTCGTATTAACAAACATTAAAATGTACACTAATCAACTCTCAAAAATAACTCACGTAATATTGCTTCGATTGATACCTAATTTTAACTATATTTTAACTATTATACGGGGGTGTCAACGGGCAACTCACGATCAAACAGAGCATCGGGAGTACTGTACGATAAAAGTTGGAAAGTAGTACAAGGATTGCAACAAAAACTAAGCGAATGGACAAATTATATAACGGAACTATTTGAAGACGAACAGAACAGCAACACCGCCGGCTTTAGAGGATGTATTTATGAGGTAAGGAATGTGAGAAATCTTCGTTATCTTCAACCGAAACCCTGTTAATAAGAATCAGTGCATAATGGCTTGCTTCTTCCTCTCGCACTTCAACCAATCCAGATAACAGTCTTTGGCACCTCAAAAGCTAAGACCGCATTTTTACGGAAATACCTGTTTTCATTGAGTCAAAGCTTCTTCAGCTCACCCAATAAAGTACAACAAAAATATACATGTTCACACCGTAGGTGACAAGTTTCTCAATTTCCAATTTACTTTTACCCAGAACAGAGACACCAACAAAAGCTGCAATTGACGATCAATTGTTTGCGACATTTGGGATGCCAGCATAAATCATTCGAATCGCGATCATTTTTCATGTCAAAACAGTTTGTATCTTATTTACATTCCTGCGAAACAGTATTCTTATCACATGGAAGAAAATGGACAAGTGGAACGTTATAACGCAAGATGGAAAGCAATAAATCTGACACTTGGAACTATCTCGCCTGCATTATATAAGAATGGATTGAATGACGGAATTCTGAACTCAACTAATGGCATATATGCACAAGAACTAATAATGAATTATCGAAAACGTTCGACTTCAACAATGAAGAAACATGAAAGGAAATAACGCATAAAATTTAATAAAACAATAAACTATTTCACATAAAATTTTAAGTACATACTTAAATCACCACCAAATGTTCTTTTTGTCATTTTAGCAATCGATTATTTGAATATTTTCAAATAATATCGGTATTTAAACGTAAACCTAGTATATGGGGTTTTGCAACCTAAAACATCAATTTGATCGTGGTTTTGCTCTTACATGTAGAGTTATTTACATGTCTTTTTCTCTTTGAAGAGTCATAGCTTTTTCATGCTTGTTTGTACCTATCACATTTTTTAGCAAGAAAATGTCTTGCACTAATTGGTATTACCACCTAACGTACTAAGCTAAGAGTTTAACATTGTCTTACCCATAAACGATACAGCTTTTTCGCCTCCTCTGTAGTACTTTCACTTTCGGTACTGATTTGAATGTCCGCAGACCCTTTTCTTTCAGTTGATGATATGGATAGGAATCGCTGTGGATGCTGGAAGATTCGTGTATATCAGTTGGCCACTGTGTCGTTGTTGATTGAATTGTCGTCGAACTGGCAGACTTTTTTGGATTGTTCAATTTCTTTGTTGTAGACTTTACTGTTGTTGTTTGGTGGCTGTAGCGATTGTTGTTTCGGCTTTGACGTCGCTGCTAGAGGAATACTCCGCTGAAAAAATTGTAAAAAATATTTGAAAGATTATTTTGCTCACATCGAAATTAGTAATTTACTTATATTGAAATGAGTTCCATAAAGCAAAATTTCGTTTTTTTTGAAACTTAAAGTTGCTGTCTTTTCTTTTGAAGAGCTGAGTTGCTCACCTGTCTTTTCTTTTGAAGACTAACCCTGCTGGATATGGGTAACCAACGCCAGTGGAACGCAGGGTCAGGGCTAACGAGAAAGGAAGAAATGGTACTCCGAAAAGGGGGTTGGGCGGGGGGGTAGCTACCCAGATAGAGAGAAAGATTAGAAAAAAAAATTCGGACTATACCACGACACTACCACGAATGAATATAAAATGAGAACAAATGCCGAAATTAGGAGATTGTATAGAGATGGGGATGTGGTGCAGGAAATCAAGGGCCAGAGACTGAGATAGGCAGGGACGTGTGCATAGACTACAGGATGAGAGACTGGTGAAATTGATATGGGAGAAGGTTCCTACGGGAAGAAGAACCCCTGGACGACCCAGAATGCGTTGGAGAGACAACATTGTGTCAGATACTAAAAAATAACATCCCTTTGAACATAGAATGATGGAGGATCGAAACACCTGGAGAAAAGTCGTTCAGTCAGCCAAGACCCACCGAGGGTTGTAGTGCTCCTTGATTGATTGATTGAGTTGCTCACAGTCGAAGAAAATTTTCGAAAAAGAAACAGATGAAATCGAAGTTTGCAGTTGTGACACTCCCATTCTCAAAGTGTATTTCACTACCAGCAGTGAAATATTTTTTGCGTCCATAACATTGCCTGTAATACATTCGCACTTTTGCATTTTTTTAAAATCATGAGCTTTTGCTATGTGTACTTTGGAAACTAACGTACAATAACTAAGCTAGCGTTTGGTTGTGGTGCTAAGTACAAAGTTTCTTAGAGAATTTATCTTCCCGTTTTCGGGGTAACTGGCTTATATTGCTGAATAAAATTTCTGTTAGTTAGTTCAAGAGCACGAAACGCCTTATATAGAGTTATTTTCCAGCAATATAACTTCGAGATTCTTTCAGAACCCAAATATAGAATGCGACAGCTAAAAAATACCTGCTTGAGTTTCTTGTAAGAGTTTCTAATCTATCTCTGCCGAGACCGAGAAGCTTGAACAAAAATAATGAAACATGTTATAGGTTGATATGTAAATTTCCTGTTTCACTTGCAAATTCGTTGAATATAGAACGAGTTTTCTGAGTATTGATTGGTTACGTTTGTACGCTGATTTTTGCCTTTAAGTCGATGGATAAAATAAGATGAAATTTACATTTCCGAATTACGTTCTCGTTCCGACCTTTTACCGATATTACGATGGATTGTTTCAATGCAAATGCTTCAAAATGAAAACGGTTTAAAGAAGTTTTTTCGAGCTGGATTTATTAAGATTTTCTCGTACACCGCATTGGAAAAGTATCCAAAATCTACAAGAAATTGAGGTGTTGATTTACATAAATTTCTCACTTGTTGGCGATGTTGATTTTGCATGAGTTTTGGTAGTAAATTAGAGAACAATTTAAGATAATTTCAGTTAAATCTTTAAGTAAAGGCCGGTAGTTTATCCCATCGTAACCAGGTAATTCGCACTGTCCTGAAGTATGTACAGTACATGAATAGAATTGGCTATCGAATTAATGAGAAATGGGAAGATGTGACAAAAATGCAAAAATTAGGTGAGAAGTTGCATTACTTCTCTTAATTTTTAAAATTACAGGTTAGAATTGTGAAAGTAAACTCGTAAACTTCTAGCAAAGGATCTGAAAGAGATTATTTTTATAAAATTTTTAAATTCTTCAAAATAATATACTTTTTAAACAGATAATATACTCAAAAGTATTTTCTATAAATCCACTGATTGGATGGCATGGATTTTTATAGGTTTAAACTCGTTTTATTCCCTAAATTGCCGCTTAACTAATTACGACATTTTTCGTTCACTTATTTTGGGGATTTCAACGTAAAACCTAAA
>JAJTJO010000095.1:0-305957 GCA_024550625.1 Dendroctonus valens
ATATTTGCACAAAGAATTGCCTCGAGCTAACGCCATTCTAATCTTCCTGATATTGATAATCCTCACGTACTAAATGATCGAATCCGGCACTGAAGAGAATATTTTCTGCAACGGGATGCCATTCTATGTATGCTACGCGACGTTTATGGCCCTGCAGCTCAACGAGCCAGTCGTTCAAATGCATCGCAAGTCCATCATCGGGAATATGCCATAGTTTAATCTGAAATGTATTGAAAAACTCGTGAACAGTTAATTTAATTAACTTATTGACTTACTGTGCAATCATCGGAACACGATGCAATCACGTTGTCGTTGAAAGGGTTCCATTTGATGTCCAAGATCGGCCCTGAATGGCCAGTCACTCTGCTGGCATTGAAATCGAGCCTTCCAGTCTAAAGCGTTTGCAATACTTAGTCGCATGTGGCAATTTCAAGTATTTTTCCAACTTGTTTAGAACTTACTCAAAATACTCACGCAATTAATGGGAACGACGATAAATGCCCCACCGCCAGCTACCTCGGTTACAACCGCCAAAAATTTCGGATTAACCGCGCAAAATTGGGAATCGTGTGCATTTTTCGTTATCTGAATGTTTTCGTAGCATTTGTCCCTTTTGGCCGGTTCGCCATAAACGTGCGAAACTTCGAGCTTCGCACCCCTTTGAACCAAATCTGAAACATTCATAACTAAATCGTAACCGAAACTAACACTTAGTCAGTTTTTTTGACCAGACAAACTGGATTTAAACACTAGCAGCTGAAGAAGCTCATGAATGTGAATTAAATCCACAATATTACGGCAGTTAAAAACAATTCAAGCGACTTCGTTCCACCCACTTGGGCAATGTTATAAATAATACACGCTTTTACAAATTTAAGCTTTACGGTTTATATAAGAGATTAGAATCGTAAAATGTATGAAATCATAACGGTACTACGAAATGAAGCAACCTGTAACAAGACGTATTATTGCACAGATACAAATTATTAATAATAATGTAATTTAAAAACATTGAAGCGACTGTTTTGAGCCAAAGCAACAAAGTTTATTTCGCACATCTGAATATTTGCATATGATTTGACACGTTTACAGACCATTTTAGTGATTGGAATTAGCATCCAGCGATTGTTTAATTAAGACGTTGAAAATACGCCACTTATAAAGCATGAGATCATGCATATGACGGTCAGTCTATTAAAGTTTCATTGTCTATAGCTATTAATTAAACATTGGAGCTCCTTTGCACATGACAAGGAAACCATTCCGTATGATATGGTGTGTTTGAATGGATTTATGCAACTTTCGTTTCAATTAAGAGTTAACTTTTGCGGTTGTTAAACACCGATTAAAATCTCTTAATACCACGTCATGGATAGGAAATTAAATTAATCAACACTTATCAACCTAATGTATTGGATTTAGTCAAATTGTACCGTTTTTTCTGGAAAGAACTTCCTGTAATTTGGCGCTGATTCCGCTTCACTTTCCTCATTGGGCGACATATTTTCGTTCTGGCAGTAAACACCCTAAATTAACACCGAAGCACCACGATCAAGGATCAACGTAGTGGAATAACATTATCAGTAGAAAATACTTCAAAATATCTATGAAAGCGGTGGAGATAAGATTGCTAAAAAGCCCAATCCTTTATTTATAAGCGTGTCGATCCAGTCATGGAAAATCGTTGTTTTGGGATTGCAACACGTACTTTAAGCCCATCCACTGTGGTCATTTTAAAAACATCGTCCACCCACACTTGATTTCTAGTAGAATTAGCGAAGTGTTTTGTCGTTTAGTGTGTTTTGTTTAACAAGATAGGATCACATGACCTTGTTTTACATAGCAATTTACATAGTCATTTTTTGCCATTATCTTTAAAGTTTAAAGTCCATTAAAGTCAACTGTGCAACAAACATACTTGGATATCTGTGTGGGAATATTTCAAATAATCCACTAGAGAACACCTACATAAACACACTTTTTTCAAACAAATAATTTGCAACTTTTTTCTCAGTTGAATTCAAAGTTTGTTCTTGAGTTGCTTGCTACAATAAGGGACTTTTCCCTGTCGGGAAAGGAAATAGCGAGCTTGTTGACAAACAGAAAATCCACAAAGACTTACCTGGTTGTTGGTCATTTCTCCTTTATGAAAGTACTTGAAATAAACTCATGCAAAGAGAAGGAACAAAGCCATTCAAGTGTGCTAAAATAAAAATTACCAAAATATAATAATAATAAAAACTCGACTAAAACTACAACCAATAAACAGAGCTTTATTTGGATTTTTGTATAAAATATACCATTTTATTTAAAAAAAACATCAACGATCTACACAGGAATTCTAAAGGGTACATACTCGAGTTACAGGCTTTGTGCATGACCTGTTATCGATGGTGCTCAGCTGCTTTTGGGGTGAGTTCTCCTTTTCAGGCTCCCCAAACATTATTGATTTGCTATAAAGTCGAGTCTTCCAATCCAAAACTACACAGCTCGGTCAATTTCAAATATTTAAAGAAAAACTAGTTTTTCACATACACTTAACACAGCGGCTCACTTTCACTTGCAAACGATGCGAATCTTATCACTGAACGCGATTCCGGGAAGAACATCCTCTAAAACGATTTTAATTCATTTTAATCTAATTTTTTTCAGTTAGCTGCGGGTAGGAGAGTGGAGGAGTGGTGGTAAAACGTCAATAACCTCTTAGTGTCAGTGAACAAGCGTCATTGAGTTTTTTTGCGCTAGAAAATAAATGTGGCAACAGCGTATGGAAGGCATAGTCTCTAAAGTGTTTTAGCAGAAAGTTATTAATAGTACCGGATGGCCATAGCTTTTGCGTTGTGAAATCTGGCAAATATCTAGTTAAATTGACAATATTTACTAATAATTTTTTAGATGTGTTGCTTCAGCAAAATTCACTACTTTTCCATAAATAAAAGAACGCCATGCCGTCCACGCTGTCTGTCACGGCGACGAATTTAAAAAAGTTTCGCGCATTTACAAATTTTATATTTTGCTTGTACCTGTTTTCTTCTTAAACACCTTTTGTCTATATTTGCGTTGGTTTTGATTAATTCTTTTAGTTTTTGATGAAATTTTTTGCAGCAAGCACCTTCAATTTGATGTCATTTTGTCGAAACAGTCTTTTGTTTCATGATGGCTACGAAAGTCATTCTAGGATTCGCTCCGTCAGAATTTAGCAAAATTGCGATTTTTCTGTGTTTCTGTGCGAAAACGCGAATGTTTTCTGAAAAGAGAAGTTTTCTTTTGCCGTTTTATTGTATTTTCGTGACCGGTAGTGGGATTTTAGCAGAAAAGAACGGGAAGCTTTTTGTGTTTGGCGACTGACGTTTTACTGTCATGATGGCTTCCCGGAATCAAATTTCTTTCACTAAAGTGCTTATTGGAGCCTCAAAACCATTCTGGAGTCTGCTTCAAGTCCTTGAAGACCACGACAACGGTAATGATTTGAATCCAGGAAATACGCAGCGAAATATTTAATGGATTTTTATAAACTTTAAAACTTAACCCTAAGGGCGACGAACTTACTACAAAAAAGTCACACAGAAAAAAAATTTCAAGTGCACCTAAAAACTCTCCCAACTTTAAAGCTGATAAGTCGATAATCATAGCAAATTACGGCCTTCTTGATATGGTCAGACTTTTGTCATCGTACGGAACAGTTGTGAATTTCAATGAGTGAAAAGTGGCCGAAAACCCCATTTCCACGAGAAAGACCACTAAGACAAGGCGTTCGTAAAGAGAATATCTATAAGGTAAGCATATTGTTAACTTTAAACACGATGGCCTGAAAATTACGTAAAATTGAATATAATCTTCAAGATAGCATGTCGCCTCCACTCGCCGTTTATCGAAAAAAAATCGAGTGTTTTTTCGATGCAAAAGCAAAAGTTACTCTTAGTGCACAAGCTCTAAGGGTAGCTGTTTTAAGGAAAAAATGGCTTTTACGCAGCCAATCAAACCCATTCGGGCTTGGTGCCTTTGAACAATTTTTTTTTAATGAAGCAATTTAACCGCCATTTGAGCGTGAATGACGCTCTTTAGCACCCGAAAAATAGCAAATTATTTTCAATATATGTATTTCATAATGCATTCATTCAAGCGTACAAAAATATAACATGTTTACACAGTGATTTTAAATATTTATACAGTTTTAATTCACAACAAACAGTAAAGTACACAAATGGATTTACTGTGGCCGTGAATGTCGTCGGTTAAAACTGTATTCATTGGCCACAGTAAAACCATCTTACAAAAAGTTAACATTTAGTATTCAACATTACGGGACTGCTAAAACAATCCGTTAAAGCTGCTCAAAATATATGTAGTAGGAAAAGTTTGAACTTATTGCACATTGAGTAGGATCAACACTTAAGTTTGCCGAATGGCCGTTAAGACATTCAGCAAATCCAGCACCAAAGAGTATCTATTGTAAAGCAAGTGTTAGCAAATCCCTTTGTAAAAAACCGAATTAAAAGTCGTAGAAAAACAATAAAAGACCATTATCGCTAAGAATATCGCAGCAGCCTCAACTAATCAGACTTATGGGTACAGTTTAGTTTTGTCATTTTCATCAGATCTCACGGTTTTTTTTTGTTGAATGCAATGGGAACTTGGTTTTTCAACATACCTAAAAGCAATTAATCTTACTTGCTAAGATCGTAACACAACTTAAACACTATAACAACTCTGTCATCATCTAATGAATTTACAACGCAAGGCGACTTAAACAAGACTTAATGTTTAATTAAGAATATTAGGACAACGTAAATAAACGACTACATTATTAGTTTTTACATGAGGTAGATGCTTGCCTTAAAATTAACTAAGTATTCTTCTAAAACGTGAGGTGTCAATAAAGAAGATGGATTCTATTGCTTCGCAAACAACTCATTGGAAGAGCTGATTAGTCAACAACACAAAAAAAAAAAACAATTTCCTCACAACTACCAATATCCGTTGCAAATAATTGACACGCCACAAAGCTAACATTACGATTAAAATTACTTTGGATAAATAATAATGTTAAACTAAACAATAAATTAACAGATTGAAGGTAACTAATGAAGACATTTTTACTTGTACGTTTATGGAAACAATCATTACGGGGGCTATTGAACAGGTTAGGGTGGTATAGCGAATCAGCAAATTCAATATCAAATAGAACAACAGCCAGATCGATATATCTATATAAATAAAATCGAAGCACAGAAATTAATATTGTGGAAAATCATATTGCTTCAGATAGTTCATTTGTACACCGGTTTACATCGGAATGTTTAACAATTGATGGTGTTTCTACTCATTCAGAAATATTGCATTTCGGCCTGGTAACGTTGCTTAGACTGAAAATGGAATGTTAAGTGAACGCGAATTGTATCGGTGAAAGCAAATACTGGTTTAAATACAGTGAGACAGTAACTGAGGGGAGAATCTTACAATAATATATTTGTGTAACCAAGGAATGTAATTGAGGTAAATTGTTACTGTGGAACCCTGAAAACTATTAAGTAGGTATGTAGGAAAAAAGTAAATTAAGAAAATCAACTTTTCACAGTGACCGGCTATCAAGACAATTTTTCGTTTTACCTTATGATTTTCTACCCGCTATATGTACATACCGATGTTTAATAATATTTGAGCATTTCTTTCTTAAAATATCTTACACTTTAAGTCATTGCTGGTTTTTAATGGGAATTTTTTTCAAGAATCTGCCTAGACAGGGAATTGCGTAATTTTTCTCGATTGATACATGGAGAACTAGAAGGTAAATGAAAGTTGCACTCTTGATTGGTGAAATACGTATGCAACACGCTGTATATTCATGAAATTTCCGGTTTTCATAGGTTTGCAACTTTTTCAATAACTGAACGCCTATTTGAGTTAGAAGAGAAAACTGGACGTTAATATTTATTAATGTCCAATTTTTCTTTATTTCCAATATTTATTTAAATCTCTATCTTTACTGGTTTTCCGTATATCGAAAGAGCTTATTATGAAATCCCCTGTTGAGTGGTGGGCTCAAGCTCTATGACAAACTTCAAACTATTATCGTCCAAATCGGTTATTTTAAAACATTTTGCCATTGATAAGTAGGGTGATTTTTCCAAGTTTGTTCCTATAATTTTATCTGTCGAAGCTTATCATTGAGAAAAAATACGTGAAATCGCCTACAAAGAAATCGTCCAACTGCCCACAATATCTGGTAAAAAATCAGACGATTTTTGCTTTCATAACCGAATATCCAACAAAATCGGTTTTATTGCAATGTGAATTGATCAAAAATTCTGAATAAAACAGGGTGCGAAATAGCCTACAACCACTCTGTATATCTGCTGTTTTTTTTCTCGTTTAGAATGACTTTTATATACAAATATTAACTAAGTCGTTGTTTTCAAATCTATTATTTCTTCTGGTTTTGTACACACATAGCAAAGGCACACCTCAAGTGTTATTTTATCGTTAAATCGGAATTAATTCTGAAACATTTCATGATGTAATTCGAGGTTAAAAAAATGTGATATTTTTTAAGACTGTACTTTAACGATTTATGGTCACTTTAACGCAACTCAAGTGCAGATGACTCGATCTTCTTGGCGTAGAAAAGGCCAAGAAAGTTAACACACATATACATACATCGACTAAACATGTAAACACCGATGAGTTTTAAGTTGAGTCAAGTTAAAGCCACAATTGCTATTAATCTTTGGATAAAATATTACATAGATTAAAGGTTGTTAAACTAGACGATCGAATCACATAAATAAAGGGTTTACTATTTACATAATGAACCAACCGCAAGCGGCGAGTTCTGATTTTTTTTGACAAAAATACGTAGTATCAGAAGCAAGAAATTAGTACTGTGTATCTAACGCGGCCTTTTTAACAACCTTTAAATTAACCTGGATAATCTGGTAACGTTGCATATATGTAATATTTTCAAGAACAACCAACACAATCAGTAATGATTCAACAGTTGTGTCAGGCCAAAACTAAGAACCCTTCAGTGATGCGCAGGCATATAGATTATGGAAAGGTGCAAATGTTTGGTCTGATTGTTTTGTTAAAAATTAATATCTTTCGCACGCTCGCACATCCATTCACGCACTTAAAACTAACATTACATCTAACTGTACAAAAAATCTTACTAACTGTATATATGTTAGGTATGTCAGGTACATATTTCATATTTCAAATTGTTATTGAAAACATTGTACTCATTTTAATAAATTTTGCCAGTCGAAGCGTGAAGGTTTTGCTGGGTTTCCAGATGGCAAAATGTATCACAATCAGATCAATGAACCAGATCCAAAAAAAACGCTAACATATTATAAAGGTCGACTCGAAATCTTCAAGTCCTCTTAAGGAAAATGAATCAATTGTTACATGGATATAAAAATATGAAAGCAACCAAATTTCCATATTGAGCAACTGTGCCTGCTTTGGGAGCGTATTTTGTGTTTACTCCGAAGATTTCTGTTATATCTAAACACAAACTTACCACGTAAGTAATTATTGCAGACTTTGTTATTATTTCGGATTATTGCAAAGTTGTTGAAATCCATCCACATCACCATTTTCGAATCTTTTCGAATGCTTTGCAATAATATAGCAAAATCCAACATGCTTAAACATAAACACATATTAGATAGATCTTGTTAAACACAGAAATTCGGCGGTTTTCTTCTCAGGCATTGCACCAGATTCGATTAACATATATAGACTTACTTTTTTGTACATTTTTTTCGAAAACACCAATCACCATGTAATAATGATTTCGTTTATAGCTGCGCATACCTAACGGTTTCGTTACAAAGATCCTCAAAATTATCGGAAACACTACAAATGTGCCCGCAAACTATTACTCTTGAGCACACTGTATAGTTGAGTTTTTTTTAAATATGTGTGATGTGAAACAACGTTAATGATTATGGTAAGCAAAACCACATGATCCAATGCAACTTGAAATCAAAGAAAAGTGATACAAACTTCCAAATCAATTGGTTTTCAAAACTTTTCCAGTTTAACGGCCCAAAAAAAGCACAAGTCTCAAGTGATCAGACTTAGGCCAACTGCACCGCGTCGGCTTAGGAGTTACCTGGAACTTAAATCTTAAGTCTAACTGGCACTTAGCCTAAACCAGACTCGAGTTTTTGGCTTAGCTATAAATGAGGACCTATAAGCAAGCGTTGCTGGTGGTTGGTTGCGGGTATAATACAACACAATTTTTTTTTAAAATCCACGTTTTAGTTCATTATTGTTCGGCGGCTGTCTAATCGGGTAAATCTACCGGCGTTCTTTATGAATAGTTTAATAAGTGGGACGATTGACGACGATATAGATGAATTGAATTGGGTGCCAACAATCGTGCAATCATTTCCATGATTTGGATAATTACACATTTTTAAGACTTTCATTTGGACTAGACGCGTTGAACTCTGCAGTTATTTACTCCAAGCTTTGTCCTTTCAATTCAAGCAAAATTTCAATTAACCGATATTTTTCCTCATTAGGATAATTCGGAGTTCCTATTTTCTATTTTTTCTGGCACTGGCAGAGACAACAAAACATACTACACAAGGTCCAGATCCAGCCGGCCAGAACAAAGCAAGGTGCAGTTGGCTCTCAGTCTTACGATTTGCGATTTGTCCAATTTTTTTAAATGTGGACAAAGAATTAATTGAATTAGCCTTCTTTCCTTGGCGATTTCAGACTTATACACTTTCTTGGAACCAAGCTTCAGCCTAGTTTTCCTTAAGTTCCTGGCATTAATACGTATTTTGCCTTGTACACTTTGCATTATTTAGCGCATCAGATTTCCTAGAACAGAAGCGCTCCAAGCCTAAAACTAAGAAGACTAGATAGAAACAGAGTTCCTATCAGAGAACATGTCCTGAACGGTCGAACTGTCCGGTGCTTTCCCAAAGCATTCGCAACATTTCGATAAATAGTTATGGTAAGCTGTTAGCAACAGCCTTGAATACTTAATGTAAAAATCAGTAGGTTAAGAATATGGTCAACCCATTTTCTATCTATTGTAAGGCTTTGAATGTTAAAATTTTTCTCTAAAGCAACAACGGAATTTGGGTTTTGCCGTAGGTTAACCATTCGGTTCGAGTACCGGTGACAACCGTCTATACTGGTCATTGAATCATCCAGGAATGAAAGCTGCGTGGAATTGAGGGAATTTTCCGTACTCGACCCATTTCGATTTCGAGGCCAAATGACCGTTTTTATCCGGCGATTGTTTGCACCGTTCACGCTGTCGAAAAACTTATAAAAAATCGTAAAACTTGATGTTTCACACATTGGAATTCGAGTCTTCTTCGTAGTGCCTCAACAGTGGCTCTGATTTGTTTTTTGCCCAAGTTGCCGTTACATTCGAAAGCATAATACTGAAACAATTGATGCGGATGTAATTTTGCTATACAATCGATTAAACAACCGAAGTATTTACCTGTGGATTTCAGTGATATGGACATCACCATTAAGTACGTTCCCATTCACGTGAGAATGTTTGCCGATACCGTTCACACAACCATTGGGAAGATCTCTGGCAAGCTGCCACAAAATTCAGTTGATTTCGTGGTAAAAGTCGGGCAATTATTGTTGTTACCTTTGTATCAAGCTGCTCGGGTCGTAGCCGGCGGTACATGTGGATACGGTTCTTCAGCTACCAGTTGTTCGACTTCGTGGTGGGTGATCGAGCATGGCTCATCCATTCTATGACAATAAATAGTGGAGTTGATACATAAATCCCATTGAAAAACCAAGAACGGCGGACTAACCCGACTTGAACGGTTGCCTAGTTGCGATCTGTAATGGGCAACAACCGGATGATAGTGCTGGACATGGCCAAGCGGGCTCGCGCATTCGCTCTTCTCTTCAAGCATCGTCTCCTCAATAAAATGAACGACACACAGCATAGAATGCATATAGCCGCCATTAAAATCCCTAGAATGATTCCTGAAAGCCCGCAAACATTAGCCATTAGAGCACGTTGAGTTAGAAGCAATTTACCAAGTTTCTGTTTACCGGCTACATCTGACCCATTCAGCATGCCATTGGGGTTTTTCGACATGTTGAAAAGTCCGCACGATAATAGGCGGACAAGGTTGGCCAATACCAGCCTCGTTAACAGCTCGAAACCATCACCAAATAGGTGTAATCAGTGGAAAGATTCGTTAGAAACGTCGATACCAAGCCTGAAAAGCAAACATCCAGATAATGAATTGATATGTCTTTCATAAAACCAAATCCACTTAATATACCAGTTTTATTATTATCGCGACAGCTTTGCGATTTTTTTTCATCTGCAGCCACGGTGAAGTTCATCAAATGTTCCAACGACCAGTTTTGGTCGGTGGTGTAGGAAACCACATAGCTTTCCAATTGGCCATTCTGATTTACCGGTGGAACGCCATAAACGCAGACTGCGGTCGCATTTAGCGAGCTAAATCCCAGATCAACCACGGAGAAGGCTCTGAAACAACACCTTCACTCTCTTCACCTAGAACGATACTCTCAAGAAAAGTCGACACTCACCACAAGCGGCCGTTTGCACTTTTAAAGGCTGAGATATTCCACCAGGTACACTATTCGAGTCATGTGCTCGCACTTTAAAGAGATATACGGTATTGGGATGCAGCCTTGACACTTCAACCTTTGGAGAGTAGCTAAATGGAAAAACAGTTGGTTCATTAGGCGTGATTTTGTTCATAGTTTGGCGGCTTTAATTACGTTGTGATTACCGGAGATTAGGTTTTTTGACGATTATCCCTTTTGCAATAAATTTACTCTCACCTCTTAGCGAAATAGCCATGTTCGGCAATGCTCTTTCAACTTTGGTAGGCACATAGCAAACGGTAATAAATTTGGCATTCGAGACTCTGTCCCACGATACTCGGGTACTGGTCGAAGTGGTGAAATCTTCTTGCAGGTATTTTGGGAGCGCGCAATTTGCTTATCGAATCCATAGTGTCATGTCCCGAAAAATTCAGGAAGGCTTGTACATCACCCAAAGCTCGTCTTGTGGATTGTACTGGGTTACGACTCGAACTGATAATCAGTGCGCTGGCAAACAACCTAAAAAATCAAAAACGTTTGCTTTCTGCGGCATTTACAAGTGCGAGAGTTTTTGGGCGTTTCAGGGCGTCGTGGAAATATATTGCTTCCTGACGCTTGTGCCGAGCATATTCAGAGGTTTCAGGAATGTATTTTCCACGACGACCTAAAGGATCGAAAAACTCCATTCAGTTTTCTAATGTTTTTTTTGTGCCGAGCCCGTCTGAAACTTCACAATTATGCAGTTTGTCCTTCAATCTGTGTCGTGCCCGAAGGGCTCGGCCACAACAAATTCATTCGAAACTGGGAAATTTTCAGGATTTTTGGAAAAATGTGTTCTTGGCGTTTCGCAAGCACGAGTGACTCACATAGATGGTGGTAGCTGCGGAGAGAAAATCGTGCTTGCAAAACGTTAGAAAGCAATTATTTTCCACGACGGTCTAAACGCCCGAAAACACACTAGTTTCTAATGATTTTTTGTGCCGAGCCCATCGGACACGACACTGGTTTGGACGCGAAAAAAACCTTAAACTTCAGTTTTCTGTACAGGCACAAGAAATCCATTAAAACTGATGAGTTTTTTGCGCATTTAGCCCGCCGTGGAAAATAATTGCTTCCTGACGTTTCGACTCGCATCTTCAGAGGTAGTTGCTGTGCCGAACCACCTCTGAAGATGCAAGCCACTCATGTTTGCGAAACGTCAGGAAGAAGAAATTCTTTTCCATGGCTCGAAGCCGAAAAAATCTCCACTTTCCCGGGAGAAAAAAAACGATTTTCTTTGTTTTGTACTCACCAAACACAATAAAATCGGTTTCCCACGTCAATCCAGTGGGACAAATGAGTGGGATTTCCGTCTCGAAACCACTGAACCACATAAGTATCGGCGGAACCATTGCAAAAAATATCTGAACTCAACTTGTCCCAATTTAGCTTCACTGCAGTGGTGCTGATCATTTCTATATCTAGGTTTCTTGAACCTTTTAAATCCTGGAAAGAACCCAACGTTCACATTGTTTCAGGGCTGTTTGGCATTCGAAAGAATTTGTTTATTTTCTGAACTTACCAGTTTGACAGGTAACTTCCTCCGAATGATCGCTGCATGATTAGAATATAGTCTTACATAAAAGGTATAATTTGTACTATGCTTCAGGCCATGGGCTAACTGAAAGTATCTTGTATCAGGTACTCGGGTCCAGGTTCTTCCACTCCTTGGGCTAGAATGTGGCGTTGAATGAAAAAAAAACACTTCACATAGAGTTTCTTACATAGATAAGAGGAATATATGCTGTAGGCTTTAACGGAAACGTTCTCCGGCTTATCCCAAGTCAGGCAAATCTTGTCATCATCATATGGGCGAACACTGGATGTTCTGGGTGGGCTAGGGCTTTGCGAGTTGTTGATTACCAGCTGCGCCTGCTGTCCACGCTCTTCCCACTTCATTAACAGCCACGCACTGATACAGAGCTAAAATGAGTCAAAGCACTGTAGTCTCAGTGAATGGTGGATTAGCTGGAACATTTTACCTGAATCTGTGGAATGGTGTGACTGAACACCAACCCTGTAATCGGTCGTTTTATGCGTATCTCCTGAGTCAAGGGCCTTCCGTTTTTCAGCCACAAAACTTTCGGCTGAGGGATTCCTTTGGCTTGACCAATCTATCCTAAATGATCCGAAATCAACTGATTAATCACTCCTTTATGATTAGTTTCGTATATGGAATACCTGACTGTTTGTACCAGGGGCGACGTTTCGAAAACCCGGGGTAATATTAAAGCAGGGTTCCTGAAAACACATTTAAGTGGTACGATTGAGTAAGGATTCCTCCATCGTTGCCTGACTGTGCATGTTAAGTTTCCAGCGTCGGCCGGTTGAGCATTCCTTATAGTTAGAACGGAAGAAACGCCTATGGTAAAGTTTCTATCTAAAAACCACGCAATGTGATTATCCAGATGCTTTGTAAACCTTAAGCCGTCTTACTGTTTCGCCATTGTTATTGACGGGTGGTAGGCCATCCGGAAGCTATACATACAAATTCAACAGTGCCACCAATTAGGACAGTTTGTTCTATCGAAGAATTCACGGAATGAATCGAGAGGTGCAACGGTTTCGGTGGGAGTGTTTGCTATCGTTACGTCCAAGTTTTTGCTAGTTTTTGCTTTGTTCAGTACACTGTTTTTGCTATGCATCTGGAAAGTTTAAGAAGTGATTAGGAGGTGGATGAATGTGTGTAGGAAGGCTGCCAATTTACCTATATTTTCCTGAATCGCTAAACTTGGTATTTCTTATTAACAACGCGCCATTAGGCAAAGGAACATATCTGGAATAAAACGAACAATCATCATCAGACAAGTACATAAAGTGTGCAAGGAAAGTCTGAGAGTGAACAACGAAGAAAACTCTCAACAAACAGAAACCGACATAAATAAATAATTAAAACCTGCGACATAATGAATGCCAGAGCTACGAGTGATTAAAACCAAACACCCATTAACGTTCTATAACCGACGTTTTTATGAATGAAACGGTTATCATAATACTACATTACTTGAATGGGTATTCTCAATGAGCATTTCATTGATTTGCTATGAGCGATTATTTTTACGGTCTACAATTACGCAACCAGTCCACTTTTCTACAGATCTATTGACACTCACCGTTTGTCTTTTGATAGAGGTAGTTGATTGAATTCCCACTGGATTTCAGCAGGAGGGGTTGAGTGGATAATGCATTGGAGGAGCAGCGGTTGGGTCTTGTAGATGGTGGTGTTCCAGCCAAAACATCTGCCTCTTGTCTAAAGCTAAAAATTCGACAAAACCTTAGATAAAACCAGAAAAGATTGATTGATTCTCACTGGCAACTTAACTTTCGCCGTTCTGGACACGATCGCCCCATACTCATTAGCGGCCAAACAGCTGTAGTCGCCCGTGTTTGCCTCTGGAGGCGGTTTTTCTCTGCCCTCCGGTCGTTCGGAGCACCAGCAAATCCGTTCCATTGACCATCCATCGAGGATCTTCGAGTGGGACTGGCATCCCTTCGTATAACCATGAGATGGTGATGTTGCCTGTAAAACAAACGCAGGATATTAAATGGGTATTTTTGCGAGAAAAAAAACGGGTAACCTGTAGTGGATTGGCCAAGCATTGCAGGGTGATGTTCTGTCCCCGAACTGCCATCTGGTCGGAGGGTTCCAGCAGGAATTGTACGGACACATTGTGTTTGGGTGACTGATTGAAAGAGGCCGAAGTTTCGAGACAGAGGGCCCTGCTAGATCCGTTCAGAGCTGAAAAGCGACAATTTCCAATACAATATCCGCGACAAGTCTCATTGCGATTTCGATCAAAAATGTAACTTTTGGTGGCCTCCAGTTTGCGAATTTTGCACTTTATGCACGGAAGAGTTCAATGAAAGTAAAAAAAAAGGAATTTGCAAATTGCTCCCCAAGCCGCATAGAATATATGAAATACAATTTACAGCGTGCGCTTGAATAGTTTGTCTATAAGAAATAGCTCATTTTATTCATCTGCAAAAAGACCTGAGCTCATTGAAGGCTAGACCCGTCAGAACAGAAATAATTGAAAATTGCAATCCATTTTAAGCCATTACAGTCTGTAACTGACGTTTTCTTCCTTATTATAGCAAAAAACGGTTTATATATGCATGTTGAGACGCTTTTTAAGTCGAAAACTATGCACTGAGCTCATTGAAAAACATTCTCGGACCCGTCAGAACAGAAATAATTGAAGATTTCAATCCATTTTAAGCTATTACAGACTGTTTCTTCCTTATTACAGCCAAAAACGTTTGTTTCTCTGCAGACTCTCTTGCAACTGCAGAGTTTATAAATCCAGCTTAGGAATGAAATATTGAAGAAATATTCAAAACTGTGATAATCACAGAAGAAAGAGTAAGAAAGAAAAATTGACTTTCCAGTTTAAATAATTGCTAAAAATCCGGGAAAATCATGAAAAAGCCAACAATTCTCGCACAAACAGAGCAAATATTTCACTATAAAATGAGAGCAAATACAATTTTGTAAGTAGTCTGGGTTTTAAGTAATAATTTTTCAAATTGAAACTTGCTGAAGTTTTGTGAAGTAAACATCCAAACTAAAACAGAATCAACTATAAAAACTTGCAGGAAAAGTGCAAACGAATCGACGCTTGCAGGATAATGAAGCACTGCTTTGTGCATTGGATGATGTAAAAAAGAGCCTCCTAGCTAAACCCAGTTTTTGAAGGGGAATTTTTAATTCAAACCCGCCCAACTTGATGCAAGAAAAATTGAAATTTTACCCTTCAAACTTAAAAGAATACCAAAATTGCAGGACTTTCCCATCAACTTCACACGCATGAAGCCAATAGGCAATATGTCCTCTATTCACTCGTATGGAAAGGAACTTTCCAGTTAGTCGCTATTTTGAGTAACAATTTTTGAAACAGAAACCCTCAGAACCAGGGCAACAACTGCAAATCCCAAATAAAAAAACGGCAGAAAATTAGGGAAAAAACGAATAAATCGGCAGTTGCAGGTCTAAAAAAGCCAACATTTCTTTATTAAATGTCAGAAAAAAGAGCCTCAACTTGATGGAAAAAATGGCGCAAGTTCATACGTTAAACTTGAAAAATTGCGAAAATTGGCAGAATTTCGCAAAAAAAAATCGACGTTGAAAAAGTGAAGATTTTTTAAACAGAAACCTGCTTTTTTAACGTTTCTAGTTTTCATCGGGAAGTTGTGGAAGTGAAACAAACTTTGGAAATACCCCGAATCATTTGAGTTAGAAAAGTGAAGAAATATCAGGAAATTTTGCAGAAATTCTTCGCAACTGCAATAAAACTCTCTTCTTGATGTAGCGTATCAACAGTTTCAAGGAGAATTGGTTAGGAGGCTTTTAGGTTACTGCGCTGAGCAAACCACCTCTGAAGAAGCGAGCCACTCTGTTGGTGAAACGTCAGGAGGAAACTTTTTTACACGACGGCATAAATCCCGAAAAACTCGCCAGTTTCCAACAATTTCCGCCAAACCCCAACTATTTTCCTATGCCATTTCCGTCGCAAGGGCAATTTGTTGGAACACTCGTTGAGATCTGCAGAAATACTCGAAAAAATTGACCCATTTCGAGAGATTTTCCCGGTTTCGCTTTTCTCAGCAAAAAGGGAATAGACAACAATAGATGGTAGTGCCAGATAAGCGTTGAATCCAAACAGGCTGGAGTCGAAAGGATGTTGGAAACAACCGGAATATGGCAAGTCGCGTGTGTATCAAGTGATCAGAATAATTTGTATTGCTTGCACACGTGAATATTTAAAGTTCCTAGTAGTAGGTATACATCTAGTTGGCCAACCAGTGCGCGTTTATTGTTTACACAGCCATTTGTATCATGAATTTTACTACGCTAATGCGTTAGATAAGCTCAATGTGGTTGCGAAGTAATAAAAATATTTACACGGCAAGTTGGGCTTGTTTAGTGATTACTAATTAAGTAGAGAGAGAGTAGTATATTTTCATTCACAGTTTTTTTTTTTGTTCGGACAATTCCAAGGAAATGCCGAAACAAAAGGTCTAAGTTCAATGTACCGGAGCCCGAGCGACTCGACGCATAATCAGATTAACTTTATTTGATATTTCCCCTGAATTCCAAATCTCCTGCCATCGGTTTTTCGGATAATAATAAATAATCGACCTGGTCAGATTTCCATTAGACAATCCACGCCGTCCAAGGCGTGGATAAGAGCGGTTTATCTGCCCAATTAGGTCCACTAAATCGTACGTAAAATGATTATAGTGTCTGATTATGAATTATTTATACCAACATTATGCATAATGAGGAAAAATGACCTTGCTTAATAAAGTTCGCGTTGAGTCGATATTTCAAGTCACATTGCAGATTTTCCTGATCACATGAACATGTTTAGTAGTGACGCCACAACATCTGGCCGAACAATAGGGACCCAATATTGAAAATCAAACACTAATTACTCGCATATTCAGTGCAGTGATTAAATAAGTAGCAAAGTCCATTCACGCCTCAGAGCTTTCAAGACAGTTTCAAATATCTTGTATAAACACAAATCTTTTATAGAAAATAAGCTTTTCTAACTAAAGCTGGATTATAAACTCTGCAGTTGGTGCCGTTCGTCGTTCGCAGTTCGAACGACGAAAGGTTTTTTTATCAAAAAATTTGGATTTTCGCGCGATGAAGATTCTAGAAAATCAGTCGTTTTCATGTTTTTCTTTTTCGTTTTCTATAAATAAATATTCGTTTCATATATTTCATTATCGTTCTATACCACTGTAGTTCTGTCTTCTGTTTCTTGAGATTTTGTCTTTATAATTATTATTCGCCTCAATATCCAAATGCGAAATACAGAGTTGGTTGCATAAATGTACGAATTCTTAGAAAGTCAACTTGACTTCGCCTTGAAAGTCTGCCGGAATCTCATATTTCGCGCGGCAGCTCTGATTTGGGGCACATTTAATGCCACCCTGTATTATGAATTTTTGTCTCAACTTGTCTGTGTTAAGATCAAAAAGTTGTTCCTTTGCGATCACCTTGTAGGTAGAAGATGGGCAAAAATAAAAAAACCGTTTATAGATTTTGGTTCTGTTTTTGTGCCTTTGGGTGTTTAAAATGCCAAAAAACGCTTTTTTTTATTCAACTGGAAGCGTGTCGCTGTTTGTTTGTTTCCACCCTGTAGAAATGTTTTCTGAAGTACCAAATTTTTGCAAAAACACACACTAACAGAAAAATAATTACGCTAGATAACGCTCCAAACATAAATCAAATCGCACGTTCAAATCAGAAATTATCCACTAACGAAACCTAAGGCAAATTTGGATTCAAATCCATTTTGGAAGGTGGCGTTCAATGAGAAAAATCCACCAAATTCCATGTTCAACAATAGCAAATTGAGAAGGAATTTGAGAAGCAATTTCACGAACGCGGCATTTACATACAGACCCAAAAATCTAAAACACTTAATAAGCAAAAAAACCACGGTGATCAATTTTTTCCGCTACTTTTACCGATTGAATGGTGCAACGTATTGAAGGAATCCAGTCAATTAGATGATCAATAACCCGAACATCAACCGTTAACAACAAGCACGATATAATTGTTGCGGCTTATTTTCATAGTCCTCCAGGAAATATTTCACAATTTAATTTTACAGTTATTCCTCCCGCTGCCTTGACCACCAATCACCGAATCAATTAACCAAACTATAATGTTCTGGTCAATTAATTTGCATGATTGTGCCCATATGGGGGGGCTTCATCTTTCCAGGCCCTTTTTATTTGCGGTTTTTCCTTGTTCTTGCGGATAAACTACGTTGACTGTTAAAAGATCCCCATTATACAGGGCGTCTATATCCGGGTGCTTGACGTGGACAGCATGCCGATGAGCATCGTTGCGTATACGAGCTCTCGCACTATGCTGTGCGTATCTATCATAATAAACAGCTAATTCAAGCGTTTCGGGGACTTAATCAAGGCCATTGGGAGTTCCTTTTAATGGTAGGAATGGTTTTAATGTTATCGATGGCAAAGTGCTTACAAACTGTCCAGTCCAGAGTGTGTTTTAGAATTTTTATTCCTGCCGGTTTTTATGCGGCTCCAAAAACACATCATTGATCTGCAACATCCTGGTTCCATTATTCAACTGGAAACGATCGACTAATCGGCATGTCGATGCCAGTACGCATCCATAACAGCAAAAAACTACGGCGTAATACCAAATAAACTATTCGCACCAGGATATTGACTTCACTCTTCCTAAAATATGATTTTACTGATTTTACGCATCGATAAATCCAAGACGGAATTCCTGACCATTACGACGCCATTACAATTGCGAATTAAACGTTCGTTTTTTGTTGATTATCCATCAAATACAAATTCAATTCGGGTTTCTCTAGGTAATCGCGCCACTATGGGAATGTTTCTTTTAAGGTACCTATCGAACTTCTCAAGCGCATCAACTAACTCGCTCAATGGTAACAACATGGCAAAATGGATTATTTCGCCATACAAACAAAATCGACTCAAACTTGACCCTGCCTTTTTCGACGTTTCTCAATAACCGTTTGAGCCTTAGAGTTCGTTTTATTATCATTGGATAGAGAATTTTAAACTCGACTCAGTCATGACAACGTGCGTGAGGAAATTATGGTAGTTTCCTAAAAATTTCATGTTTTCCGTCCCTGTTTTTGCTCGTTTCTCGGGAACAGATCAAGCAAGAGCGCTCATTTTCACATCACTGCAAGAGAACTAAATGGTTCTTTTAGAAAGTGAAGCATCCATTTTGAAATGTTGGTAGTTTTGTCTAAAAACTCTAAGTTTCAAGAAGTTTTAGTTTTAGCTGCTTTTTTTAGTTGAAAAATCGACTCAAACGTGACGCTGCCTTTTTCGACGTTTCTCAAGAACCATTTGAGTCACAGAGTTCGTTCTAATATCATTGGAAAGAGAATTGAAAACTCGATTCAGTTATGAGAACGCGCGTGAGGAAATTCCGGTAGTTTTGACTCAAAAACCGAAATTTGAATATCAGACATTTAGGTGCAAGATTAGGGCAAAATTTCGTGTTTTCCGTTCCGTTCTTGCTCGTTTCTCGGGAACAGATCGAGCAAGAGCGCTCATTTTCACATAACTGCAGAGAGAACTAAATGGTTCTTTTAGAAAGTGAAGCATCCATTTTGAAATGTTGGCAGTTTTGTCTAAAAACTCTAAGTTTCAAGATGTTTTAGTTTTGACCGTTTTTTTTTTGAGTTGCAAAACTGCTTTTTTCGACGTGTATTTATGGCGGAAATGAATGGCCGAATTTAATTATGTAAACAAGCGCGAATTTATTTAGTCGCTTAACATCAAATTTGGTGGAAAAACCCTCATGGAACACCCAAAACTTGTTTATTCGGTTGCCCCCTGTACATCCAGCTGCTTTATTCGATTTCTAGTTGCCATTGCTGAATGGTGTTGACCCGATACATTCATTATTTTGGATTTTCCTAAAAAGCTGCGTTTGCGAATTTGTGGCAAACTCCTCAACAACTATGGATTTTTTAAAAATTATACATGCAGGACAATTGGAGTTCTACTTCTTCAACTTCTTGATCACTTTGCCACTGGTGGAAAGTACATAGTTCTAAAAAAATACGTGAATATGGAGTTGTGTTCATTTTCGCCACTGAATGCCACGTTCCAAAATGCCAAGAAAATCCATCAGAACTGTTGTATTTTATTCAGTTATTTAGGGCTTAATGAGGTTCGAATTTAAAAAAAAGCAATATTTTGCTTTGCTCTTTTTTACCGTCATTGGATTAAACTTTTAAAGATGCACTGCTAAATCCTTACTATCCTAAGATCGGGTTTGTAGCTCTATTCAACAGAGGAGACTTTCAAGTGTGAAGCCTACAAGTTTCGTTTTGATGGCCTTTAGGACTAATTTTTGCCAGTTTTAAAAAAATCCAGAACTTCCAACCAATCAGCATGTTTTTCAGTCGCTTTAATTTGTCAAAAACAAACCGTGTGCGATTTTTTTATTGCGCCGTTCCTTAGAATATACTTCGAAGAATAAATCGCTAATGTTCCGCTTTAGTTGCGTTTTGGTCTGATTTTTTAAAACTCTCACATAAGATAATAGAAGACTGATTTTCCGCAACTTTTTTGTAGCCTTAGAAGTGGCACCTTTTTCCCTTTCTCAAGCACAGATTTAAAAAAATCACACACTTTCCATACGTTTCCCATTCAGCTGTTTGTTTGTGGTCAATCTCATTTTGAATGTTTAATCGTGGCAAGTAGCAAATGTTTACGTCTTTTGGGAATCGCGTTTTTAAATAAATGATTAACTGCCTCTCCTCCTGGGTCACCCGATTTACATCCTTTAGACTTTGTTTGCGAGATATTCGGCCATTGTTGCTGACCTCTCAGTCAGTTATTTTGAATTTTAGAGCATCGATTCAAAAGAATAGAGCAAATTTGACGCTGTTCTAATTAATAGTGCGAGTGGAAATTCGCGCGGTCATGAAGAATGCGTCCATTTTGGCTTGCTTGCACTTGTAAATACCAAACAGGTTGAAAAGGAATTCCTGCCATACCAGAGCTGATAACGAGTTACTTTACTAGCAGTAACAACCGAATAACAACTATGTATTAGATTTTTTCTGGTCGCAGCAGGGTCTTATTCATTGAAAGTGGTATGCGGTGCAGTTAACTCAGGAGCGTACCAAATGTTCGTTCGTTTTGTATATAAATGAACCATAAATGGGCTCTAGAGGCGGCTTGAGAATCCTGCTGTCTTTAGTAGGAGCAGTCGTTTTTACCTTATACGTTCAATTTGAAGGAATCAGTCAAGGTGTTTTAAAATTTCCAAGAACTCGTTCACTTTGCCGATTCTTACAGCCAGATGTTCAATGACAATAATACAGTTTAGCGAAATTTAGCTTTTGTACCTTAGAAACCGTGGTCTCTCAAAAATTGGTTGACGATCACTCAAAATCGAAACTTTTTCCACATATAGAACGTACTTCGCTCTTCAAAACGCACCCGAAAGTAAATCTTGAACTCCACTGGTTTCTGAGGAAATCAAGGCCAAAGTTAGGCCTGCTTAAAGAACCACAAAAGTTAATCGCAAACATAAAATATCTTGAAAAAAGCCACATAATCTCCCAAAATCGAAACTTTTGCCACTTGTAAACATCACTCTTTCGCTTAACTGGTTTCTGAAATAACTAAGAAGCTCCCGCTTCTTAGTTATTTCATCAAAATAGCCTGATGATGCCTCCAAATCGAAAATTTTGACACTTATAAATCAGACTATGCCCAAGAAAATCCATGCAAACAACAACTTCTAACTCAACTCATTTCTAAAAAATAACTGTCAAAATCCAACCTGCATAAAAAAGGGCCAAAGACACAGAAAATTTGGAAAAAATTCCGAACATTCCCTGAAGATGAGTCAAAATCAAAACGTTTTCTACATATAGAGCAGAATTTGACTTACAAAATGTATACAAAAGCGACTCACTCACTTGGTTAGTTCTTGAATAAATAAATGTCAAACTCTGATCACTAAAACAACAACGTAAACCAAGCGCCACTTTTGCAAAATTATCAAAAAATGTCTGATGATGAAGGAAAATCGAAACTTTGTTCACTTATAGAAAGTGACAGGTACTTTTTCACATGGAAAGTTACAAAAAGAGTAAATGCTAAACTTCGGTATGCAAAAACTGCGATGAAAACCTGCCGCTATTTTCAAAAATTTTTGAAAATAGCCTGATGATGTCTCAAAATCGAAACTTTTGCCACTTATAAAACAGACTATGCCTAAGAATATCCACACAAACATCAGCTTCTAACTTAACTGGTATCTGAGAAAATAACTGTGAAAATCCGAGCTGCATAAAAAGGGCCAAACAAAGAAAATTTGGAAAAATTTCCGAAAGATGATTCAAAGTCGAAGTTTGCTACTTACAGAGCAGACTTTGGCCTACAAAATTAATACAAAAAGTGGCTTCTGACGAAGTAATTGCCGAACTCCGGCCTGTATAAATAAGCGCCAAATACACAGAAAATTGGAAAAATTCACGAAAACTCCTTGAAAATGATTCAAAATCCAACCATTTGCAACTTTGCGATTAAAAATTGTTGGCGATCAGCTGAAGATGGCTTCCAATCGAAACTATTTCGGCTTATAGAACGCACTTTGCGCAATTTTAACGCCCAATGTTTCATGAACTGCTGAGAATTGAGGAAAAGTTGGAAGAATAAATTTTTGCTTAAAATCAGTCGTAGCATTCATAAAGGAAGTATCTTGAATAACTCGGTGAGTTGAGGTTGCACCTCAAATGCTTCTTCTACTCTTTCCAATTTTTATTTTAGGTAGTTTCTTGTTGCCCAAAAAGACTATGATTATTTAATCAATTTTTGTCTTCTCTAGCCACGCCCTTGTGTGTTCCTGAATCAGAATTATTTTTATCTATCAATTTACTATCCAGTTTTCCGCGAGTTGTTATTCGCAAAAGTAATGCGTAGGATACGGCGTTGCCATGTCTCTGAGAATGAACCGCCAATCAATAAACTATAACCTACTTTTAAATACTACGCAGTTATCGCCTGTCGCTGTTCCGGTTGGATAGGATGAGAAAAAAAAACGTTCAGGAAAAATTCCGGAACTGTAAATCACGCGGTATTAGCTATAAAGGTGTCCATTAAACTCATAGAACATTTAGCCAATGTATGTGTTTTTTTTTTGGGACACCCAAGTACAACCGTAATTTCTGTTTCATTTCCTGGCCAAACTGCCACTAATTAAATTATGAAAACCCGACCTTAACATTTCGCAATGTGCGTAATTTTTCCAGCCAGAAGCGACGAAGCATGAATAACAACGATGAATTAAATAACGATAAACTTACTAATTCCCAAACCGACCGGAGAACGGTAAACTGTATGGAAAAAGGCTCCTCAATCCACAATAACAGATAAAAGTTTTCAAAAAATCTCCATCCAAATCGCCGCTGGAAAGATTCGCGTTGGCGTTCGCGACTTAATCAAATCGCCAATCAAATATTCGTTAAAGTTGCAAATTTCTTTAGCCAGACGAATTTAAGATGGGCCTAAACAGGATGGCTTTTCGGAATCTCGATCCGATCTATTACATTATGTATGGTTTAATTTCAATGTCAAATTTTCAAAGCACAGCTTTTACTTGATCTGATTGTTTCGGGGAGCATTTTGATGGCCAATCACTGTGCAATAAAACACGCTGGATATTCACTTATGTTTTGCCCAACCAGAGTGGCGCCATAAATGCTAAACTACAAGGGAAAAAATGATTAAAATACGAGTTTCTTTTGCCAGCAACCAGGTGATCGCTTTTTTCCATTGCGATCAAAACCAGCTCTTGTTGGACTAATCAAACTTGCCCCGATCTCGATGAAACTGACGAGACGCGAAAAAAACCTTTTGTGGGCCAAGCTGGACCAAAGTGCACCGCTTTGGAAAAAAAACCGATAAAAGAATAACGAAATCGGGTTTTGCCATTGCAATAATCCCCAACGGTCGTTGTGTGCGCACCTCTTCATAGCAAATTAAAGCTATCTTGACTTTGCCTCCAAAACTATTCGCCGATAAATTATCGACATTTTGTCTATGAACTCGATGTTAATTTTGCTCAGGAAGGAACAAAGCGAAAAACGGGAAGTTGGAACAAGAGGAACGGTTATACCAAAAGAAAACCGACAAAAAATCATGAACGAGCTGAGTTTTCGCAGGAAACTGTAAATATGCAACATTTGGAAGCAAAAAGTTGCAATTTTTCCAGCAAATTCCCATTTTATCCACAAATATCAGCACAATTAAAAATCATATTTGAACAGTTTGGTTGCAAATCAGTAGCGAACCGAGTGGCGAATTTAAAACATTTAGAAGAATTGTTTACAGTTTTTTGCAACATGCCGAAGAGGAAACAGTTGGAAACATTGTTTCCGCTTCCAAAGCCGCCGTTTTATTATTCACTCCATACCGCAAAAAAGACCTGCTATATTGTTTAATCAATTCGTGGTTTACATACAAAAACACAAACTGCGATGTTAATAATTGTGCTTTTCAGCGCCAATCGAAAGAGCGTTTGAACGGAAATAGCAAAGAAAGTGATGGTTTCTAGCTAGTTTTAACCTCCAAGATCTTGTAGGGCAAAGTGCGTTCTATAAGCGGAAAAGGTTTCGATTTGAAGTCATCTTCAGTTAGTTGGGAAGAAACTTTCAAAGTTGCCTTTGGATTCTGCTGTTATTTAAGCAGGCCGGTGACTGCGAACGAAGCAACTGCGAACGACGAGCGGCACCAACTGCAGTGTTTATAAATCAAGCCTAAGAGTAATTTCTTCCGAAACCAGTTAAATTAGAGCATTTTGATGGGCATAGTCAGTTTTATAAGTGGCAAAAGTTTCGATTTCGGGGCATCATGAGGTTATTTTCAGGAATTTTTAAAAATCGCTTCTGGTTTTCTTGGTGTTTGTGCAGGTCCGAGTCTAACATAAAAATTTGTACAACTTACAAAATGAGATGTCAATTTTAGAAGCATTTTGTAGAGCAAAGCGCCTTCTATAAGTGAACAAAATTTCAATTTTCGGTCATCAGAAATTTTTACAATTTTCAAATTGCGTTTAGTTTACGTAATTGTTTTTACTCGTCGGTGTTTGGCATTGGTTGATTCAAGAACCCCGAAGCCACATGAGAGAAAGTCATTTTAGTTGTATTTTGTAAGCCAAAGTCTGCTCTGTAAGCAGCAAACGTTTCGATTTTGCATAATCTTCAGGTAATTTTCGAAAACTTTTTCAAATTTTGTTTTGCGCCTGCTTTTCAATTGGCGATAAAACTTTGTGGTGGCTTTATGTATGTAAGTTTGGCATTCATTTTCTCAGAAACCGGTGAAGTTGGAAATTCACTCAGGTGCGTATTTTGTAAAGAAAAGTTTTATGCGAAAACAAAACGGTTTTCTAGTTAGATTTTTCTTGTGAGTTTCCACATTTGGTATATCTGAAACTGTTGAAGTTTCAAGCAAACTTGAAAACCTGAAGTTGCATGAAAAACAGACGAACAATTCTAGCTAAGCAGAAATCAGCGTTGTGTTGTTATTGGTGCAAGTTTTTTCGGTCGTTTAGGCCGCCGTAGAAAATAATTTCTTGCTGACGTTTCGCAAGTACGAGTGGCTTGCATCTTCAGAGGTGGTTTACTCGTGCTTGCGAAACGTCAGGAAATTCTTTTCCACAACGACCTAGAAGCCCAAAAAACATCAGTTTCAAGCAATGGCAGCGAAAGTTTTTTGATTTAATATATCTGTTTGGACAATTCGCAGAAAATTCCTCAGGCCATCAACTTTGAGGTATGTTCGAATGCAATTACTACGACACCTAAAACGAATTTTTATGGCGAAATTGAACTGTAACCGTTACGCAGTCCATTTGGTTGTTGGCCATTCTGCGGTTAAGGAATTTGTTCCTTTTCTGTAATATTCTCTCTTGCTAAGCCATTTGGATTCGGGTTTAAACGACATTTTCATAACTTTTTAATCGAAAAAAAAAACGTATCTGCAGGATGTTTTTATTAAAGCTCAGTTACATACAATTGGGAAATAACCGACACTTTTGTTTCCACCGTGCACTTGAATCCCGGATTGATTTCTTCAAAGTAAATCAGCAGATTTGTGCAACGAATGCAACGACTTCCTGCAGTTGACCGGAGGCGACAAAATTCCGTCCATGCCCAGCAAATCGACCATTTGTATGTTTGCGTCGTCCCGATTCCATTCACTTCCTTGGTCGCTTTGATGCCATGTGCATTAAACCAACTTGTTATCGCTTTATTAGCAATCAAACCGTTTGGTTTGGAGACCAGCCAACATTTAAGGATTTTCTGAAAATCTACTCATTCAAATTGAACACCCCATAGGAAGAATTCCGAGTATGTAAAACGATTCTATGATGTCTAGGCAGGCACCTGTGCGATTTAAAATGCAGGCATAACATCCGCCGTTTGCACAACATAACGGTAAATAATCTCAATAATTAGCCAAGTCTCGGTTGTTCTAGCAGAACATTGCATTGTGGAACATGATGGACATTCACTCACGCTTGGAGAAATGTACAAAACGAACGGTTCATGTTTAATCTTACGAATCGAATTGATAGAATAAAAAAATGGCTCTTTTTCAAAAATGACCAAGTGCATGACTTTGTATTAAAACAAAGTTATTAATCTTTAATTTAATTAATTTCGGTTTTATCTCTTGAGATTAGAAATGTTTCTACTGTCTTTGGAACACCCTATCGAAATGGTTCTTATGCAGATATTTCCCACCGTCGCCCAGGTTTTAACGTTTTTCATTTTTGCTTCCATCTTTTTAGAGGCTAGGAATTTCGGATGAAACATTAACAGTGAAATACATACAGCTTTCGATACCGACTATCGAAAATATCATAACAACTGATTGGCTATTTTCCACTGTTTCCAAGATACAGGGTGTTTTAAACTTCAAACCCGAAAAATGATGAAACTTTTGCTTCTACCACCTTACAGGTTAGAATTTCGGGTCAAACATTAATAGTGAAAGATAGTTCTTTAGAGAGGCAATCGAGGGGCTTCATACACTTGAAAAAGGGCAAAGTGGCAAAGGGCGAACCTTCAATCGTCAAGTCGCTGACACCCTTATGAAAAACCATTTTAGATTGACCATAAATAACGTACATGTACGTGACTTCTAGCGAGGCAAACTATTGTTATCTATTGCAGAATGGCCAAAATTCACTCTGACCCCACGAAATAGTTATCTGCAGCGCCTATTTCAGCAAATCTTTGCAAAACATTGTACTCTAGCAAAGTGATCGTATTTTGAAATATTTCACGGGGCAGGGTTAAAACATAAAAATGTGTCCAATCCGAACCCTTGTTGCGATGCTCCCCACTTCGTAAAACCGCTATCGATTTCGTTATTTAAAGAAACTTCCGTTTCATAATGCAAGTAGTCGTCCAGGGCCACTTTAAAAACGTGACTGCAGTCTTAAGGGTCCCCATCTACCCCGTTTTCAGCACCCCCAACCCCTTCCGGCCTAGTTGCAGGGTGCGACGACCCCGGTGCAGTAAAACCCTGTGTCCTACTTGAGGATCGATCGATAGGGAACTAGCGGGGGGACTAAACCCGCGGCCAAGGGTGGAACAGAATTAGATTTTTATTTTAAAACAATATAAAATGATGTTAAAGCATCAGGTAAAAAATGGGGCCAATGAAAGGGAAATTACTTGCTGAATACCTGCGGTATGCTAACGATAATCGAATTTAGGAGGTATGAACAAGGGCAATTCGACCCTGACCTTTACTTCCGCTGCCTTGTTGTCTGGTGGACTGAGGATAGTCGAAGATATTCACGCGAATTAGAAGGCACAGGAAGAATAAACGTTCTAAAGTCCCCCCTGGGACGATCGCAGTTGTCTCGAACAGGGAGAAATAATTCATGTAGTTCAATAGGGTTTTGTTGGCTGGAAACATCTGCAAATGTACACTTTGGCACTGAATGGAGGCTTCCATCGAACCATATTTAGAAGTTCAAAAAAAAGACGTTTTTTAAATCGCCCTGTATATCAAAACTATTGCATCCATCATGATCAAGATTGACGTAAAAACGGCCAAACAGAAAATCTGTTGCTACGACAACTGAGATTTAATGTCATTTCTCCTTGGCAACCTGCAATCACGTGATCTAAAGAAACAAAAACACTCATTGAAACCTATTGGGGTTGTTAGATAAGTGTCCTATTTCACAACATTGTAAGCAATAGTGTACAGAATGTTTGGTAAGTTGGTGCTGGATAAATTTTGTTGTGTAAAAAATTGCTGTGCAAAACAGCAGTGGGATTTTGGGCTGCTTTGTGTAACGACTGTAACGAAAGTTAGGTGTGCTTTTGTGGATAATCCTAGACCGATCTCAAGCATCTACGGCTCGAAGACATTAATTAACGGTATAACGGCACCATGCTGGAATGTATTAAAAGTTAGTACCTAATAATAATAAATTATAACCGAGTTATATCGTAACACTTGGGTGATTTTAATTGCGACGTTGTCATAGAACGTATGCCTTGTTTGACAAGAGCGAGCTTTCCACTGAATTTGCATTTAAGTGTAATGAGGTATCATATTGATGTTATTTCCTGCTCATTACCAGGAAATGCAACCAGGGACGTCAATAAATCATATCCGAAGTAAATGAATTCATCATCAAGCTCGGTTTACGTATAAATCCATTAACAGTGGTTAGTTAGATGGATGGCGAGTTAGCTAGAAAAGTTTTTTGTTGACCCACTGGTGGAAAAGTCGAATGAATTCATTGAAATCACAATATTTACAGGCAAACACCAACAACCACCTTACATCGACGTAACAGGTCACCAAATCGGCATTCATAAACTACCAATCTGGGCCTACTTATGGTATTAAAATCGTTTAAAATCCCACCAATAGTATTAGTAGATGTATATCAAATCAATCGACTTTCAGATTTTTCCACAGGCGTTGCGTAAATTGTTTTAAGCAGCGTGTTATGCAAAAGAAATGCGTATAAATAAAACCTAGGCAGGTAGCTGAGAGAGCCGACCGACAGGCCTACGTAGTATCTAGGATTTGAAACAACCTGACTGAAAAGAATCGTGTTTTCGCCTTGACAGCTAACGTCTGTGCCCAAATTGGCACCAATAGGGTGGCAACACACGCAAAAATTGGTCCCAACATGAAAGGAATCTGTTCCGTAAAGGTAAACAGCCCGAATGGGGCAAATAACCCCGGAAATACGGCGCAAAGTATCAAAACACACCGCCATGTTGAATGGTTATACACATACACACATAAATGGCCAGTTGATTCGACATGTCTTTACCTGTGACAGGGCCGATCGGAAATCCTACTGCAAACACAAGGCAGAGTTGAAGAATTCGCACCGCCATAAATCCGTAATCATTTGGATATGGAAGATACACTTTTTACGCTCAATTCAAGTCACAAAACAACAAAAACACACTCGATTATCCCTAGTCGCGTCCTCTGGGAAGTCGGAACATACACTGCTGCTACGCGCAACGCAAACCTGCAAATTACACAATCGGATAGGAATTGCTTAGCATATAGGAAATAAAATGGAAGGGCCGTTATGCTAATGGCAACATCGCTACGAATGCCTGGTTGCCTAAGAACAATCACATCTATACTGCTCAGCGCATTCTTAGCGGAACAGCAACTGATGAGTTTCTCACACTTTTAGGCCATCATGGGAAATGAATTTCCTCCTGAGGTATTGCACAAGTGGCTTGCATCTTCAGAGGTGGTTGTTGCGCCGAAAAAATGCCCCTGAAGGTGCGAACTACTCGGGCTTGCGAAACGTTAGAAAGACATTTTTTCCATTATGCTCTAAAACTACAACCAACTCAGCCCTTTAACCCCGAATAGCTTTTGGCTTTATTAATATACCGCTTTTATTACCTAATGTTTCGCATTTTTAAATTGAATGCGCTTTAATTAGTAGTCAAAATGAAAAATAAGTAATTAAGAAAACGGGTTAATTTGCTCTTAGGACAAGGAGTAAAAATTTCCGCTTGAAAAACCTGCTTTTGTTCTACCAGAATTAGGCAAAAACATTAGATAGTTTTTGTATCACTTAACCTGATTTGCCTAAGGTTTTGATTCTGATGTGTCATTCCGTCAGTCAATTGTTTAATGTTAGAGGGTACGGATTGTACGCGAATCGCTCCGTGAAAAGTTTCAAAATACCCGAAAAATTTTCCATTTTCGTGCCGCGAATTCTCATTTTCTGAAGCAGAAAGTTTTCCTACGCCCGTTTGTGATATTTTCTTGGCCCGAAAGGGCGATTTTGGCACAAAAAACGCGATTTTTCAAGATTGGAAATTTGGAAGGTTATTACCTTTGCTGTCAGATAGACAGCTGTCACTAGCCTACTAGTGATCGTGAGTGAGTATTTCCGGTATTAAAGTGTTGTGTGGACATTTTGGAGAATTGTTTAGCGTTTTGGGAATGTTTTATACTTGACAATCGTTTTGAGGTTTAATGGGCGACCGGAATAATTAAAGTCAAGCTCTCAACACCAATAACCCGAGAAATTTCCTATTTTTGCACATAAAAATGTTAATTTGCTGAAGTAGAAAGTTCACCAGTTTGTGAAAAAAACGACTTCTCAGTCTAAGAAATTTACAACTTCTGTTGTGCCTTATACAGTTAACGTGAATCAGTGAATATTAGTGACATTAAAGTGCACGCTTGGAGTTTTGACGACATTTTGGAGTATTCTTCTGAGATTGGAAGATTTTTCATAAGGATTGGACCATTTTGTTGCAAAAATTAACAGCTTAATGGTAAGTGCGATTTTTTCTATGCTTATAGGAAGATTATACTTTATGTATCTCTTAACCCTCGTCTTTACATGACCACAAAAATACATTTGTTAGAATGGTACCGAACTTGCATGCTTTATTGCCACTGCTGAGAGATTGCACGTCCTTACTTTACAACTGCTTCACCAGTTGTCTAGGTAATTTAGAGTCCAGTCTAATTTTTGTAGGTAAACGATATGCATACATTAATACAATAACTGTGTACATAAAATGGCTTAATTTTTACATTTACACATACATCTGGACCTGCCTAACTATTAAAAACCTGCCATTCTGTGAGAAATACATTGGGGCTCTACGTCTCCATCTGTTTCCTCACAGCTAGAGCGTAGTTCATCTTGAACATGTTCCAAAATATCCATATCGTTTATGGATTCCCATGACGCCTCTTGACCGGCTGCTCAACTAACAGCTTCCTAATGCGTAAAAAATCCCTGCCAATTTGGTTGTAAATCCGTTACTTTTTTGTCGATGCCCTCTATGTTTCTCTATGCTTCCACGCAGACAACGGAAGAAGGTCTGCCTCGTCCCAAGCATCAACTTGTTGCTCAATGAGTTGGCATGGCATGGCTTCTATGTAAGTTCGGGTCGCACAATTTTCCAAGCCTTAGCCAGTTCAATCACAATATTTAAAAAAAAAGCAAACAATCCGGTTTAAGAGACATTTTTGTAATGCAACTTTTTCTCCGGAATCACATTTTGATCCACGAGTTGCACTAATGGCGTTACATTAGGTGGCAAAAAGGCATCTGAAGAAAAGTCTTCTGGGTGCCCTGGCGCATTGTCTAAAATTACAAGAGTCTTTGTGTAGAACAATTTTTTACGAATATCGTTGGTGACTCTTGCTTTCTTCTATCCTTTGATAAGTCATCGGTAACTATTCATCTCCGAAAGAACGAGGCTTTCCAGATCTGCCAAACACCAGAGGCGTTTGGATAAGGCACAAATGTAATTATCTCCTTGCTCATTTTTCTACTTGGGGCTGATGCCTCATATCACACGTGCTGATCAATCTGAGGTAGTAATTTCCAAAAAGGGCCACTTCGGTCTGCCTTATAGATTTGGTGCAACAACTGCATTTCCCGGGCTTTGTTTCGCAGCAGTTTTTTGAATGGCTGTACGGCTCCCTCGCCACTGGATAATTTTTCGCCGGCGATGGATAGTTGTCGAATCCCATTTCGGTTTTTAAATTTATCTAGCCACCCAGCACTCGCTTTAAAATGTCTGTTATCGTAAGTCTGATCTGAAAAATCGGGCGTTTTGTTCAATAGCAAGTTCGGATTAAAGGGGTTTTACTGTACTCTTCTGTTTTCTGATATTCGAAATCAGCAGCAAAACACTTTCTCGATGCGAAAAACTTAATATAAAAAATAAAACAACGTATTTTCTATTAAATTATTTTTATTTTATAAATAATGGGACAATTTGTCCGAATTTTCCTCGTTGCTACAAAGGCATCAGTAGGTACTAGGTAAAATATTTACAATACATAATAAAAAGTTCATCCACTATTTGTTTGTATTTTTTTCTATTGACATTGATTGTCACATCAATATTAATCAAGAAGAAGTTGGCAATGAAAAAATAACAAAAGTTAACAAATACCTACGAAATGGAAAGTAATACAATTTATAAAGTCCCAAATGCAAATGGGAGTACGCGTAAATACAACCGATCACCAAATAAATGTACCTGAGAATAGCACAGTCACTTCGTAGCTTAGGCCAGTACATTTAGAAGTCGACAGTTATAATTTTGTATATACACAAGAAATCCACAAATAATGACTTTGGTTTTCCCTGATACGGTCCCACTTCTAAATAAAGTTCTTATAACGAATCCTAATTATGACTCTTTGATTAATAAATAATGACTGGGGCGTTGGGGGCCATTTCAGGGGAAACAATACTTGTTTAGAAAACTAATGGGTTTGCGGACGTTTATTTGCAAACACCCTGTGCACCATTATAAATCTCATGAACAACGTTATCCTCTCTAGATCAAGCCAACAATATTTAAGTAGCTTATAGAATATTTTTGTTATAAATTTTAATAAATATTTGCTGTATTTTCCTTCAAGGCACTAAAGACAACTGCATTTTTAAGTGGACCTATCGTAACTTTATAAATCCCTCTTTCAGGACAATCAATGACTAGTTTTTAACATCTTGCTAGTTTAAGTATAAAATAACGTTAAATCATGTACAATTAAATAAGTACGAAGTTTCTTTGAGAAAATTGGTTTTTAGTTCCAAAAATTCCTGCCAGACTTTACTAAGTTTTAAAATAGAAGTTAAAAATATTGAAGTGATTTTGATCTTGGCAAAAAAAAACATGCCAAGATCTCATCTTGGCATGTTTTTTTTGGTCAGTCACAAAAAGAACCCGAAGACTGGCAGTTGAATTTCAGTATAAGAGTAAACGGAATCGAATTATGGTCCCTTTTCAATGAAAAAGACTCAAAGTCTTCTTGTAAAGCACCAAACACATACATAGACTCTATATTACCTTAAAAATACATCTCACTAAGTGGTAGATGTAGCATAAGGCGGGGTTTCTCTAAAGTAGTATTCTTTCTATGAATATGCATCAGTACATGTTCTAAATGGATTTCGTACGGCGTAAAGTCAGGACTATCTAACAGGAATAATTTTTCGCCCAAGCTTCTACACCAATGTCAACTAGAGTAACAATGGTCCGGTCTCCAAGCGAGACTGGTCATTTTACAAAAAGGAACAGAGTATGCAACAAACTGATTATCGAGTACAAAAATACAAAAAAAAACCGAATGGGACGGACTTTGACATTCTTTTTCCTTAATCTTAATAATTCAGCCTTTTTTCGTGCACTGGCTTGTTACAAACTGTCGATTACCAGAAAGAAGACTGAAGATTGCGGCACTCGACTGGACAATTGGTCCAATGGTAATTAGTGCGCGAGTACCGCGATCTTCATTCCCCCTCCCCAAGGCCATATACTTAATAACAATAATTAAACAGTATTTATTCGCAACTTTGTCTTTGTTTATCACACGTTCCACTAGTGGAACGCTTAGGTTAGTATCCAATCCTCGGTATCTCTCCGCGGTATCTTCGAATGTATATTTTCCTCATCACCTGCAGGGTGCCAGTAAGATTTCGAGCCAACACGGGCATGAAGTGATTTCTCGTCTGGAATACCTGCTGCCCCAACCTTTCACAAAACTGATCCTGCAACAATAAAATTATGTTGATCAAAGCTATAGTTAGTGTAAATATGAATGAGCAAAACTATCTAGTTTTATTAGAAAAACACCTTGGAAAGAGCATTGACGCGCGAATGCAAAAATCTGTTTCTGAACTTACCGTATCGAATTAGGATCGCCAGCGGGTCCCCTTGGGCAGGTTCCCGATATCAACTGGTCCCAACCGAACGTTTGGGGCCCACCGGGTGCGAACACAGAAACACAGTGATCGGGAGGCACCCGCGTGGGCCAACCATATGGGTCCTCGCAGCCCCCCTTCAGGTACAACGAGTCGACAAACACCGGCTGTTCTGATCGATTGAACAGCCACACGAAGCCGTCGGGTTCGCGGGATAAAGTCACACCTGAAAGCAACAAAAAAAATCGTTATTTACCTAATAAAACAACTTCCAAGCGCATTCGCCTTTTTTACCAGATGATCTATTACCGCAAACCCTCGTATAACACGAAACGATCTTGTAGCTTGAAAAAATCTGACTGTAACTTCTCCATCTTCATGCTTTTGCTTTAAACTAGAGAGCTTTTGTGGCTTTTAAGCTGTTCTGAAATAATCGACAGGAAAAATTCTTTTCCACGACGGCCTAAAAGCCAGTTATCACTAAGTATAGATATCATCTCTTAAAAAATTCATCCTCCATTAGTAATTTCTCGATATCTTGTCTATCGTCATTTAAAAGCCTTATCTCGTTTATACGGGCTGTTGTACGAAAAGATGCGTAATTTCAAATGAGATTTAGGGAATTTTGCCCAATTCTTCAACCATGTTATACGGGTTTTACCTGTTCGAAACTGTAGGAAATAACACAAATAATTACCTAATCCTATCTTAGCCCTGGTTTTCCGACTAGCTTCAGATTCCTTCGGGTTTTGGGGCCCCAATGTCGTCAGACAGAGACCGTCCAGACCATACGAAACGTTTCCGAACACGTTTACGTGTTGATGTTCAACCGGAAACAGGGGTCCCACTCTTTCTTGCAACTCCCAGTAGGCTAATTTGCACCATTTTTGCCGATTAGACATCGAAGAATCTGAAACAATTGAACCCCAATTATAGTCAGGAGACGATTTTCTTAAAAGTGTTTGTGTCCCAATTGTTTAAGCGTGGCAACGTCGCTAACCACTTGTTAATGTAGCACGTCACATGGGGACAGATCCGGCCGCGGGAACGGCCTAGTAAGGTCGCGACGATATGGTGGCGCCGGAAATTCATGGATTATTGTTCCACGCTTTTTTATTTGGCGCAAAGTCATCGCGATAATACTTAGAACATGCACCGCCTTTTCCACTAATTGTGCATAAGGTGAAGTCATAAAGCCGGCGCCGCCGATATTGTAAATTTATCGTTCGACTTTAATCCAGACAGAGACCCATAAAACGCCATTAGATTAGGGATTTTCTAACAACCAGCGCGCGTTCAGTTGCAATTAGTCAAATGCTTCGGACGGATTAAGGGGGCATTATAGTCAAATGGACGGTCCTCAGGTGTTGTCACAGCGTGAAGACATAGAATAATAAGCCGCATTATCATTTCCTTCACTTGGTAATTAGCAACTCGCCAGTAATGGGATGCGCTTCCACCAACCAGTACACGATCTACGTGCATGCTATCACGTATGCGAAAAAAGGCAGGAAACTTCCCAACCAGACCAAAATAAAAGAGTGCTAAAAACCTGCACACACTTTGGGTAAAGTGCTTGAAGTAGTGCGCCAGCCCACTTTTATTCTAAACCTTTGCGGTTTCCCAATAAATTTTAAAAGAAAACGAGTCGAATTTAACACGATTTAAATCATATAAATAAAACCCAATGGATAAATCCCAATGGATCGTTCTAGATGTTTTGAAAAACAGGAACTAATCTCAATAAGCAGAGTGAAAGAATTTTTCAATCCCGCAAAAACAGAGGCATATTCCAAACTCAGCATTCTTCATACATGACCATTACAACCCATACCATCTGAGCTTATTAGATTAACGACGATATATTATGTGTATTGGAATTCGATATCGATTGCCGATATTTATTTATAGGAGACCTTGCCTAAATCAAGGATATCGCTTATCTTGGTAACGTTTGCAATCACAAAATTATTGTGTCACTATGATTAAAAAAATTCAATTATGAACGGCAGAATGTACAGTTTTTCCCCAATTGCACAGCGGCATTCTGGCTCATATTGCATTTTACTACGATTATAATTGAAGTAGGTATAGTTGATGCAAAGTCAAGTTAAAACCGCCGGCAAAAGCCGATTTTCCACACGGAATGGGTGCGATCTCACAATTTACGATGATCTCAATTGATAACGCTAAGTTCGAAGTAAACAATGCCATGGATTAAGTGAAATTTGTGCCTGTTCATAAACTTATTAAAATTTGATTTCAATTCACTTAGAGTGACGTAACGAAGATTAAAAGGATACTACTACATCTTACATCAACCGTACTTTGAACTAGTATTTGGGCTAGTGATGGGTGCTTGAACCTTTTCCAATTCGGTTTTTTGCGATGATCATCCGAAAAAAAATGGTGCACTTAATTAAACGGAAAACACATGACAAGATCTAGAACCGGGTTTGAATTGAATCTATTGTCGTGGCAAAAATATTGTTCTAAACGTAACACTGATCTCCGTAAAGGTGAGTTTTGTTGGCTCGATTTCAAAGATCGTATACGCGCCTCCAAGATAATACCACAAACCTAATAGCACAGTTCCGAGAATTCAATTGATGTGACAACCTTTTATTAATTGCCCGCCATTATTCTAAATTCCTTTCTACTTTTCAACGCGTTTGCAACAATATCTTGAAGACTAATTAATAATCTGATTGCTTTCTGGGAACGTTGATTTCTTCTCTATTTTCATTTTTTTGTTCGACTTTTGCCTATTAACAAATTGCCGCAAATCAGAAATACTTTTAGGTTCAATAACCAGACTAATCGCACTTGCTTAGTTGAACTTTTTCTTAATGATTGCGGATTGAATCTAATTGAAACTGTTTATCTAGTCACTAGTTCCAATGTGACAAACAGATGGTGGCGTTTCGTAATTTTTCAAATTTTATTGTGGTTTTTTAAATCGTTAGGGGCTTAATTTGCTTTAGATAAAGAGAAAGTGGTAATTTTTTTCGCCATTTAGGCCGTTGTAGAATGGAGGTTCTTCATGATGTTTCGCAAGCACGAGTAGCTTGCATCTTCAGAGGGGGGTTGCTCGGCACAGCAATCACCAGTACAAAGGCTTCTGTTGCGAATGTGAATCTTTGTAACCTTAGATCTGCGTCAGTTTGCAAGTTGTGAATTTCTGGATGTAATCAACGGACTGGATGTTAACATTGTTGAGATCGCCCCCCGTAACAACTATTTACTCGGACATAGCAATTTATTTTCTCGGAATCATAATTAATAACATAATTTAATTAATTATATTCGATCCCGCGGCGGTGTCCGTTTGAAATGACACCAAGTGTTATCGACAAGTTTCGATAAAATCCGTTTTTGTTTTAAATTTATAATAAATTATGCTGGTGCGGGTCTTGTTTAATTTAAGGTCCACGTCGGACGGCATTTGCTGCTAATTTTAACACCGCTTTATGGATTTAATTCAGTTTATTGTCGGATATTAAGCATGCGGTTGTCGATACGTGTGTGATGCGTCCTTCAAAGAGACCGCTGCCATGATAAGATTGCTAAAAACAAAATTGGTCGTAATTGAATAATCGGATGGAATGGTGACGTTTGCATCCGAGCATGACTAGAACACTTAACCGACTGCGAAAGTCTTCGACACAATGTTGAAGCTATAGCGAGGAATTCGCCCGGTCTAAAGCCCACTTGAGGCTGGGCAAATTACCGAAAAAAATTCCGTATTTTCATCATGAGCGACGTATAATTTTAAATAGCGACCGGGGCGTGTGTAATCTTTGGACTATCGAGCAAACGAAAAATGCCAGTACATGGTTCCGACCTCCTGAAAATTCGACAAAAAATTCGACGTGGCGGATTCCATCAATCGCCAGGCGCCACGATGGACGTCGTCGGCGTCGTTGAATGACCCAATCGCTAATTTTACCGATTGGCAACCCGGCCGTCGGACTACCAGGAATCGGGATGTTTACCGCAAGAAAGCAGCGGCCAATTTTTCCTTAAAAATTAAACTATTGTGTGTTCGAGTCCATGCAATTAGATCTATTAAAGACCAGTCTTTCTGTGGCCGAACACTTGCGAAAAGGACAGAGTTGACTGCTTTGATTAGTACCTACAAGTGAGACCACAATGAATCTGAACCATTTTTCAAACTGTCGATATCCATATGTTGCAAGTCTTAAGTAGTACTAACTGTGCAGAATTTCAATAGTTTCAGAGCTCTAGTTCACTGTCTAGGATTTTTTGTAATTGCGCCCAAATCCACAAAAAGTCGCAATCTTGCAAGTTAAAAATGCACAACTCGCAAACTGGAGCAATTATAAGGCTGCAAATTGGAACTTTTATAAGAAAAAGCTTCGGCTTTTAAGTGTGCAGAATTTCAATAGATTGAGAGCTCTTGTTTCATGTCTGAAATTTTTGGAAATTGCACTCAAATGCAGTCGCAAACTTGCACGCAATAAAGTGCACGTTTCGGGAGTGTTATTTTCAGGCCAAACGCAGCTGAGAGCTAATGGGCTGGAAACACTGCCCTGAAAGTGGCCGAGATTTGCATCAACTATAACATTCAAACCATGAGTTGCATAAGCATACCGTCCAGTATCTTTCTCGCCGTAAAAACAGTTCAAACGATTACATTATCTCGGAGTGAGAATTAGTAACGAATACTCAAAAGTAACATGATTTCCACTAAATTTGCTGTCGCTGATAACCCTCAACTCGTATCTGAGAACCGTCCAAACAACAAAATGTTGATTTCCTGATGGAATCTGTCCGAATCGAAAGCACAAAAATCCTAAACCCAAAACAATAAAACACAAGTTTTTTTAAAAACACTGCCGGATTGTAGAGATGCCTTACCCAGATGAATGTGTTGTGGTATTTGACATTCTCGTCCTCCTCCCACATTTTGTATGATTTAACACATGCAATACATAAACGCGACGACAGGTTAAAACCGAAATCGCCCATAAAACCCCATAAAAACAATATAAAATGGAAACAAACTAATGGCGCAGTGTTTTCCGCGAGTTATTTTTATCCAAAGTATGGCGCCGGCTCGCCATCAATTTGCATCTGTAATAGTAAGCAGAATGGTTTTATAGACATATATTTGCCATTTTGTTAGTTTGGTTAACGCTACGGAGGCCGCAAGCCTGTTTATTTTGTTTGGCATCAAACCCCCATTGTCTGTTTGCGTTTTCGCAATTCGGATTTTAGCAGTTTGTCAGCACTGGCCAGAGAGCCCAAAATTGCCCCATCATTTCACTCGATATATAATCAGCCTAATTGTTACCATAAACATGCGGGCAAAAAACGAGCAAATAAATCGCAGGAAGGGCTCAGCAACAATTTGCATGACGGACATCTTCCTGGGTGGTCAAAAATGCTTTTCAACAGAGTGCAGCAAACCATCAGGCGCATAGAGAGCACCATTTGAGAGGCAACTTGCAATAACGAAGATTCTAGTGCTGAGGAAGAGACAAAAAAGACCTGCAAATGATGGTTTGGTTGCAAGATCCGCAGAAGCTTCTTCTATACCGATGCTAGAAGAGGGGCGAATTCAGTTCCCCATATTGAGTCTCTAGAGCTTCTCATGGTCTACATCTGGGTGCTCGAAGTGAGGGGCCTTTCGGCCAATCTGGTTTATTGCAGGTTACCCAGTTGCTCCAAACCCATCATCAATGATCGATTGAGATCGGCCAAGCAAACATTGCAAAGGCAATTTCGGGTCGGTTGGTTAACCAAATTAGGGGGGTGTTTGTCTGCCACGGCACCAGAGCCGAATTAGAAAATTGAATTTTTAATCGGTTTCCGAACAGCGACATTACGGTGTTATGGCACCGGGTCGTTACAAAATCGAAATTAGAATAAAACAGCCAATGGGACAGGAAAAACAGGTAGACGAATCGGAATGACATCAGAGTCGCAGCGGTAAGTCCACGCTTGTCTCGAATATTATTATATTCACCACTCTCTTCTACTCCATTCAAGGTGATCGAGACATTTTCGCAAATCGACGCGTTAATTTACAACCGCAACACCATCAATGGTCGGGTGGCTTATCGTATTTTTCTTCCCTGAACTTCATTCATTGCACCACAAGTCCATTGAGTTCCGCCCGTTTTAGTCACCGTTGTTCACAATCAAATAAATGAGGCCACGATCTTTAAACCGCAATTTTACTTAAGAACTTAAAGCGTAGTTTTCCAGCCGGAAAAGTGTCAAAAACGGTCGAAAAAAATCAACTTAACTCCGTTCAGAACTTTGACAAATTGTGACACTGTCAGAACAAATATGCAGTTTTTGACAGAATCGACCAAACTGAGTTTGGCATGGAAAATCCAATTTTAAACAGTGTCCTTTACGATAAAAAATATCGTACAGAGTGTTTAAAAATTGGATTCTCCATGTCAAATTCAGTTTGGTTGATCTTGTCAAAAACGTTCTAATTTGTTGTCAAAAACTCAACTCAACCTCCGTCACAATTTTCAGAAAATTGTGACACCTTATGAAAAGTATAGTCAAGAAGAGTGTATAAAATGAGATTTCCCATGTCAAACTCAATTTGGTCGATTTTGTCAAAAACTGCTCATTTGTACTGAAGGTGTCATAATTCTGTCAAAATTGTGAAGAATTCTGACAAAAAGTTAAGTTGATTTTTTGGCAACAATCTAGAAGATTTTGACAAAATCGACCAACCTGAGTTTGACATGGAGAATTCAATTTTTCATTTCAAACTCAGTTTGGTCGATTTTGTCAAAAACTTCTAATCTGTTGCCAAAAAGTCAACTCAACCTCCTTCACAGTTTTCACAGAATTGTGACACCTTCAGAACAAATTAGCAGTTTTTGACAAAATCGACTAAACTGCGTTTGACATGGGAAATCCAATTTTAAAGAGTTTCCTTAAAATTGGATTTCCCATGTCAAACTCAGTTTGGGCGATTTTGTCAAAAACTTCTAATTTGTCGTCAAAAAAACAACTAAACTTCCTTCGCACTTTTGACAGAATTGTGACACTTTCAGAATAAATGAGCAGCTTTTGTCAAAATCGACCAAACTGAGTTTGACACGATACGACAAAACGTATCGCAAAGAAGAGTGTTTAAAATTGGATTTCGTCAGAAACTGTTTATTCTTCCTTAACAATTTTGACACAATTCTGACACCTGCTAAGAGATGTAGCATAGATGGCGCTACCAGCTGCTGTTATACAAAGGAAATTGGTTGATTTGGTGGCACAAAATCGTTTTTTTTAAGCATGACAAAACTCTTCAATAAAATAGACCCGGGGGCATCATTATGGGTGTGGCTCCTCGTCCGCGACATTCATGTGTGATTGGTGTTTAAATTTAGAATAACTTTTTTTTCTTCGTTTTTCGGCTAGTTTCAACGTTACGTTTAGTTTTACAAACCGGGCCGAATTAGATAATATTGGCGATGTAAATTGTCGGGAAGCGTCCGAATCCCGCCCAGTCAATGAGCTGGGAGCTTTTAATCAATTTCGCAATTCTCCTGCAGCTTAATTAAGTCTTGACTGATTCCAAGAACCGTCTTTTACCATGAAGTAAACTTGCAGTTTTAATATCCATAATTAGTTCAATGGAAATGCACAGTCGCGCCATTATTGCTAAATTGTGTTGTTGCATTGAATATTTTGGATATCAATGTTATAGGCCAATGCTTAATTAAGTTATATCCATAATGATCCAATTATAGTTCTGTTTGAAGTAAGCAGCAAACGAGTTTGCAGTAGATAATCTCAATTATATAAGCGAGTTTTCCCTTCGGATTCTCATTAATTGAGATTCTTTTTTCATTAATTGTACACCTACATACGATATTCATATCGGGGTACACGATACTGCCAGAGTATGGGCAAGTTAAGTATGCATAATGTGCCAGGGGAATTAATTTGAATTGAAATATACCTGCTTGGTCATTTTTGCACTGTTCTCTCAAGGCAAACAAAACAATTAGCAAAATATTTTGAAAAACACATTTAACACAAATAACCCATTATGGAATTTAAATTTTTATTGCATTTTTATTTAAACCATTTAGCGCCCCTGCCAAATTTACGCGCAACTTGATCCAAAGCCAATCTATAGAAAACCTTTTTCTGCAGAAGAAATCGTTGTCCACAGCTCCACCCCGGCAGTGCATCCAAACTAACCGGCAAAATTATCCAAAATCTGGAAATTACGGCAGGATTGGCAACGACGCGCGCTGATGTTACTTAAAAATAGAGATTACACTCACGCCATGGCGCCAAGATTACGACTCGACGCGCGGCGGCCATCACTGTTACGTCACGACGCAATCGACCAATCACGTTCAATGGCGCGCGATCCGGCCGATTTCAAAATACCGCAAAGTCGCCCCGGCTCCCGAGTCTATTTCACCGGTAAATTATTCTGTTTCATTGCCGGGTTTTAAACGTTCCGTTGTAAAATACTTGAAATACAATGGCCTCACACTTGAAAAACAATTGTTTTCTGTTTGTGTCCCACTCTCTCTCTCTCTTCAATTACTCAATTCAATGAATGCGAGTCATTTGTATGGAGACGAGGTTGAAATGAGCGCGGCTTTTTGTTTTTCTCGTGAGGAATTTTGAGTGGAGAATTGATGGAAAAATCCAAAGTTGTGCCTTTTTCCATACTTAATGGCTCAACTTAATGTGTCCAACAGTTCATTTTTGTCAAAGTTCAATTTTTTTTGAAAAATTCTCGAAAATTAGGAAGTTTTAGCGTAAAGTCCAGACTGCTGGGACTATTTCGGATGGACAATCCGAAAACTATTTGTCCCAATTTTAAGAGGACATAACTTTTTTATGCCGCACTGGATGAACATATTTCTTGACAACATTGATTCTGTCAACTTTTCTACGCAAAAAGGGCTTCCTGATGAAAGTTGCTCCAACGATCCGTTTTCGAGATTTTAGTTATTCCTTGCATTTGTCTATTCTCCACTTTCTAATTTCTGAATTTTCAAAGGATTTACTTGACTGTATGATGAACCAGCATTAAGCTGGACTGCACGAACGACGAACGGCACCAACTGCAGAGTTTCTAAATCAAGCTTTAACATCCTCAGGATCAGTGGCATTCAGTTAATCCAAATATTAGTGCGTTTTTTAGGCTTTTAGACAGTCGTAGAAAATTATTTGATCTGACGTTTCGCACGCTCGAGTGGCGAGCATCTTCAGAGTGGTGCTGCGTTGACAAAACCATTTCAAACGAGATAAAGCATAGTCAAACTCAAGTTTATTTCGATCGTAGTATCTTATAGTACAATCTTATAGCTGGCATTTCATTTTAAACAGGCCACTTTGAGTGGAATCTAGCATATCTAATAATTGAGACTCCTGTGCAACACAAAATAATTTTAAAGCAAATAGCTTTTTCTATTAGAGGATCTAAAATCTTTGGGCATTCCGGTTAAGAAAATACAAAATGCTGGCTTGTTGTTTAGCCATTTGTCAATTCACTTTGGCCATGTATGAAACGTATGAATTGTGATTCCCCCTTCAGACTATGCAACGTCGGAAAGCAGCTTTTTCTCGCGCCGATCATAAATAATATCAATTCAATTAAGTATAATAACGAAGAAGAAGGAAAATATTTTCCCATGACCATTCGTCGTTGAAGAAACATCTCCACGCTTCTATCGCCATATACGGCGGCGACCATTTCGCAATCTTGCATTCACAATCTTTTTCCGATTCGGTTCTTTTTTTACACCTTCATATCTGTTGTCTTTGCTGTTGAATTGCGCAATTCATCCGGGCCGGGAGCTACTGGGAAATTCCCCTGATTTTAATGTCCATCAAAGTAACGCTTAAAAGCTAAATATGAGCGAAAAAGAGACAAAAAGGCAACTAGTCGAGATTGAAGATTTTTACTAGGAAAAAATGCGACTTTTACTTAAAAAAAAGCTTGAAGTGAACCAATTCTGCCGGCGTCTAAATGTGAAACCCTTCCAGAATGGAATGGATAAATCCACATGAATTTCGAGCGCACACTTGCCAGGTGGCGGATTAATTGCCGGCAATTTTCCACACATTTCAAACCCCCCCATATGCATGTGAAGATACACTTTTTCGACTGTCACGTACGGTCCATGTGTGTATTTGAACAGGTGCAAACATGAATATGAACCCGCCCCTGTGGTTAATCGATGTTGCATCTGACCGTCTGACGGCGCCAACGCGTCGCATGGCGCCAAGTAATGTCGCGTCCCGTGACGTCATTAATAGGCCCCACCTGCCCACCCCCTGGCCTATAAGCCCACAACGATCACTTTATATCAAGTGAGCTGATCGAAAAATGGCCCCATTGTTTTATGAAACAATGTGCTTTAAATGTAAACCACAACAAAGGTTGCCCCTGATGAGCGTCCACGTTCTTCTACCCGCAACAGAAAAGCCTGTAGACTTGACTATATTGGCCAGTAAATTCTTGCATTAAAACCGCCATTGGTTGATTAATTGAGTATCTATTAGCTGCATTCATTATCTATATGTGAAATAGTAAGGCACTTAAGTAAGAAAAAAAAAGCAGGCAGCGCTGCCCACTTGATTCAAGGCTTAAGCTGGATTGTAGTATCGTATATTCGACGTAAAACATGCGACCAGAAAATTGACTAATTAATAGAAGTGAAGGCATTTCTGGTGCCCATATCGAAAAGTAAGCCGTTTGAACACGAAATTTCCATTTCATAGGCCGCATTTTAACCATCGGAACGCCAAACGAAGAAGCTAAAATACGTGGAAAAGAATTTCCTTCTGGCGTTTCGCAAGCACGAGCGACTTGCACCTTCAGAGGTGGTTTGCTCGCGCACAGCACCCATCTGTAAATTAAATCTAAATTCCCGAAAACCGCAGGAGTTTCAAATGCATTGGTTGCTTTTGCAAGTTTTGAAGAACCAGAAACTTCCGGTTCTCAATAAGTAGATAATGACATTTTTCGCCTGTTCTTTTTTTCGCATTTCAATCATAATAAAATAATTGTCCGCGTGTGAAGTATTCAGGGCAAAGTGCTATTTGGTTGAAAAGTGAGAGTCAAAACAATAATTTAGTCGTCAAGAGAGCATGAATGCAAAAAAATATTTCTGGTGCGTGTTTTATGCTATTTATTATTATCATATTAAAAGGCAATTATCTCGATATCGAGTGCAGATATCGCAATTGGTGGGCACAATTTTCGCAAACTTCCCACATTCAAGCACGTAGCTCTGACTGTGTTAAAACAAGACACAAAAAAAGGAAACAAATCCACACACTTACCACCACTAGTTGTGAGCGATTCAAAGGAATTCCTAGTCAGCAAAGGCAGTTCGCTGGGAGCTCGATCTGTGAAGCAAACAAAACATTGGTTAAGCGCTATTCGAATTCTTCCCTCACAAATACAATGGATCAATGTGCTTCAATTTTCTAATATCTTGCTAATTTACCAACGCCTACCACGGTTTAAGAACCATTGTAGGCTTTAAACAAGCCCAAAAACACTTAATACATGAATAACAACAACAGCAACGAGTTCATATTAGTATCTAACTTTAAAAGTAATTTTACGCTTTAGCCAGGTAATTAGAACAACCAAGTGGGCGATTTTTGCTGTCTTGGTCTGCGTTGATCTGAAAAAATTTTCAGGGCGTCTGAATAACCGCATTGAAACACTGTTTGGTGACTAAAAACATTGACAATATCAAATTCCAAAGATCTTAACTCGTCAGTTGCCGAAGAGAAAAGACAAGCACGAGACAATGACCTTTAAGGCTGCCCAGCACACCTCTTTCTTCCTTCGGTTCAGCCTTTCCGATGACCCTGTTACGAACCACCTGATCCTCCACTTGCACCATCTTCGTTCAACGAGTCGCGATCCATATCGATCGCTCTCTTTCCGGCACATTTTCTTCATTTTTTTTCGTTGTCATCTGGTAGTAGATGTGTGAATCATGCAAATCGTGAAATCCGAAGAAAGAGATATTGGATAACGGGATTTGAGTGGCGCCCAAGAACCGATGACATCTTGTTTTCGCCCCCCAACGGTCTGTTGAGGCGATTTAAATGGCGGCGAAAATTTTCGGATTTCTGGGCGAAAAATTCGGAAAAGTGTTGCATTTGATTACAAGTTGAAAACATGTGGCGTCGACGCCGTGATGCCAAAACAAACAGTGCCGCGTTAAAAATAAAGATGATGACAGCCATTATCGTGGATACCGAGCGGATCTCTTATCAGCCGGCCCCAGCTAATGTTGATGTCTATTTCATCTATTTGCCAGATCGTAAATTAACTTCTGTTTTTATGAAATTTGATAAAAATACAACAAACTACGCGAATTGAAATTCGGCCACGTTCAGCTTCTTGCGAGCTTCCTATCAGCAAACGGTTGATTTTGTCAAAACTCATATATTCCACATGACAGAATCTTCCAAATAATTTAATGCGGATTTTTTGGATCAGATTTCTGCGCTATTTTCCTCATTCCAAAACTTCTTATTTTAGTAAATCGTACAATAAGACACATATTATTTGTTAATAGAGAGATATGGAGCACAGATTGCAGCCATGCCACTAATAGTGCCGGCGTTAAATTGACATCTGCACATGCGAAATTGATTTTTAATAAGGCTGGCCACTACTAAAGTTTGTGCCTGCCGTCATTAATGTACTCTTTGCGCTTGGCACAATTTGATTCTTATTTTTCTTCGGTTGATTCCGTGACTCCTTGGGGCATCGACGAGTTCTCAAAGCACTTTTACACTTTTAAATGATTCATTTAAAACCGGCAAAGAAATACTAGACGGGTAAACAGTAACACATTTTATAGTGCAAACAACGCCTTATTTTGAAGGGGGTCCATAACGTTGCTTTGAAAGGGAAATAGTGCCTGGAATTAATTCAGTTACTGCCTGCAATTATTTGTGAACGGGCCACATGTTTTTCCATATTTTTATAATGATTTTCAAGAATCAAAAATTTTTTTTTTCATTTTCCGAAGTGATTCAGTTTCACTCCAACGCCAGTGACAAATTTTGAAAAATGTTCGCAATTATTTTTTTAAATCGTTTAACTGAACATTCTCAGTGCAATTTGCAATGGCACATTTTTTCATGTGTGAATTGAGGGAAAACCTATAAAGGGCAAAAGAAACTGAGAAAAGTGCCTGGAAAATCATCAGGATTTTTGATGATGACACAATGAAGGAAAACACTTAAGTACCTACTATCTATTCTCTGTGTCTAGATTCTGTTGAGTCACCACTAGACAAGTTGAAAGTTGGGTGTGGACACTTTATTTGGTCTTAGCGAGCAAGAAATTTTGCCGATGTCGAACCCAATAGAGAGACGACATTCATAAATCCCGATTTGTCTGGAAGCAACATTGACTTCTACAGGGTGATTCAAAATAGGCGTCATTCCTTTTAAGGGATTATCGGGTTCAACTGGAGAGTACGAGAAAACTATTTTTTCACACCCTGTATGTTCTTCAACTTTTAACATTTAATTTATTACTGTAGCCACTTCGACACGTGTTACCGTATTGCGAACAAATGATCGCGCATAATGAATGAACGTGGAGAAAAACAAGTAGGTATGGAAAAAACGTCAAAGGTAAACACCGACTGTTGTTTAGAGGAAAAAAAAATGTCGTGACTCAAAGTCGGTACTTGTAATTCATGGGCTTTGAATGAAACAATGCTTAATCAAGTGTCATAGTTCGATTCATTTGAATACTGAAAGTAACCGCTCAACATACCGATATAGTTCCGTATTGCGTTTGGTTTTTTCGCTGCAGGATTTCACGTTTATTCGCGCCGCGAAATACTCAATTTCTGCAACTTTGGAACGGAACTAAGAGATTTACGATCGGTTAATATCATGTAAACATCGACTGCTTAATAGGTAAAACCACAACACACACACACCGACTAGTCAGGTTTTAGATACCCAAGTACAAGATAAGCAGGTTTTTCCGGTGTTTACACACAAAAAGAGTTCAGTTTTGACGATTTACAACTTACAGATTTGTTTTCGTCAAAAAGCGTTTTGAGTGACTGCAACTGCGGCTGGCACTGTTCGAAATGCTGTTAGTAAATGAGGCTGAATGCTAACATATCTAAGCGCGGAGAATACATTAATAATTTGGACCCGAACACGAACATTAACATCGCTTTATTGTCTTTGGTGGCAATAAAACAATGAAATTTATATGAAACGGCTCTCCCGGTGGCACTTTCCTTGAAAACAACCGATCCCCGCATATGATTATGAATATTTATTTTCGGACACTCGTTTATACTGCCATAGTTGCTTGCAGAATCAACATACTGGACCCAGCAGCAGGAAATTTAAATCGATGTTTTCCCGCAGAAAAAGCTGCTAAACTCTGTTTCAAATTGAATCTCCCATGTCGAACTCAGACTGGTCGATTTTGTCAGAATTCCAGTTTGCAAATCGCCTTCTCAATTAATGCATCTTTTTCTCTTTGTTTAAAAAACGAGTAAATTTAATCGAGTCGTTTCCCCGGAAAACCGAATAATTGGCAACAAAAATTAATTAATTCATCTTAAGTACTCCTAATATGAGTTGAATCCTCAGCAGTAGCTGATAGCGATCACTCATGTCCACGACATAAACAACTCGCTTCAAGTGGCCATAAATAGAAGTCACAAGGATTCAAGTCGGGTAATCTAGATGGCCATATTCGCCTCCAATACCACGCTTTTGCAAGTAGGCAATTTCACCCTGCATAAAACTAAGTACATACATATTTTTTTTGGAAAAAAAACTTCTGTCTTAGAGTCTGATGTTTTTCAAATATATTTTGAGCTGTTTGAGTAGCCCTGACTTGTTGCTGACTATAAAACCGAACATTTTTTCTCCTCGGAGCCGACAAACAAAAATGCAATTAAACTGTTGGCAGCCAGTTCGAGTAAAGCGGCCCCATGTCGCAAAGATTCGCGTGTGAAGCATGTAATTTTTTCAAGCAACTGCCAAAAATTAATTTAAAATTAGGTAATAACTCAAATTACATAGTCCAACTCGTAAATAATCAATCTTGATAAACCAACTGGACACCTCAACCTAAAACCAACGTTTTTATTTGCCGACTTTTGACATACCTAGTGTATATTGGAGATAAATTCCCTGGTGGAAATCCAAAGTAGTTTTGTAGTAGGAATTGGACATTTTTATTTGTCAGTTATCATACAATAACCTGTTTCTAGTAATAAAAATGGGCTAGTGAAACTAGGTATTTTTCTAGGCATTTCATATTTAATTAAAATGATAATGATTCTCTATGGAGAAAATGGGGATGTTCTACATACTTTTTGGTCAATTTTAGCATAAACTAGTTTGTCAACCAATTAAATTGTTCCGATTTCTGCTAGGGTTGCGCAATTTTTTCCAGTGGCTCGGTAAGAATCTGTAATACATTTCTCTAAGCCAGCAATAAATGGTTCCATTTATCGATCACAGCCCAACTCCAGCCTTTACTATCATATCTGGTGACCTGCAATAATTGGCCCAATAAATCGGGAAAAAGTGCGTAGGGTGTAATACCGGAATAAGGGCCACCCGATGTACCTATGGCATATATTGAGTAAAAAATTTTCTGCTGGTTGCTTGAATACTCGATGGGCAATGAATTGTATGGGGAACCCGGTTATAACGCCGTTCTCACGAAGGATTTTTTCAAAAAACTTCCACGGCCAGGTGCACAACCAGCGCCTGTACTCTGGGTACTTGATCGCAGTACCACAAGAGGTCTTTACGATAGTTTTCAGCTTGGAGTGCTGCTTAAGACACTTTTTAGAGACTGAAAAACATGCAAGTAGACATGCGGAGCGGCGTAAGTGTGTTTGCTTTCATCCAGCTGCATCTACAGTACCCGCGTACTGGGTACCTGCTTGTTTCAGTCAATGTTATTCCACTTGACTAATAGGTTTCGAATCGGGCGAGTGGAAAATGTGGGATTTCACCGATTAAAAATGCACGAACATGAATAAAAGTGAGGACGATTCGACTGACTAGCGGTGGTCGTGCCAGCTCGTCAATGGGCTTTCGTGGTGGCGCCGCATCAAATTTATCGGGTCCAAATAAATTTAAAAAATCAAAATTCGTTGAGTGTGTCGATGCCATGGCATCCATCGTGGTGCGGCGTCGTCTGGCCGCCATCTTTCTATTTTTAGCACCGCCAGGCGCCAGCCAGGAAGCACCGTCGTACCAGGACGGAAGATTTATTTATCAAGATTATTGCGGCGACCTTCCGCGGTAACATCGACTTATCCTCATCCTTCTATACCCCCCCCCTAATTGTTCAAAGCATGAAAATTGAAACTACGTCGGTCGTCTCATTCAGAGTAGCTACTTAATAAGGGCCTTAGTATGATTCAACTAGGGCTCGAAGGGCTCGGTGCAACAATTTCAATTACAAACGAATTTTTTTCGGGCTTTTAGACCGTCGTGGCATCGAATTTCTTCCTGGCGTTTCGCAAGCACAAGTGGACTCGCATCTTCGGAGGAGGCTGGTTCGGCGCAGCACCACCCTGAAGATGCAGGTCACTCGTGTTAGCGAAACGTCAGCGAAAATGGCACAAACCCAGTCCAATATAAATGGAATATTTTTCAATCAAATTTCAAACATCGGACATTGTCGGAAAACGGTATAAATTGAAGGATTTCTTGCATTTCGCCGAGAGTTCTGTATCTAAAGTGCCACGACATTAGCAAAATAATGAAATTACTTCAATAGCAATCAAAGTAATAACACGGATTTTGGCTCTCAAACTCGTTACTTACGCCCTCTTCGAGTAACGTATAGTTACTTTTCCCACACTTCCAATACAGGGTGACCCAAAATTGACATTATTCCCCCAATTTTTCTGATGCAATTTCAATATTGCTAGCTCAGCATTATTTTAAACTAGTACAATGGTCAATTGGCAGGCGATTAATACAGCTAAACATTACATTTTAAAAATCACTTCATTAAACGAACACTGAGAATCTGCGATTCATTGCTTGTTAAATGGGTGCATTAAAATGCATAAAATTGACGATTTTCGGTGCACTAAAGTAGGTCAAACCGTCTGCACGATAGCGTCTAATGCATTTTTAATTGCAAACCAATTTTTTGGCGTTGTCGCACTTGAGAACTGAAAAACTAGTTCAAATCATTGCAGTATTGATAAGGACCGAAAAAACTCCATAAAATTGAAATATAGAGAAACAAGCAAGGATCAGAACTTAAAAGACGCCTTATCTCTGAGCAAATCACCTTCTCAACTGCCCCCGGACGCGAATTTTCAACGATAAATCTGAATCCAAACATCATAAATCCATCAAGTAATCTCGTAGCGCTGAGCAAAGTGAAAACGTCCAAACAATGGAAACAGTATGGAAGCTCAACAAGTGAATGATAAATATCCGCGACTAGAGAGAGCCTGGGAATGGAAAAGCTACACTGAAAAACCTGACAATGTCTGCAGGCTCGATGCCAAATTGAAGCGGGAGAAAAACTGAAAAATTCCTCGGGTTTCCCATCGAAAGCCTTTGAAATAGCTGCAAAATCTGAAACTTTTACCACTTCTCATCCAATCCGTCTTGGATAAATTGCACTTATCTCAGTGTACCTGACGAGACTCGGGCAAGCAACAAGTGACTGGTTATCCCAACAAAAGATCCATCAAACGGGGGAAAATTGCGAGATAAACTCGACGGGAAACGGGATAGATAGAGCTTCTTTCGGATGACTGATTTTATGTGGCACGCTTTTACTATAATGGTGTTTGGATGGGATTATATTATCTCGGCTGGAAAAAGGGCGCAATTTCACGCCTCTCGGAAGTTATTTATGGCTCGCCGTTCGACGTGCTCTTTTCAGTTTACCCGGATTTTTTTACCTCGTGATGGCTATTAACCGACGATGAGAATCGACAGCACTCAAACACGCTGACCTAAAACTGCAAACATTTCATGACATAATACGGCTGGAAATGTTTAAATAGCTTCCAGCTTCCGCTGCCTAGTTCGCAGCCTTGCAACATTAAAGCTCAGTAAACGTAAAGGCCACACCCTATTCACTGCTTTGTTTATTGTTCTTTGGCTCTCGGGTAAACAATCCCAACTATTCCGGACGCAATCTTCAGCGACTTTACAGTTTCGAATCGAATCGGAAAGCCGATATGTTGCAGCAATGCTGCCAAGAAGGCATTAGTTTCAGTAAAGTCACACTGAAAAATCCCGATATTTCGGCAGTTGCCCCTAATGTAGCTTTCAGGTTTATAGTAACGTGTTATCTTTTATCAGCTAATTGACTTCATGCCTTTGCTTATAATCCTGGCTTTTCCCTTGCTCAGATTCCAAGATTTTGCTTGATTTATTTATTAGGCTGTTAAGCTGATGTAAGCTTTGCTTTTCCACTTAACTTACTCAGGTAGGAAACATGATGAATGTTAAATACATTATTTAAATATATGTATCAAGAGAGTTTCTCTGATGTTTCGCTAGCGCGAGTGGTTTGCATCTTGCAGACCGTCGAGGAATAAATAGATTGAATAGAAATTTCTTTACCACCACGACATAAAAGCTCGAACAACTCACCCAATTATCGCTATTTCAAGTCAAGCGCATTAAATGTTAAATAGAAGTCCCGGTTGTTTTAAATCGGCCCTGGTAAATCGGTGGTGTGCGACAAGAACAGACTGATTTCCATGGCAATTGTTATGTTATTCTCTGTCTTGACTGCAGCTAGATAATATCAGTTTGATTACGAGGTGGGGTGGAAAGGTTGATGCTCTTTCAAGCGAGACATGTTTGAGGATGCAAGCTACTTGTGCTTCGGAAACGTCAGGAAAAACTAACCTGTTTATGTAAACATTTTTTTTTGGAAATCCGACGTTTTAGGTGTAGGAACATGATATATCGTTTGATAAGGAATTTAATGGTCTTTCCGAATCTGGACTATATACAGGGTGTGCTCTTTGAAAAAATGTAACTGGAGTCGTTTTTATTTGTAGCCAGACAATCACTAGTTTCAAGACAGTCGGTATTACAGTCAAAACGCATCCCTTAGCGAGTGGTTTAAAAAATCGAGACATCTTACCTTCAGGTCTTATCCTATCTTCATTGGTTCGACTATAAGGAGGTGGAGGCGTTTCTGAAACAAAAGAATTTTCATTGAGAATACGAAAAATCAAGCAAATCAAATGAATATATTTGGCGACGTTTCGACCCTTTATTCGGGTCTTTTTGCATGCTTCACACAAATTAGCCTTGAGGAAGACCCCGAACAGAGGGTCGAAACGTCGGGTATTTTTCGCGAATAAAAGCAGTTTTTAATCGTGGTTCAAACCCACCGATCAAACATACTTAATACGTTTTGGGGACACTACCAAACACCTAAATTAATAATAAGACCTTGAAAAAAATCCAAATGCCTAGACTCTTGAAAAAAACGCCCCGAAACCCAAACCCAGCCCGGTTTTTAGTTACATAGAAAGTTCTTGATCGATAACAAAAGGCTTCAAGGACCATCCACTGGATTAAAGGAATTTGTCACGAATCCAATCACAGTCTTCCCTAGCTCAAACAAAAGAACATCCGCCTCTCGCATCGTGGTGCATTTCGAGGAATCGGGGTACCATGTTCAAGTTCGCCGTACCTAAAGAAAGGACCAGATGTTCCGGCCGAGGAAAAATGCCGAAGCCATGTATCGAATACCCCGATTGTTTTTTATGTCGGCGCCACGACCACGAAGCGAAGAAAGAGGCAGCCTTAAGGGGACTTGGTTGGTAGCATGCGGCCAAATTATGCAACCAACATGATTGATGGCCTTTCGAATGTGGAGTCTGGATAGGAAGGAGTCACTAAGGCATCAGAACATGGTTACGAGCAAGTGCGGGTCTTTGCAAAAATTAGTACTTCAGATCAAGTTGGTACAAGGTGGCAAATGAAACTTTGCACAATTAGTGGAAGTTCCACATGCTCTTAGTGGGACAAAAAACCTTTGCTTCCATTTCAAGGACAGAGACATTAAGATAGACCTAATATCTCGAAAAAAGTTTTCCGATTTTTCGCTCATCTTGTTTATTTACAGTGGTCTTAAAAAATAAAAATTTTTTTGGGAAAAAAACTTTTTGTCCAACTAGGAGCATGCCCAAACCTTGCAAATTTTGCATTTTGCAAAATGGTTGGGACTCTTAATGCCGAAAGCTCTTCAGAGGGACAGAAGATATGTATGTAGCGAGCAGGTAGCAAATTAATGATGGCCTGTCTGTGGACAGAAGAGTCGTTTTTTGGGGCCCCGTTTGTTTTTTTACTGGTTGGGCACGTTCTAAATGCCACGTTATGACAGTTTATAAAGACATATGGACCAGAGCGGGCTGAAGGAAAACGACAATAGCTCGAATGGACGCTTTCAACTTGCGCTTAATGCTCAATCAATCATACACGAATGTCCGAATGATTATTGGGCAAGCGATTTCTGGGACCGCATTCTGATCCATGCCCAGCCAATTAATGCCGAAATGCATATCAAAAGTCTAGGAATTTCTACCTACGAGCAAACGCGAGTTTGAAAATTTCGGCCAACTTCTCCGTTCCATAAGGCAACAGCGATCGGCTCTAGATCTACCTCATTATATAAGGCCACATCAGCATGGAAAAATGGTTCTAATCAGCGGTTGAGATCTAGCGTTTGATGCGGCGATGTCAGCCGAAGAATGCCAGTTTGAAAGAAACAGTTAGAGCTGTTTATCGTGATTCATCCGCACCAATCTGTTGGCCACACCGCCTACCTACGTCTAATTCAAAGCAAGACATATGTGTATGTAATTTTTACGTCCATCATCTTTCAAGAAACTTAAATGAGCCAATTGGATGCGGTCCCAATAAAAAAAAAATCCTGCCAACTCAAAATATACTCTTTTCCGTGCCCCGGTAGTTGCCATTTATAGACAGTTGGCTTGACATTTGACAAGAGTGACAATTTTCACTGGTTTTAGTGCTCGTCACTATACAGGCTGTTTCAAAAGTTAGTTAGTTAGAGTTAGTTGACCGAATACAAGAAGCTGCTTAAATGTGATCCCAGTAATGCTGCGAAGAGCGCACAATAACGTAATTACACGGGCACAAACATTTTTAGAGTTAAACAGGCAGAACTTCAAACACCTTTCGGGAGTTTCACATTTCAAAACGGCTCTTTTCAAACCCACAGATTCATATCTAAGTATTTCGTTTCACCACCAAGCACCAAAATGTTTTTCTCGTTTGTAGGTCACTGGCGTTCTTCTTCTTCACTTACCGTGGGTCTAATTGTAAATTGATCATTCGTTGAATTTACCGGTCACCCTAACCTATTTTATTTTCACTTGAGCTTTTGATATCTAAGAAGCAACAAGTATTGACGTAATGTTAATGAGGCAGATTACCTTGAAAAACACTGTTGCATAATTTCTGCTCTAGTTTTTTGCAAATATCTCAGTGTTTGATAAGAATTAATTTTTCTTGCTATTTTTCCTGTTCTCCCTAAAGACCCAGAGGATTGACGCCAGTTTTGAATCACCCTGTATAATGTTGTTATATTTCACTCCATGTATACTGTCACATTTTTCTGTCAATATTGCTGTAAAAAATCCAACTTTCGTGTTACAACTATTGAAAATGCGGGTGCATCGGATCGAGGATTGGTGCAGATGGCGCACTGAGGAATTGCTCGGGATGGTACCAGCACGAACCACCTTGCATTCCATCGAATAATTCCGAGAACGCAGCCTAATGGATGCATCGGCGGTCCCTAATGAAAAATCAGGCCTGGCGCCCCCAGCGAAAAAATCGGAACACCCTTTCACCCACCGGTGGGTCGCTTAGTTGACGTAATCGAAACTATCTGTCAAATCTTCAGTTATTTATTGACGTTGACATTTGTTAACTGTCACCAATACATGGGGAAAAAAGTTATTTTAAAGAAAATCAACTAACAAAATGGAATTTTTATTCCCTTTTGTTAACCATATGTTGAATTAATTATAACAATGGGTAGTGGCAGCACTTTGACCTACCCAGTCTAAGGCACTAATTAGCAAGCCGAATATGACGAAGAACCGCTCGTATTTAGGCATTTACGTAAATGGAAGGTGCCAAGGTGGGCGAGCGGCGCCAGTTGATGGCACCAAATGAATGAAAATTCCTGCAAGTGGGCCTACGAATTGAGGTTGTAATTTATATGCAAATATTGCGGACGTTTTCATTGGAAACTGTGCTTGCGTCTCATGACGGTAATTTCGGTCCGGTGGGCATACGAAAATAATCGCGTCTACATCTATCAGCAGCATGTCGCCCACTTTTTCAAACGGTCCAGTTATTTGAAAAGTGATACTGCAAATTTTCGGACTGCTTCGAGCCAATGGTGTCATTGCAACCGTTTGTTGTTCGGCGAGAAGCTTTAACGATTAAAATCCCATTGCCTAGTTTGCAGCAAATATTCGAACAAGAATATCACTGTATTTTAAGAAAAATATTTTTTCCCAACTTGGCCTCGCTCAAAACTCGAAAGTTATTTCGAGCTGAAAAGGTAGCAAGTTGGAACGTACGACGCGCACGCCATCTTGCTTCTGTCCTAGACTCCTGTGGGAGCGAGTGAGACAACCGATGCCAACTACGTTCCTAAATGGAAAAATCCGTTTTTTTGACTCGCCCGACAGGAACGCCCATCTGAAGATTCTAGCCATGAATACTAGCGAAACGTCAGCACCAAATTCCCCCAAAAAATGCTAACATTGACTACAGATTGATACAGAGTCAGTTAGTTCCCACATTAATAAATAATCTCAGTCGCGTTTTGCTTTATCAGGTGGGTTATTCCCAAATGCTTTTAACTTTTTGTCAAAAACCTTTTTCAGCGCCGTAGCGGGGCCGGTCCTATCTTAAAAGCTTCCCGAGATAAAGCATTACCTTTCCGTTAAGTGACACCTTTATAATACCCACGGCGAGTTTGTTTATTTCGATTCAAACGTCGCCCATGTGCGTGGGCCCATTCATGAATGAAAACCCGACGGAATCATCAAACTGAACCCATTAATGGTATTCGATTTGAATGAGTGAGTTATTAGGCTACAGCTTCAAGTAATCGGCTGTCTTGTGATTGATCAAACACGCCTGTTTTTCTGCCCAACTACACGGTTTTTTTTGCGAGCTGGGAGATTTTTTAGTCATATTCTTGGCAACAAGTGCAGAAATTCCCGGTGAGATAATTACACTCGAACAAACAAATGCATGTAGCTTGTTCTAATATGTATGCACCCACCGATCCGTTTTACAATCGTGTAAATAAACCCCGAGACAAATAAAAAAAAAACTGGAAAAAATTTGCCGCGAATTGCCAATTCAACCTACGACCAGCTCGGCCTACACATTCGGCGGCTTTTCAGATGGTTTGCTTGCTTACCGGTTTCGAGATTTCTGATAACTTAATTTTTCGTAATCAGGAAGACGTTCATTAAAATTGAATTAACAGCGTCACTGTCCAGCTAATTTACAGCTTAAAATTCCCGTTTATTTTGCCAAAGCCCCGCGACTGAAAAAGCCACTTGAAAGTGAAAACTCAAATAGTGGTAATTTTTAAGAACATCAGGCCTTTGCGTGCGTGGCTAACAATATGCTCACCTTATCGAAAATGTCTGTGCCTACAACTTTTCTTAGTGGTGTTTTTTGGGGAAATGCAATTTTCCATCACTTTTCACTCATACAAATTTACAGATTTTCAGAAAAACCTCCGCGCTGTTGCCAGGTTGTAGTAATATTTGACGTTAATTTTCTGCGTTTTATCTGTCATTTCTCTCAGATCTACAAACTTTGATTCCGAATGATTAATATAATGCGAAATTATAAAATAAAATTAGTTAAAATGGAAAATTGATTTCCTGGAAATCTGTGCCAAACATGGCTAAATAACATGACAGAAATGACGGATAACATCATTTCCCCCAAAAAACACCATTAAGAAAAGTTGTTGGTACAGCGATTCCCTTTAAGATAGGCATATTGTTGACCGCTCGCACAAGGGCCTGATGTTCTTGACAATAAACCAAAGAATCCTTCCAGCACACATATTGATGTGAATTAGCGATAATTTCTGAATGAATCGTCATTGGTAAGACAAATGAATGTCAATGAAGACTGAGATAGGAAAAAAGTGCCAGACGGACCCGCACCAATCCCCCCACGTTTGATAGTCGGGTACTTACTGTAAAATTATCATCGAGAGACGAACGTAGGCAGCGCAATTTCGATAAAGACCCGTCCAACGAGCCGACAGCAGGCCTGGGGGACCGAGGGGCTCCGCTAATTACAAAAGAAGAAGTCGGCTCCGTCGTCGGAGAAGAGATAGCGCTGGCGCCGCGCCGATGGGTGGCATCAGTCTACCGCAATGGGTACCCAATCTTTTGTTTTATTTTATTTTATGCATTAATTTTTACACAGTCAACTTGACAATTGCGGCGTTTACTTAGGCCCCCCTTTACCCCAGAGTATGGCGGGGCATGTTTTGCACGAAATAGAGAATCGCGCTTCGAATCAAGATGTTAAGTAATGACACGGCCTACGTGTAAAATATCGAATGCTCATACAAAAGTAATCAAATAGGTATAAAGTTGATTAGGAGCGGAGATGCGTGGAAGTGAGATGACGTGAACGTAAGTAAGCAAGCGGGCGCCTGGTCTGGTAAACATTTATTGGCCGAAGGCGCCATCGTGCTATTTTCGTTGTATATGTACTTAACTTTTGTTCAAAATAAGTCGCCGTATCTATATTTACCTTTGCCGGTTTAGACGCGACGACCGTATCTATGCAGCGCTTCAGCCGCTTCTACATACAAGCTCTATTTACTCTATTGTAAGCTGTCTTATCTACCAAAACCAACCAAAACTGTGTCATCTGTCATAATCATCAACTATGTTAGCAAACATGTGTCAGACTGACAGTTGTTATGTCAGTCACCTACCGTTTTATCGCCAACTTTGATTGTTGATGCTCTCAAAGTGCTTTTAAGTGACATTTCGCACGTTAATTCATGTGCAAAAGCTCTCATTTCTTTCTAGATGGCTTTTGATGATGTGTAGGTAGAGATTCATTGACTCAACTGTACGGAAAACGCCGACTCTTGTTTACATTTAATGCTTTGGTCAACTTAAGTGACATTCTCGATAAATGCGATTTAAATGTTTTCTTCTACTATTTAATTTTGCAATTAACGTTTTTCCTAAATGTTGATTATTTGATTTGTTTCGTTCTTATTCACCTAGATGATGACCGTGTTTACGTCGTGTCTTTTGGCATTTCTCCGCAATTATCCGTCGAATGACTGGCAAATATTATTCGATTCAACAAAATCTGATGACTTCAGAGGTTTCTTCGTTTCCGCGTGCAAACAAACCTCTGAAGATGTTAGCCATGGGTGCTAGCGAAACGTCAGGATGAAATTCCTGCCGACGACAGACTAATAATCCGAAAATCACCAATTTTATTCCATAGGTTCTATGAAACTTAACGAACTTGAACTTTGACCGAAAAACATGTCACTATTTAAACACCCTTTTCAATGTTTTTTTGCTTATCTTATAACCTAAATTTTGTCCAAGAATAGAGCTATGATTCGATCGAAAAATTGTTCAAATCAATAGATTTTCAAAGTTTGTTTCGCTGAAAGCTCAGTTATTTCTAGCCGTAAAGCTGTCAAACTGGAACGAAGGAACACGCAAGCCGTCTTGCGTCTCTTTTACACCCCTATGAGTGCGAGTGAGACAACCGAAGCAAACTACGTTCCTATTTGATTCATTCGACTCAGAGAATGTGTGCCTCCGAAACACACACACGTCTGAAGATGCTTGTCATGCGAGTTAGCGAAACGTCAGTACTAATTCCTATCCATTCCGAGCACAGTGGCATTTTAAAAAGTGCTCGAAACCAATTAAATCCATGCAGGCTCATTGCGATTAACTAACAAAGTCAATTTAATAACGCCGCCTTAACATTAGACATCAAGTGTGGAACAATAAAAATAGACAAAATAATTGCACTAGATTCCGATAGTGCAGTTGCGGTGCCGCTAATGGCCGCAATAGACAAGCATTTCTCACGCTTTTAACGAATACCCAGCTCGACAAAAGGTGTTCTAATTGCACTAATCTGGTTTCGGGGGGGACCAGCGTCCCTCTCCTAACGGCTCTTTTTATTGTCGAACCCATTATCCTTGCTAATTACACCGTGAGACATGGCGCCAAGGCTTTCCAAACGAGCAAACAAACTAACATCCGATTTGCGTAGTTGTTTACCGGCGAAAAAAATGGGACTGATGTAACGAACCGCCGTTTATTTAACGTACTTTGGGCCGGAAATCTACAGGGTTTAGGTTTGGCCATTGTGTTGCCCTTTGAAGGGTCTATTGGAAATTTTATTGTGAACACGAAACTGTTATTAAATCGTTTATATTGCAGCCAAGCCATTAAACAAGGCTGCCATTAGTTATCTATATCTAGTCATTATCAGTTAGGCAGGCTAAACGCAATAAAGGCAATTTAATGCAATTCTCCATCTTCAATCAAAACTCTTCATCTATAGGCCTATGCGAAGAGATTGACTGATTATTACGGCAATGCTTCGCACTGGTGCTTGACGTGATTGATTTGCGCACAAAAACACGCGGTTTCAATGTTGAATTGTAAGCGAAACGTTGCTCATCGAGGCGACATTTATTTTTAATACACCGCGCAGATGAGAGAGAGTGAAACAGAAATACGATATACTGGTTCACATATGAATCAGAAAGAGTATTTTTAGAATTCGCTTTACTGAGATCTCTTTACTTCTCGTTTTGTCTTTTCTACATGGGGTCAGTGTAATGAACAACTTCAATTACTGCCACGTTCCAAAATGACTACACTCAGTTAAGAAGTTTTCGTTGCACTTGATTCAGGGCGTAAAAATGCATCAAAAGGTTTTAGTGTTTCAGGGATTGGACAATATTCGGTTAGGCGGTTTTTTTGCAGATATTTAAAGCCAAATTGCTTTTTTGGGACACACGGTTTTTTATTTTTAAATCCACCGTCTCATTCTGCAACGTTTTCTGGCTAAAAAAGTGTACTCGACAAAAGTTGGTTTGCTCAGCCGTTCTTGAAATATCGGTATTTCAAAAATTCTATAAACTTCTATAAATTCAAATTTTTATAATTATCTCTATTTTCGTGTGTAGACGAAGATTAATACACCGTCAATATTTTTTTGTTAAACGCCACGAAATTAACGTTTGAAACATCTTTCGCACCCGAAACAAACACCTTTGAAGATGCTGGCCAGGCGTGCTAGTGAAACGTCAAGACTGAATTTCTGTGGGTGTCCGCCTAATAATTAGCCGGCAATCTTTGAATTATTCCATAATTTTTACGAATTTTTAGTGCGCAAGCCAGATAAAGTTTACTAGTTTTGTTAACTAGATTTTCAAAATGTTTTTTATTTCTTTCAAATTTTTTTAGTCGAGAAAGTATCAAGTTGGAACGTAGCAACGCGTAGGCCGCCTGGCATCTCTCTTAGACTCTTATGAGTGCGAGTGAGACAACCGATGCGAGTCCGATGCCAGTTACGTTCCTGAATGGAAAATCAGTTCTATTTACGGTTAGATTCGGTTACATACATTTTTCCAACTTTCTATTGTAATTTTTAAACCTCGCTTTTCTCTTCCACACATTTTAAAAGTGTGGAAAGTGAATTTTTATGAGAAATTGACTATTTGGACATCTAACAGCGTTTTAGGCAGATTCACAGCGACTTTTAACGGTCTGTATGACCGTTTTAGCTTCTGAAGCTCCCTGAATTCGTTTGTTGCAAATGAGCTTTATTAGACGCTAAACTTGATTTTCGAACGCAGTTTCCTCACGCCATATATAAAAATCCAAGGAGCTTCTAAAGATGGCGAACGCACATATACCAAATAGATAGATAGTGCAGAGACTGCGACTCCCAAGGCCGACACTTATTTAACAAATATGCGCTTGGGTAAACAGCATTTCGTTCGCAAATAGTGCCAGGCTATGCACAGCTAAAACGATCCTTGCTGTTTACTTATTATATAAATTTTGGATTAATTTCAAGTGCCTCATCTGAGTCCCCAGAAGACGTTGATGGTTCGCCTGCTCAAGGCTGAGAGTTGGTGAAAAAATCACTGTTTTAAGCACATTTGGTTTGTTTGGAGGAATGTTGATATACATTTAAAAATGATCAACATACTAGTGCACAAATCGAGAAAAAAAACAATTATATAACAGTTTTCTGACAGCCAGAGACCATAAATAACCCAGCAGGTTATGGGCAGTAAAACAGAAAATATTTTTCAAATGACCCAACAAACTGGTCTTAGACTGAGCCCCAGCCAGCATTCGCTTAATTATAGGTGAATATCGAGAAAATCAACTCTGGTGTCAGGCATTTTAAAATAGTTTTGTTGTTGTCGAGATGCGGTCGAACTAGGTGAAGAAGAAGTGATGCATTTTAAATGAAGTTTTTTTTAATCGATTGTGCGTTCTCACACATGCAGGATTATTGGGGCTAAAATGAAAATCGACTTACCAGGTTGACAGAGCCGACTCCAGTGGAACGGATTACAACAGGAGTAGACCAGATCACCAGCGGCGCCACATTGGGGCAACCGCCGTAACTCGTTCACTTGCCGCACCTCCGGCCACCTCCAAAATTGGCAGCATAGGAGGTGCGGCTCGTACGAGTACTCGCGCGGTACGAGCACGCAATGACCGAGCTCCAACCCGCGCGTATCCACCGCTGTCAGCAACATCTCCAATTGAGTGTCCTGGAAACGATAGGAAATCTGATCAGTGGAAATTGACTTCAACAATGGCACTTTAGAGTGGATTATTCTCACTTAAATGGGGAACCGAACATGCAGCCCCCTAATTGCAAATGAGGAGCAACTTGAATTGGATTTATTAGAAACCGACCGTCTTCAGCTCAGTTGAATGATTTAATACAATAGAAAAGCGAGCAGGCGTTCGCATAATTAGGATTTTCTCCTATTTATCTAATTATTCAACAATTGAATGACTTTCCGCAATGGTTCTCTATCGTACAGTTCCAACATATAAAATCTTGTTGAAACTGATGAGTTTTTCGGCTCATACAATCGATTTTTTTCCTAACGTTTCGCAAGCACGAGTGGCTTGCATCTTCAGTGCCATGTTGCGTCGAGCACCCCACTCAGAACTAAAGCAGAAATCCACGACGCTCTAAAATCCCGAAAAATTCATCAGTTTCAACCACCTCTGAAGATGATTAAGACGAAGTTTTCATGTTCAACTCATTTATCACTAGTTTAAACCCTTGAAACTATCACTGACACGTTTAAACTTGAATTGGCGCTTCCAAATCTTCGAAAAAAAAGCGGCCCCTTTAAATATCTATTGTGAATGGATGGCTAGCTACAATGTTTGATAAAAGCACAATGGGTGTTGTTCGCTAGTATACAAAAAGGGTCATTCATTTGTCAATAAAAGTGGTCATTCCGGTGTGATGAAGGCATCAGGGGCCCCATTTTGCGGCTTAAAGGGCCGGTAAGTTAGAAGCCAATGAACGGCAGGTGCGGGAAGTATATTAGTTAATCATTTTCCTGGTAATTGCCTTTCAATAGCTTTGGATTGATCGTTTTTGAATGTGATGTTTACAGCCAATTTGAGTTGGACAAATTTCCAGGTTCTTACTTTGCCCGTGGAAAACACCAGGCTTTTTCTCCACGTTCAGTGACTTTGCTTTAGGAACGTTTATTACAAGCAAGCGGCTTCATTTTCACAAAGCCGGCAAATCTTCCCTGGATATTCCTTAACATTGACTCTCACTAAGGTGTACTAACCTGAAGCTTTTTGAGGAGTTGCTGCACGTCCCGTTCCTTGGTATCCTTGGGCCCCGCGGGGCCCTTATCCGCAACCGAAGGGCCATTTAGGTTAGTCCTCCGTTTACGCAACAATTTTCGCGTCAAATTGGTCGTTCTCCTACGTCGAAACATAAACATTAAGGGGCTCTTTCGGTCGCGGCACGGATAGCAACAATTGAAAGGACATTTGGGGGCCACTATTGCGATTCTCTCCCAAGTAAATCACACCAAAAAGCACTGACTGGCTGCCGAAAAAACACTGGCCACGAGTCGCCGATCGCTTACTAGGGGGGCGGTTGTGAGAATCGTAGTTCGAGCACCACGCGACACGCAAACACTAGCACTTCTAACGCCAGCAAGCAACTAACAGAACTAAATCGGTGACTTTCGAGCAGGGTCGGTGAAGGCTAATGTAAAAACGTTTGCGCGGTGAGAGGGGAATGGCGCCATCGACTAAACAGAACCGTACTAGACAATTTTCAAAAAATATAGTTGTTATTTAGCGATTTTTTATGTTTTGACAATGTTAATGTTAAACTATCGTAGACTTGTCAAAACTGACAAGTTGATAAACAGTTCTTCTTCCTATTCACCGGCAGTGTTGCTGCGTGACGATGACAACTGTTTGAAAGACAGTAGGACGTTTTTCTTAGCTGAAGGAAAAGTAGTGAATTTCCATGAGTGAAAAGTGGTGGGAAACTGCAAAAAACCCAACTGAGAGCGGCAGAAATTTTCAAAAATCCGCCCACGCAAAAAGCTGATTTTCTTAATAATTAACCAGCAATGTTGCTTTATCTTAATTGTCATTTTTCCCTTTTAATCACTGATTTTTCAAAAAGCTGTTTTGCTTGAATTAGAAGGTATTAGACCTAGCTGGTTAAGACACCACAACCCTGTGCCATATTTGGGTCTGGATTTGTTTGCGTCTTGGCTATCATGAGCCGCTCAGAACGTGAAGAGCACTCAGATCATGTAGCTGTCTCTGTCGCGAGAACGTCCACTAATATACTCACTCTTTTGCACCGAGGACTGTTCGTTTGACTGACTCTAGTGTCCTCCCTGTGACATTTCTAACCTAAATGTTTTCATTAATGCCATCACAATGTCAGATTTTTTTATATTCAATCGCTTTTTTAAAATGCAGTTAATAAAAGTGTGCAGCATCCTTTAACGCAGGTAAGAATCCAATTAGAACATACTAAAAGACAGGTTTTTGGTTGTTTAATTGCTCAAGTCACAGGCAATCCAGAATTTCCAAAATTCTCGCTGATTCGAGTTTTTGCTTTTGAATAGTTACCATTTAAAGCCACAGTGAATAGTTGGTTATTCCGCTCCTGTCTACATAAATACTATGCGGACGTGCGCCACCAGTCTAGACGCACTGAGTCGGTTTCGTCATCAGGTTGCGCCACCGGACGATATTTACCCCTCTTTAGGTGCACCACGTGCTCTTGGTGACTATCATTTAGGGCAGGGGAATGGTGGTAGTTTGTCGGAAAACCGACAGATACCAGGTGCCCTGATGTTCTGGTCAACGGTGTTCCTCGTATTGTCTAGACCCATTTCTCAAGGTGCGAGCAAACTGCCACCCCTACGGTTCATTGTGGCTGTTTTCAATTACCTGATGAATTCCTGGAGTTCATTCATAGTCCCTAGCAGGGCGCACTGAAACGTATTTATTTCGAAAAGTTCACTCGTTTTGTGGATATCTAGCCCGCTATTGCCGAGTTTCGAAGATAGTTGCGAGGGAATTGTTCAAGGCGCCACACATGTAGCTGGCGCCTAATTAGAAAGTTTGGAATTTTGTTTCGAGACGTACTTAGCTTCAAGTATCATACAATATTTTGGGCAAATCCTCATTTATGGGAGACACCAAAGTTATATTGGGATGTACATTTACATTTACAGGCTATTTTTTGCGTTTTATTGGATTCCGAGCCCGCTTATTCTCGGACGCCCTGTATAGAGTGAATTTATCTCAGCTTCTTGGAGAGTATACATGTAGAAAAAACAACTTAGTTTTTAATTGTTACTCTATACGGGGTGTCCCTGAAATGAATGTTAACCACAATTTTTTACCCGAAAATAAGACAGATAGATAGATAGATAAAAATTTATTGAACATTCTGAAATACATACTCAACTGAAAATAAGACTGATAATAAAAATCTAGCGGTGTTAAATCAGGTGATCTTGGTGGTCAATTTCTGGGTGGAACGTTGCCTCTTCCGATACATCTATTCCAAGTAAGGTGGCGCCCTCTCGAGCATTACAACTGGTCAGTCATTTCAAGGACACCCTGTATATTCCAATTTACAAAGAAACTTGTAAGTTTTCCCTATTGAAGCCCATGCGAGAGAATCAAACGGCATTCAACTGAAATTATGCAAACGTTTGGTTTAACGACTAATCAGTTTAAAGGCCAGTAGTTAGTGTTTCGTTACAAATTGGACAATTTATGAACGAAAATTCGAGTGGAAATGCCATACGTTACCGGTTTCAGTGTATCAGAACAGCATGAAGAACACTCCTTATTACACGCTGAATCCGTATGTGACTTTGTACCACGGCATTTCCTGTACACAAACGTATATTTTCCTCAGCTAACGGTATCGGAGTGATTCTTCGTACTTCCTCGTTTTACTCTTGCTTAATTACATCGCGGAACAGTGACGTTCTGCTTTATTCAAGTGCCCATCCCATATCAAAGTGGTGGCCTGATGAACGAACAAACAGAAAAACATCCAAGAAACAACAAAAGCACCAAGAGTCGAGTTGAGGAACTTTTCAATCTTCTCAAATGTTCTTTTGGTCTTATCTTCTAGCTCTAGGATGGATAGTGAAGTAACGATTCGTACAGTTGAATGCTTCGTAAACTGAATAACAATGAAACCTTTGACACTCCTCAAAGGCTTCTGATCTAAATAGATTCACATTTCCAGGTGTACTTTATTTCGCCCCTGTATTTTACTGTCCCAAAATTTTTGGCAGTGACGCAATCATTGTCGTTCTTTTTCCATTAGTAGTCCATCGAGGTCCATTTTTTATTTAAATTGATGATAAATGTAAAAATATATATTTTAGAGAAACTGATGATGGTGGAGAAAGACACCGAAACGTATTTGTAACATTTTGAATGATAAACAATAAAATTGACTGAAACCCAGGAATAATTTGAAGTGGTTGTTACTAACGTATGTGTTAATCATGCACTATGAAAGAAAATCTTACGTCCAGACCTAACGAGCCGAGCGCGAGCCGAGCCTGAGCCGCGGCAAAGTTCCTTTGAAGTTTCGTCTAAACACCGACAGACGATCGATTTTCTGTGGCTGTTTCTGCGAAATATCAAAGGAATTTGCCACAAATCAGGCTCGAAACTTGAGTAACTTTCATTACAGCGTCTCAAATAATGACGTCACTGCCAAATAGCTTGGATCAAACTATACTTGGGCGCCGATGTAAAATACAGGAGGGAATAAAGTGCAAGTTTCGCGAGTGTTGATTTCAGGCTGAACCCAGCTTATGAGAGCTAATTGGCTTGAAACTGGACGTGGGGTGTCTGAGATTAACACACCAGAGGATTTGTGGGTCTGTTTTTTTTTCTGGAATCTACATTGTTCTCGATGAATATTGCCAAAAGATCTTCAACGTCTTTACAACTTAGCTGGTTTGGAAAGTTGTGGTTTTCTTCTCATTTGGTTTCTTTCCCTGCAGCCAATTAGCGTTTTTTTCTCCTGTTAGTTTTAGTGAAGACCACCTTGGTGTTCTGTCCATGATGTCCGGTGTTGATCGCATGCAGAGAACATCTATTTATAGAAAATGAACGATCGTCGCTTGTAAATCGGCCGCGTTTTCCGCAAATAACGGCGCCAGCCGGACAGATATGTAAAAAATTTAATGACCCGATTTTTCCGCTTTAAATTATCGACAGGTAATTGGCGGCGAATTGATTGCGACAATTCTTAATTGTGTTATGTCATCGCAAAATTGCCTCGCTCCAGTCGCAGCAAGGGGCAGTTTGGTTTTAAGTTATGCTTCAAGTTTCGCTCATTAACTTTTCTATCTGCGGCGTTCAGTGAGGAATTTTTCTCGTGCTCATTTAATTAAATAATTCTTTCCACTGAAAGGTTTCTAAGGACTTTTATTCAAAACGGAAATCTTGTTTAATACCTAAAACTCACTTAGAACCAACATTAATTTTGCCTAAATCCCATATCAAAGTACAATAGCAGAATCGTGGGCTAATGATATTTAACAAATATGCGTCTCGCTACACAAATGAGTTTCTAATTGTTTGTAAATACAAATAATGTCTGCGGTTCAGGGTGAATCACCTAACTGTACAGGGTGTCCACTTGCCATCTGTAACTCGAAAAATTCAGTTACAATTTAGAAGATTTTTTTAAAGTGGCACTCGGTGGTTACACCGGGTTCAGGCGCCAAGTCGTTCATTTTAAATGAGACGCTCTGTATATTACTGCAAATTTAAGTTCTCCCAAAGATTCTCAACACTTTTGCTAACTTTGTTGCCCCGTGTGGTGTTGCGTAGCTTTATCAAACCTTCCGATATCCAAACGGTTCTCATTTAGTCGTTATCATAAACCAAATAGGATCTAATTAACTTAAATACTATTAGGCGCTTCTTGTTGGCGACGAATATCAGATTTCGGCGTCGGCTTCGAAGACTGGTTTGTATGCACCCGGTTAAAGGCGGCGCCATCAGCCCTCACCGAATCATCCGTACACGCTGTGCCTATCAATCATCACATTCAACGTTGTTTTTCGTATTGTAACCCCCTTGGATTTCGGGATGTTTTATGGCTTGATACTGAATGGTACCGGAAAACTGTCTCAAGTTCAGGTAACCGTAAATTGCCCAACATCCGAAGCGAGGAATGTAGCAAGGTAGTTGGAAAAGACGACTAAAGCTTGAACTTCGAAATAATCCAAGTTTTCCTTTTCCAAGATAGCCTTTTTTAGAAATAAAGATATTTACTACTACTCCAAGTTTTCTACTCATTTTCGGCGATTTTTGTTGGTTTGTTGCTCTTTTTTCTCGGCTGCCATCTTTAACCTACAACATATTTTTTATTAAAGACGCAAACACTTTATATATGCCCATTACGGAGCGTCGTAGGTCCGAAATAATTCACTGAACTCAAAAATATCGTTCGTAAAATTTGGATTTTTGTGTGAAATTTTCGTCGAATTTTTGTGAGGAATGCAACGAGCTAATTAAAAAAGACCCTAAAGCCTCAACACCGAAATAATCGACCTTTTCAGCTATTTTTGAGCGGTCGCGATGCTTTGAGGGTCGATTTTTTAAGAAAAATATCAAGTCTCCCAAAGTGCCTCAAATTTTACCTCATTTTCATCTGAAAGAAGCGAGAAATGCAACGAGCTAATTGAAAAAGACCCATAAAGTTTGAACTCCGAAAAATTCGATGTTTTCTGCTCATTTTGACCGATTTTTGCGCGGGTGCGATCTTTAACCGACGATATCTCCTTTATTAAAGACGCAAACACTTTATTACGCCCAACAGGGGGTTTCTTAGGCCGGAAGGTATTCATTGAGCCAAAAAAACACGTACGTGAAATTTTGATTTTTGATCGAAATTTTCCTAAGGGTGAGGGTCGATTTTTTAAAAAAATATCAAGTCTCTCAAAATCCCTCAAATTTTACCTCATTTTCATCTGAAAGAAGCGAGAAATGCAACGAGCTAATTGAAAAAGACCCATAAAGTTTGAACTCCGAAAAATTCGATGTTTTCTGCTCATTTTGACCGATTTTTGCGCGGGTGCGATCTTTAACCGACGATATCTCCTTTATTAAAGACGCAAACACTTTATTACGCCCAACAGGGGGTTTCTTAGGCCGGAAGGTATTCATTGAGCCAAAAAAACACGTACGTGAAATTTTGATTTTTGATCGAAATTTTCCTAAGGGTGAGGGTCGATTTTTTAAAAAAATATCAAGTCTCTCAAAATCCCTCAAATTTTACCTCATTTTCATCTGAAAGAAGCGAGAAATGCAACGAGCTAATTGAAAAAGACCCATAAAGTTTGAACTCCGAAAAATTCGATGTTTTCTGCTCATTTTGACCGATTTTTGCGCGGGTGCGATCTTTAACCGACGATATCTCCTTTATTAAAGACGCAAACACTTTATTACGCCCAACAGGGGGTTTCTTAGGCCGGAAGGTATTCAATTGAGCCAAAAAAACACGTACGTGAAATTTTGATTTTTGATCGAAATTTTCCTAAGGGTGAGGGTCGATTTTTTAAAAAAATATCAAGTCTCTCAAAATCCCTCAAATTTTACCTCATTTTCATCTGAAAGAAGCGAGAAATGCAACGAGCTAATTGAAAAAGACCCATAAAGTTTGAACTCCGAAAAATTCGATGTTTTCTGCTCATTTTGACCGATTTTTGCGCGGGTGCGATCTTTAACCGACGATATCTCCTTTATTAAAGACGCAAACACTTTATACGCCCAATCAGGGGTTTCTTAGGTCCGGAAGGTATTCATTGAGCTAAAAAAACACGTTACGTGAAATTTTGATTTTTGATCGAAATTTTCCTAAGGGTGAGGGTCGATTTTTTAAAAAAATATCAAGTCTCTCAAAATGCCTCAAATTTTACATCATTTTCATCTGAAAGAAGCGAGAAATGCAACGAGCTAATTGAAAAAGACCCATAAAGTTTCAACTCCGAAAAATTCGACGTTTTCCGCTCATTTTGACCGATTTTTGCGCGGGTGCGATCTTTAACCGACGATATCTCCTTTATTAAAGACGCAAACACTTTATAACGCACATCAAGGGGTTTCTTAGGTCGGAAGGAATTCATTGAGCTAAAAAAACACGTTCGTAAAATTTTGATTTTTGATCGAAATTTTCATAAGGGTGAGGGTCAAATTCAAATCATTAAAATTCACAAGGTTTAACCTGGACCACCCTGTATACAGAGGAGCACTTTCTTAAATCGAAAGCTTTGTAATGACCCCCATCAAACACACATAAGGAAAAGCTTGGGACAGACGATGCGTAGCTTTAAATGAGCTTGTCTTTGCTTGAAAATGCGGCCAATTCTCAACAAAAAGATCTGGCTGTCTTGCACTGATGCGCCGAATGAAAACATGAAATTACCCATCATGGAGAAAAAACTGTCCCGAGGTGTATAACGATAATCAGAGAGGGGCAAATTACATGGTACCGTGGAAGGTACCAGCGGTTCATCGTCGAGTGAAATTGTCTAAAATTATGGCGATAGCGGTACGTCTAGACAGACAGAAGTTTGGAAGGAAATAATCATCCACTTCTTAAAGGCAATTTAGGGTCGTGCTTGTTTCTTGCATTGTATTGTATTGCATGGTCGTTGCGACTCTGGGTACTAAGTGGAGAATAATGTCGAATAAATCACCGGATTAACACAGCAGGAAAATGACCAGAATTGAAGCCGAATTTGTTTGGTTTAGTAAAAATAGGTCGGACAGGACGTCGCGTCTCACCAGCCGGTTGTCCCGATAGCAGGCGTCGCTCATGAAGACGACTTTGTTTGTTTCAGACGCCGAAGAATACTGGCCCCATTGGAGGTGATTGTTTTTATCCCCCCACCCGTTCACATGCACAACCATTCGGTGTTAAAATATCCTGTTTGGACCAATCAATTCGATTATTTTCCATGAACCAAATATCTCCATGTCGGCAAGTGGTCGCCAATCTGTTTATTTCTATGTACAGGGGAAGTCTTTTGAAACATTCCAATTCTTTGGCTTCAAGGCGATTAAATCTCATTCTTCTCTCTCAGTCTCCGCTGAAGAGGTAGCAGTCACCGTGTTTTCTTTGCCGATTGCTCTTTCATGTAAGACAATCAAGATGGTCTGGTTTTGTCCTCTTTTGGTCCCTCTGGTATAGAGGGAAAAGGGGAAGCTTTTAAATGAAATTTTGTAAGAAGTGGAAAATATCGAAACAAATAAATACCAAAATTCCACACTACCGGCATAAAATTCAAAGCTGCACAGGGTAGCTAGACGCTAGACTGGTTCTATTCTAAGGGTGTTAAATTCTTCACTATCCTCGATCTTACAAAAGGAAGGAACATGGAATATGGCCTGGAGGGTTGTATTGTCTTATTCCAAGAATGGTTTTCGGAATCTTGGAGGCGCACAAAAATTTACAAGAAGCAAAAAGTTTGGAAAGAAAATCGGCTAGTAGTAGAAAAAAAATTTAAATTATTTGTACAGGGAGGTAACAAAATTTTGTTATATTTCCATGCGTTAAAAAAAGATCACGTCAATTTATGTAGTAATTGTTGGTTCCAAAATTAGTGAAAATCGATATAGGCGTTTAGAAATTATAAAAAAAAACGAAAAAAGTACACACTTTAATTTTGTGTTATGTTTTGTTCACACTGGATTTTGCTGTCCATAAGACTCAGAAGAACATCAAATATGTTGAACTAGCGTTCTAAACACACTCTTTAAACATTTACTCATTATTATGAAGCACTGTTGCATATCGAAATAGGTTTTTTTTTTTAGAAGCTGGAAGAAGCAAAAACTGTTTCTAAAGACGATGTATAGGCCTTTAAAGAATGTAAGGAAAAACAAACGGCTCATCCAACACCCCCGGTATAAATCATCATTCCGCACACTGAAGAAGGACCATCGAGGCCGTCGTCGAAGAGTCGAGTCTTTGTGCCGCGGCGTTCGTAGGGGCGCCCGCGGTTGGCGCGACGCCCGGCATCCCCAAAGACGCCGCTGTCCGAAAAAAGCGACGCCGAAGGGGACGCCGATGCACCTCTGCTGGCCTCTTTATGGGGCTTTGTTTGTCACAACAAATATGTAAGTTCTGGTCGCCCCATTACTTATACTCGTTTATTTTCGTTCATTTTTATTGTTCTTTCAAACGCTGCTAGCAGTGGATTTTATATGGTTCTTCGGACTTGTTTGCCGCCACAGTTTTTGCAATTTTCCATTGAGCTGTGCCATGAGCATGCCGAATGTTGATCAGAACTGTGCCTAGTTTCTTACCTGAGTCTGCAATTGAGTTGACCTGAGTTGGACAGTTGTAAATGCTGCTGGCAAAGGCAAATGTTCTGTTCGATAATAATACAAGTCATGTGAACAATATGCAATTTCCTTAAGTATTAACTGCCATGTGTACCAGGGGGAATATGACGCCGGAATAACAAAATCGGTGGCGCCGCAAGTGGGGCGTCCTGACGCCCAGACCGGGTCCGTCGCGACGTCTTTGGCAGCTATGGATGTTTGTCGAATATTTTCATTTCATCCAGATAAAACCGATTTAATTGGATATATACAGAAAGGGGAGATTATTAGAGGCGTCTGTGTGGCGATAAAAAACATGTTTTTCCCCAATCGATCCGCTAAATTATTTTCATGGAACATTTGGCCACTCTTGCTTAGTGGTCAATCGTTCTGCACAATCTTGGGTGCTCATGCTTCAAAATCAAGTTGGAGTAGTTACAAATTTCCTGTAATGTACCCAGAAATGTCTTCGTTAGTTTGTCAAGAAGCGTGGTTTTATTGCATAAAAGGCCCTTTTTTGTCAGTCCTGCACTCCTTGAAGATCTTCAAGTGAGAAAATTAATAAAAATCGATGTTTTCGTAATAAAACTGGCCCAACAGTATGGAGACGCATCCACCATCTCATCAAGAATCCAACATCAATATGTAGACAATTGCAAATTATATGGCATATACTCATGGCCTTAATCAAATACCAAATCAAATCACACCTTTTGGCCCAACCGACGGATGTCCCACTTCTAGGCAGAATGCGTATAAACAATTCTTGGCCAGCAGTTTGTCAACTCCTACCCACCGCATGTGTTTCTTATGTAACTTATTCATGCACTTCCAGTGGTTGAAAGTCTCAAAATCTACAGTCAAGCATTGGCTCAACTTCAACATTAGATTTCATAGCCTTTAATCAGTGCGAACGCATTTAAGACAAATGTAATTTATCGGTCGCTCACATTAACATAATTAGATTAATAAACTGGTAACAACGACAACACTCCTTGACCTAACGTAACCTTTGCGATTGTAGATCGACGGATCTTGCGGTTCCCCCGTTCAAAAAATGAAGTGAAATCTACCGCTTCATGTTTCTCCACAGTTGCTGTATAGCGGATTAGTCAGCGAGTAGGACGCGTTTAGTTATTGTACAGTTTTCTTACAAATACGGTGTGTTTCGTAGCACATCGAGTTGGCCTGCAATTAATCTATTGGCAGTTCAGCGTTAAAAATAGCATCGATTAGCTCCAAAAGTAGTGGCTGATTGGTCCGATCATGACAGAAAACAGGCAGTATTTGGGCCTTGACTTAAGCACACAACAGGTATGTTTTGGCCAATAGAAGTAATCATCTGGGAAGATTATTTGATAAGCCGCATTGAAGTTTCCTTAAAATAACTGTCGCAGATAAGATTGCGCTTTTATCGCGCCCTGCTAACTTAAGCCTTAATAACAAGGTGCAAAAGGGCAGGATTTTTTATTATTGCGGTGCTATTTTGGTACGCGCGCTATAGCGGTGTAAAAGTGCGCCGTATGTTGATCAATAATATAATGTAGCGTGATAACAGCACATTTTTGCTCCAATAAGGCTTGAATTTCATTATCGTGAAGGGCATTCCTTCAGAAACACGTCACTAAAGGTGAAACAACAATGGAAAATGCTGCTAACAGTTAGGCGCTTTAAAAAAAACTGGTTTTTCCACATTAATTCAGCTCATTTTTTTTAGCAGTTTCCTCTTACATTTAATCAAAGCGGTTTATCTATCTATCATTTATGTGAAATAAACATTTTAATTAAGCGAGCCACTATTTTTAGCACTTAAGCAGCGATAACTAAGTAGCAAAAACAATGTCACGTGGTTTTGATTTTTGTTATACCATGAAAGTTATATAAAATGATGTGGATTTGTTTCAGCTGAAAGCGGGCATTGTCAATGAAAATCTGGAAACTGTGCTGGAGGTTTCCGTTGTCTTCGACACAGATTTACCAGAATTTCGCACCCAAGGCGGTGCCATTACCGACAAATATGACCCCCATTGCATTTCAGGTAAGCGGGAGTTAGTGATTTCTTCAAATTTTGCCAATTTCCTTCCAATCATTTTTTTCTGCATGATTACAGCCCCAGTTATAATGTGGGTGAAAGCTTTCGACATTCTAATGGACCGATTAGTAGTGGCGGGAGCTGATCTTGCTCAAATAGCCGCTGTGAGTGGAACAGCACAGGTAGGAGCTAAATTGCATAACTTTCAGCTTTTTGTAGGTAAATAGCTGTTTTTAATTCCATTCAATCATCGCGCAAAATATAAATGTACTGAAAAAGTCATTTTCAGCAACATGGCTCGGTGTATTGGCAAAAGGGCGCAAATAACACACTCAAGACCTTAGATCCAAGTCAGTTTTTGCACGAGCAATTATCGCATAGTTTTTCCATGACAAACAGTCCCATTTGGAAAGACTCCAGCACCACGAAACAATGCAAAGAGCTGGAAAAGGCCGTTGGCGGACCTGAGGTATAAACATCACAACTGATTAGTTTTCAGGCTGAAAATTTGCAATTTTTCATCAGGAACTGGCCAAAATCACTGGATCCAGGGCGTATGAACGATTCACTGGACCGCAGATAGCTAAAATTTTCCAAACGAGACCAGAAGCGTACAAAAGCACAGAGGTAAAAAAAAACAAAAACTAGTCAAAGAACTGTTGCGAGAAAAAAACACCCATTCAACTTCAACAACTCACTCACTGAATGCCTTTCAGAGAATCTCCCTCATCAGTAGTTTCGTTGGCAGTTTATTGCTGGGCGAAATAGCGCCCATTGATATCTCAGATGGATCAGGAATGCATCTGTTGGACATCAGAACGAAAACTTGGCACCAGCCGCTTGCTGGATGCTTGCGCAGCAAATTTGCGAGAAAAACTCGGCGAACCAGTTTCATCCAACACGAATTTGGGGCCGATTTCCCCGTACTTTGTGGAACGTTATCACTTTTCGCCTGGCTGCAGAGTGGTGGCCTGTACAGGGGATAATCCCGCTTCTCTAATAGGTACTCGCCCCGAACAAGCTGATTGAGCAGGAGAATGCAAATTTAATTTAATTAAAAGGGATGAGGCTGCGCGAGGATTGTTTGGCAGTGAGTCTTGGAACCAGCGATACCGCCTTCTTGTGGCTGACGGAACCCAAGTTGGTTTTGGACGGCCACGTGCTTTGCAACCCGGTGGATCGCGAGGCCTACTTGGGGCTGCTCTGCTTCAAAAACGGCTCTCTTACCCGGGAGAGGATACGGAACAGTTGTGCCGATAAATCCTGGGATATTTTCAATCAATTGCTGGAGAGCACGCCAAGGGGCAATTTTGGAAATATGGGTAAGTACAACTTCCATGCCTCCTATTAGTTAGCGAAAAACTTGCGTCCTTGCAGGATTATATTACGATGTCCACGAAATCCTGCCGTTCCTTAAAGGGGACTTTAGATACAATAAGAGCCAAAGAGTGCAGAAATTCACCAGCTTGGAAGTGGAGGTGCGGGCTTGCATCGAAGGCCAATTCATAGCTATGCGGTCTTACGCTGAAGACTTTGGATTTATCATTGGTATAAATTATTGTAAAGTAAAATTAAAAATTAACCCACTTTTATAAATGTCCATAAATCTGCAGGAACTGGGGCAAGAATACTGGCAACAGGAGGCGCATCTCAGAACAAAGCAATTTTACAGGTTTTAGCGGATGTTTTCAACTCCCCGGTCTATGTACAGGTAAAACATACTTTTTTAGCTGCATTATTGCTGCAATAGTGATGATTTTTTTCGTCGCAGGAAGCAGCTAACTCGGCGATGTTAGGAGCGGCCTATCAAGCAAAAACTGGACTATTGGGAAAGGATTACGGCGATATCATTGCAGTGCTGCCAGAACCTCAAAAGGTGTGCGATCCATACCTGGATGCTGAAGAAATATACGCACCAATGGTGCAACGGTACAGGCAAATCGTCAAAGAACAGTTACAGGAGCAGAAGGTACGTCCCACATTTGATCAGGAAAATTAGACAATTTACTTACGTGTATGTTCCTGTTAACCATGACTGTTTCGAATTACAAACTCATTCCATAGCCAAGCAAATAGTGATATCTTTAATAGTACTTTAATCGAGTAAAGTACGAGTTTACATTTACGTAGATAATTACCCCAGGTGATACTATTCAAAGAAACTAGGTAAATCGTGTTGTTTTCAATGTATTGTGAGTTCGAATTAAATCCCTCTACTTGAATGTTACCCGCTAAATAAAAACTCATTGAAGATGCTGAAGAAGCCACTTTCTTGAATATGCCATATACTTTAATGTAGCGAAACTTATTTCTTCCTGCCACCTCTTTCTTTGACTTGCAATTGAATAACGGCGCCAGGGGTAATGTTGTAGTAACCCAGAGTGTTTTGGTCTTTGAAGAACATGCCCTGAAAACCCAACCAGTCACTTAGCTATAGTTTCCTTTCTATGCAGACAAACACTTACATCAAAGAAAAGCTTCTGTTTGGCCGGTGGCATGTTAAGTTCTTCCTGAATTTTCGTTTTCAGATTAGCCACATTGTCCGCTAAGGGCAGCGTGAATCCCAGCACTTGGCCGTTCAGTTTCCATTCAGATTTCTCCGGCATCACCGGTATGGCCACCTTAATGCTTACAGGGCTCTAAAACGAGGCCAAATTTAATACAACAGGGCTTTTTATTGGTTGAACATTCAGTCTCCAAACAAAACATGCACTTACAGGGTTTCGAGCCAAGAAAACTTCTTCAGGAATTAACGAGTCTTCATTGCGCATTTTCTTACTAGACGGTTCCTCCTCAATCGGTCCGTCGTTGGGATGCTTTGCGGCCATATTCATTGGAGGTCCTCCCATTGGAGGCGGCTGCATCGGAGTGACAAAGCCGGGCATCGAAGGGTGTGCAGGCACTAAAATGGTCGCGTTAGGTAAACTCTCATATTGAACAATTCACTTACTCATCAAAGGAGGACGCATAGGAGCCATTGGAGGGGCAGGCATCATCATAATTGAAGGCTGCGCGGTTAAAATCTGCGGTTGAGGTGGCACGGGAATAGTTATTTGAGGAGGAGCTGAGGTTGTGATGATTGACGGCTTTGGAGGCTGAAATTGACAAGATGTTAATTGAGAACTCTTTAGAAACATTCACTTACCACTTGTATCGAGGGTTGCTGCTTAATAACTGGCGCTGATGTTGATTTTAGTTTGGTAGCTCCTTGCACATTCTTAGGACCAATCTTCTCTTTCTCTTCATCAGGAAGTAATCCTTTAACCTGCGTAAATATCAATAGTCAATAACCAGAAATGAGCAAATTATCCTTTACCTTATGGATTTGATGAATTTGCTCCTCAAGAGTAATATTGGCTCTTGCAGCCCTTGTCGCCGCTTCCACACTCGATGTATGGCCATCCCAAGTCACTTTCTCATCTTTTTTCGTTTCTTCTTCGCCGATCTTCTTACCTAAACAAAAATCTTTAGTATTCCAGTGGACATAGATTGATCTGTTTCTTACCAATGGCAGTTTCTTCATCTCCCACACCAAAGATATCGGTACGACGTTCTGCCAAAAGTTTCAAACTTGCTTCAATAGCGGTGCCTTGAGCGTAGACAGTGTCTTGATTCATCTGAAATGCGCGTAAATCAATGAATGCTTTCAGACAATTAATTGATTATTTACAAACCTTATCGGAAACGTGTTTGTCTCTCTGCTCAACCCATCTGGGATCAAGTAAACCGATTCTCATATGCTCCTGAACTTTGCTGGCTGGAATTTTCTCGCCAGTGATTGGGGATACTAAGTAGTCATCTCCCACTGTCGGTCTGGTTACTTTTGGAGCTGAAATATTAAATATTAGGATTTAAGGGTTTTTAGGCCAAAGTACGCCCTACCTTGTTTCGGGTCGTATTTCTTAACTAGGACTTTATCGGGGATAGGCGGAAGTGGTGGCTGCAGAGGCGATTGCACTGATTCTGGCCCGTTGTCCTCATCAGAACTTTCCTCATCCATGTCCTGGACTTGATTATTATCCTTCGCGTCCTTTCTGTTCGAAGTGCTGGTTCGGTCTTCCATCTGACTCAGGCTAGTATCCTAAAATCGACTGGTTTTAGTTTTGCCTTTAATGTCGTCTAAGCTCAAACCTCAGTTCCTCCTTCTTCATCGTCGCTCTCCAGCTGCATTTCGATGTCTTCTCCCTCTTCCATTCTTTCCTGGATCAATATCCTGGCGCCGACTTCTTCAGGAGTAGTAGGTGGTGGAAAGTTCCCGATTTCGAAGGATTGATAATCAACCGTTTCCACCACGACAAAATCATGCCAGTCAATCTGGGCGTATGCAACTGAAAAAATAAAATTAACGGCGTTTGCTAAACGCTTCAAGCTCCAACAAACCTCGCTCCCTTTCCAAAATTTCCTCCTCTCTTGCTTTCTGGGCCTCTTGGTACTTCTGGTACTCAGCCCTGTACTTGACCTGTTCCAGAACAGTTTGGGAACTCTTCACTTCATCTCTTAGCTTTTGTTGCATGGTCTTCGGCGGGATTAGCACCTAAAAAAGTACATTTCGCACTAAAACTGCAAGTTATTACAGCCTGAGCAGTACCTTAGTGTATTGTTCCAGCAACTTGGTGAAGTATTGAAACAAGGAGTGCTGGGGTCTAAGAAAGTCGAACTGGAAGTTTCTTTGCTCCCTGTTCATCAATTGCGTTAGAAAAGCTCTGCCATTTCTCGCAACAAACTGTGCAGTTAGTTTTACAATGTCTCTGAAAGTGCATTGATTGTAAATATTCATCTTAATTAATGGATTTGGATTTAAACCTAGTGGAACTTACAAATCCAGAGCAGATATAGACGGGGGATCTGCTACAAATTCGAAATCTAGTGGTGGTTCTTTAGGAACAAAGGGCTGCTCGACTTGCTTGAGAATCTCATGCTGTTTCTGCTGTTGACTGGCCGATACTGTTAGTTTCGAAATGCCTTGAGACAGAATCGGTTCTTGGGCTAAAAAAACATTCCAACTTAATTTCGTTCTTCTGAGCGTTGACTGCAAGTGCAATTTACCTTTTCCCTCCCTGAATTCATTGACTTTATGCTGATAGTAGGCATGATATGGGTCCCCAGTATTCAAGAAGTTGAACTTGGGATTACCCAATTCGTTCTGGCGAATTCGTGCCTCGAATTCTGGTCCATTTCTCGCTACGAAACTGGCGGTCTTATCGACAATATCTTTTAACTATTAAGGAAATTACATTCTTAAAATTAACCCAATGGAGGAACAAGAAACATGTTACCAAATTTAGATGGGATGGACGCAAGAGGTTTGACTGGGACACTTGTGTTTTACAAACGTACCAATATTGACCCTCCCAACGGCTTTATAGTTTGATCGGCAAGTCCTAAGGGGTTTGTGAATATGAAAAAAAATTAGTTGAAACTGAAAGGATACTTCTAACCTCAGGCGGAGGGTAAATAATGCCCACAACCGGATTTGAGGGGGCTGTGTCCTCAATAGTTGTATTCACTTCCAAAGGTGGCATTGTAGCAGACTGCGATCTGGAATAGTTGATTTTCCGGCAAATTTTTGTAAAAAATATCTCGTATTCCAAATATCAACAGATTGAAAAACGCCATTAAACAGTAAACTGAAGTTGACAAAGACATTTTAGACGGATAAACTAGTAAATTCTCTTAGCTCATGTTGGCCATACTGCTTCTTCCAGCATGCCTTTGAAATTAGCAATCTGTTCTAACCTAATTTTTTAATCTGATTAATTAGGCGAACATGTCTGTAGACTTTGTCCCCACTAGGGCTTCGCTGCTGAAGGGGCCCCCCGAGAGCGAATATCAAGAGGTCTCTTTTGTCGCCTATAAGTCGAAGAAAAAGCCAAAGGCAGAGCAGCCAAACGAGCCTACTAAGAAGGGCAGTAACAAGGAGACTGAATTCAATATGCGGAAGGCCAAATACGAAATTATGAAGTTTGGGATGTCCGGCTTTGATCCCGACAAGAAGGAGGAAGCCAAAATTCAACAGCTCATAAGCTTAGGTAATTTTCATGACTCCAACTCTTGTTCTCCATGCGTTCTTTTAACACAGTTTGCAATTGATTTCTTAGTTATAATTATCCATTTTTTATTGTCATTGTAATGCCTTTTTAATAATGGAATTGTTTTTTGTTCAGGAGCAAAACCGCCCAAAAATAAGTACAAAAACTACAAAAAATTGGTGGCTCAGAGAAAGCTCGCGAAGCAGAAGTTGGGCTAAAATCTCGTGGGTAAGTCAACAGCGAAGCGCGAAAGTTTCGACAGGAAACGGCAGAAGAAGGGCATATTGGATATTTACGGAAAAATAGGGGGTATAAACGCAAAGGATACAGCGCGGATCTCAAAGTCTTCAAATTTGCTTTCTGCAAATATATTTTAACTTTTTTTCCCTATGTATATTCATTAGAAACGACCATCTCATTCATTAGAAACGAGGTGACTTTGTCTGGTAAGGGCACATGTACCTTCGCAATATTTTTGATGGGCACGGCTGGGATTTGAACCACAGACCTTCAGGTTATTAGCCTGTCGGTCTGTTCGTTCGGCCACCATGTCGGCAGGAAATAAACTTATTTTTAGCTACAAAATAGTATTTTAAGTAGAGATAAACGGCTTTGAATGGTATGTGGCAATAGTAGTTTTCGATACAAGGGCGAAAAGTGTCGTTTTTCGCCCTCGTATCGAACAATATTTTTTGTTCGAATGAAAGACAACACGAAAAATAAGTTATAATAAATAAGAACAGCCAAAAATAAAAGGTATCGGGTTCATATTTTAAATTTGATGTCAATGCCATTTCTCAAATGTCACGTTTTGACGCTTGTCATATTTCAAAAGCGTATTTTTGTAATCATATACAAGTGAGACAACAACAAACATTCAATGCCCTGTACACCACGAGAAGTTAGAGATGCCGCAAATGTTAGTTCAACTTCCCACCTTGGAACAGCTGCTTTTACTGTATGGTGTTTGTATCAGTTGTACACTTTACATGACATTTGCGCTATTTAAAAAGACCGTGTTTTGCGTGTGGCAACATCGGAGTACGCAGAAAAATACGCCATTAAAACGACTTTGAGACTGAACTTGTAACAAAGTTATAATTTACAAATTGCAAGTAAATTTTAAATTAGGATCAAGTGAATACGAATGAAAAGTGCTTCTTTATGGCCATCGCTTCTGATCGGAAAATGGCAGTTTTTGATTCACTCGAACAAAAACATCTTTTGCTAGTGACATAATATTGAATCTGAAAGGATAAATCTTCCGGTACAAAGCTCCCGTTCGGTTACAGGATCAAACAACAATGTATTTATAGGTTGATCACCTGTTGACTGATTCACTTGGAAATTGCCTTGTTTAATTTTTTTTTTTTCAGGCTGCTTCAAGAATTATTATTTGGAGCCAGACTGTAAACAAGGAACAACTCATCAAATTGATAAATGTAACATGTTTGGTAATATTTAACAACATAATTGCGATTTAGTTAAACAATTTGCATTCCAAAATTGTTTAAAATAGATAATTTATTTAGAAACTACAAGTATTAACAGTCGTGGGAGTTGTAAGTGAGAGAATCAATTATCAACTTAATTAAGTAAATTGGCTACACATGGTGTTTATGTACACTTAGATGTAAATAAATCTATTAGGGGATATAATATCATGAATTCTAAGGTTTGTAATTTAGTTTGTATAACTAAAGTGTCCTTGTAAATAAATCTGAAGGACACTAATAAAATTAATTAGTTCAATCATTCTACCCAATTCATTCAGTTCATATAATTATATTCAAAATCGTTAATCTTTTCAAAACGCCCGGTCATACTTGTTTTGTATTATTATTAAAATTAATTGAAGCTGAAAGGATACTTCTAACCTCAGGCGGAGGGTAAATAATGCCCACAACCGGATTTGAGGGGGCTGTGTCCTCAATAGTTGTATTCACTTCCAAAGGTGGCATTGTAGCAGACTGCGATCTGGAATAGTTGATTTTCAGGCAAATTGTTGCAAAAAATATGTCATATTTCAATTATCAACAGACTGAAAAACGCCATTAAACAGTAAACTGAAGTTGACAAAGACATTTTAGATGGATAAACTAGTAAATTCTCTTAGCTCATGTTGGCCATATTGCTTCTTCCAGCATGCTTTTGCAATCAACAATCTGTTCTAACCTAATTTTTTAATCTGATTAATTAGTCGAACATGTCTGTAGACTTTGTCCCCACTAGGGCTTCGCTGCTGAAGGGGGCTGCCGAGAGCGAATATCAAGAGGTCTCTTTTGTCGCCTATAAGTCGAAGAAAAATCCAAAGGCAGAGCAGCCAAACGAGCCTACTAAGAAGGGCAGTAACAAGGAGACTAAATTCAATATGCGAAAGGCCAAATACGAAATTATGAAGTTTGGGATGTCCGGCTTTGACCCCGACAAGAAGGAGGAAGCTAAAATTCAACAGCTCATAAGCTTAGGTAATTTTCATGATTCCAACTCTTGTTCTCCATGTGTTATTTTAACACAGTTTTCAATTGATCTCTTAGTTATAATTATCCATTTTTTTATTGTCATCGTAATGCCTTTTTAATAATATAAATGTTTTTTGTTCAGGAGCAAAACCGCCCAAAAATAAGTACAAAAACTACAAACAATTGATGGCGGAGAGAAAGCTTCTGAAGCAGAAGCAGGAGTCCCAACAGAAATTCCAACAGTTGGGCAAAAATGTCGTGGGCGAGTCAACAGCGAAGGGCAAAAGTTTCGACAGGAAAAGGCGAAAAGAGGGCATATTGGATATTTATGGAAAAATAGTGAGGGATCAAAGCAAAGGACTGAAGTGAGTGTATTATTTATTCTATGTGTTAATTAAACACTCCAATTAGAATGATGGTAATTGTTCAGAACAAGGGCTTCTTTTCGGTACCTTCGCGCAGCCGTGACCTACGCACTGCCGAAACATCGAGGCTGCTCAGCCGCGTTGCCAAACTGCCACCAAAGTACAAAATCTCAATCAAACCAAAAATGTAATAAATTCAAAATTAACAACTTACCAGAAGTACGTTCTTAGAGGAAATAGTAGCGCAATGTCAGTGAAGGAAATCAATATCCCAAAACACGGAAGAAACTATTACATTATTATAGGAACGTGTTTTCTAAAATTTATGGGTATATTTCGGTTGAGCTTAACCATTTTTCCCACGTTCGATTTCTCTAGCAACATAAATTACTTCAGCGTGAAATTTGCAACACATTAACACAATGAAGAGAGAGAAGAAGAGATAACCCAAACGAAACTTGAAACTTTAAAAATCGATTATTTCACTTTGATTGCCTCTGGAAAACAGCACGCGTGGGTGACCACCCCGTGTTCAAGGTAGTGGTAGTGATAATACTGGCAACTGCGCGAAAAATTTCGACTGGTACGCCGTCGCAATGAGCGGATCGTCATGGCGACCGTTGTTTAGTTTTGGAAATTGGTGAATTTCAGAGGGTGAAAAGTGGTGGAAAGCGGCATTTTCTCGAAAAATCTATAGGAAAAATGTTTGTTACGAGATTTTCTATAAGGTGAGCATATTTTTAATCGGCAAAGCTGAAGTCTTAAAAGAAGCCCTTGTTCTGAACAATTACCAGAATGATCTGGTTTTTATTAACTTTTCTGAGCGTTGGTTACATAGGTCGCTATGGCACCGCCCAACGTGGCTAGTGTATTCTGGGCTGCCCAAGCCCAGCCCCATAAATATCATACAGTGAGGCTTGGAAAGTCTTCAAATTTGCTTTCTGCAAATATATTTTTAAAAACTAATAGAGAGATAAAATAGAAATCTATTTATGCGTCGCAGTGTCCCGAGTGGAAATAAACTTATTTTTAGTTACAAAATATTATTTTAAGTAGAGATAAACGGCTTTCAATGGTATGTGGCAAAACATGTTTTGCTAGTGACATAATATTGAATCTGAAAGGATAAATTTTCCGGTACAAAGCTCCCGTTCGGTTACAAGATCAAACAACAATGTATTTATAGGTTGATCACCTGTTTACAGCCTGATTCACTTGGAAATTGCCTTGTTTAATTTTTTTTTATCAGGCTGCTTCAAGAATTATTATTTGGAGCCAGACTGTAAACAAGGAACCACTCATCAAATTGATAAATGTAACAACATGTTTGGTAATATTTGACAGCATAATTGCGATCTAGTTAAACAATTTGTATTCCAAAATTGTTTAAAAAGAACAATTTATTTAGAAACTACAAGTATTAACACTCGTGTGAGTTGTAAGTGAGAGAATTAATTATCAACTTACTTAAGTAAATTGGCTAAAAATGGTGTTTATGTACACTTAAATGTAAATAAATCTATTAGGGGATAGAATATCATGAATTCTAAGGTTCCATTTAGTTTGTATAACTAAAGTGCCCTTGTAAATAAATCTGAAGGGCACTAATAAAATTAATTAGTTCAATCATTCCACCCAATTCATTCAGGTCATATAATTATGTTCAAAAGGCCCGGTCATACTTGTTTTGTATTATTATTTGTGTCTCTACCGTCGGAGTTTTCTAGTAGAAATGTCTCGGTATCGATATTAGCGCGGGTTTGTTCAAGGCTGGGGGGCGAAGTCTAATGTTGAATCATCTGTGGTCATGTAATTTTAAACCTAACAAAAGCAAAATTATAGAAAAAAACTCTGCTAAAACCAAACAAAAACTCCATCAATTATCCAAAAACATCCAGCATTCCAAGATAAAATTAAAACCAAAACCAAAATAATAGAATTAAAAACAATGTTTAATTAAATATTCAATAAAATCGCATTGGTAAGCTTCAGATTCACAGATTTTCATGACGCAATACATCATTGTAATATTGAAAACAAGTGATCTGACAAGTAAACGACAGTTTTGACACCGAATTATCATCATTGACAGGTTCAAAGTACTGAATGTGGCAGTAGCAGAAAAAACACCCATTTTATTAGTAAGTTGCTTCTATTCAACCTGTTTCCAGTTCCAGGTAATTATTAATCATCCCAGTAATTAGTGAAGTAAGATATTTTGTACTTACGTTCAAACTAGATGGTTGGAAGTTGAAAATAGTAACCCGAAAATGTCACTGTTTCAGCTACCAGAGAGGGTGTTAGTTAAGCCAAAAATCATCATTCAAGCATGTTCAATTAGAAAGGGCAAATATTAAGTCTTAGTCTTTAATTAATATTGATTCTATTTCGATGTTCCCACTGGGAAAAAAATGACATTCCATGCTGTCACATTTGACTTATCCTTTCGGAAATGTGTGTCACGCATCTAATTAACTAATTACTCATTAAATTTGATATGATTTATGCAAACCATACAACTGGAAGCTGGAAAAGGAGGCAGTCTCCGTTCCAGCGAAAAAATAATCGCCTAACCTAAAACTGTCGCTGCCAAATTGCTCGATTCTGTCATACCGAATGCGCCATTCATCAGATCAAACTTGATTCTTTACAAACTCAAATGCCTTTATGGTACCCCTTCGAGAATGTTCGATAACTTTCCACAATCGACCATCCGCTTCCATTCCTTTCCATTTAGAAGATCAAGCGTTCGATAATTCGCTGTCCTTCTGGAATTTCGAACGCAGCGTATAAAAGAACGGAATCGAGGAACGCTGCATCAGTGTGTACGTCGTCACAGTGTAGGAGAGTGCAAAAAGTGTTAACAGAACCACTGCAATTGTTAGTAAACAGTGAGAAAGTTCAATTTTTGTGAGCATTCAGTGACGGTTATTGTGTTAGTTAGCACAATACACAGTGTAAAGTGAATGAAAACTGTAAAAAATGGTTTCCAATAATTCATGCTACGCGTCTGAAAGCACGACAGACGAAGAAACAGAAGATATGGAATACGCGCCCAACACTCGGGTATTAAATGATAGATTTGATGGTCAATTGAGCAATATCGCTAACATGTTTTGATTCCAGCAAAACAAATTGCCAAGGAAGCCCACAAGAACCCCAAAATGCTTCTCGAAAAACGCCCTTATGGCCAGAGAGAATCGGCTCAAGAAAAAGATGTATATTACATCGCTTGAGACCCAAATCGGTTCGTTGAGTGTCGACAACAAAAAGCTGTCCCATCTATATCATAACCAATCGGCACTCGTTAGCGAACTGAAAAATGAGGTGAAGTACCTGAAAAGCGTTCTGGCCAATAGTGAGGACATTGGAAAGTTGATTCGAGCCATCAACTCCAGCACAGGAATGCCCATCAGATCTTCTATCGCCAGGCGAGCAAGTCCGACCAATCGGGACACAGTCAACAAGAGCCCCATAGTGGAGAAAATCGTTCGAACAGAGGAAATCAAGCCAGATGTTCCTTGTGTCGGCTACGATTTCACACGGCACCCATGGGAAGAGACTGAAAATCTGTCGCAAAAGAAGATAAACTTTCCAACTCCAGAATCAACCAGCTCTTATTACGACAATTCTGATATCGACGAGATGAAGAAAAGTCTTCTATTGGATATCGATGTTCCCGCAAGCATGGATGTCTTCTTCGAAGATATAATCCAAGAAGATCTTTTAGACGGTCCAGAGAAAAGCTCCACCCGTGATTCGTGTGTCGATCCCACAATGAACACGAAAGAAGATAGTGATGTTGGAGTATGCCTGCATGTGTCGAAAAACAAAGTATCACTGGAATTTTGTCCTTCATGCAGTGATAATGCGTTGTATAGTGAACAAACCACATGATCTGTTCCTAGGGGTAAACATGTCTGTATCAACCCAATACAGTAATTGTAAAACGATGCATTTTAACCACGCCATTTTATAGTAATAACTGAAAGTCTTAGAGTATTGCCCTGATTCTTATGGCTTCTGACAAAGTTAGCATCAACAAACAAAATTTGTTAAGTTCATTTCGTACTTGTGTGATCTTTTCATTTTTAGGACTTGAAGAAGCCCAGTTTATTTGTTGGAAGTTGTAAAATGATGATTTTTGTTTATTGAGTGAAGAGATGAAAAGATATTTCGGAGGCACTTGAAAAACAGTTTGTCCTCCCCTATACTTACTTCACTTCATTCTGTACGCAGGTTTGGTATATTTATTTTATTAGAAATTATGCTGTATTGCCTTAAAACCGTTTGTTCAATCACTTGGCTTGGCTATCTATAAGCATACGTCCTACTACTTTCAAGTTAGACATGGCGTTTTGGATTAATCATTATAATAAACGTTTACGAGGGCTCTCTGTCCCGTATCTGTGACATTTTTGCATAAGTGCATGTTTTTCTGCTTTCATTCAACTATATATGATATTGTAATCCTCTCCCAGACCTTAGTTTTGATGTTTCCTAGCTTAGTTAGATTTTCGCTTCTTATATTATCAGACCGAATCTGTGATATTTTTATAAAAGAGCTTTCTAATGCATGTATTTTTTCTTTGGCTGTACTGCATGGGTTTATTATCGCCTATATACCTCCCGTCCTTTATCACTCGAGCTTGACTAAACTTCACAATTAGAGCTAATAGTTGAATCAACTCAGTTTCAGCTCGATGCTCTTATTTATTATCAGGATGCATTGGATTTGATACCCCTATGGAGCCACATTGCAAGCGTCGCGAAATCACGCTAAATAGCGTGACGCGCAAAATAATAATATTAGTTTTGCTTCTGCGTTATATTTCGCAATAAGTTTAGAGATTATCTAAATGTGCAGCCATGCTAAATTTTAGCCAAAACAACTGGTTTCGAGGCTTGTATTGATTGATGAAAAGTTGATTAATGAGGCTTTGCCAAGGACATTAGCTGCTTGATAGGTCTAGACGTTGCTATTTAAAATAAAATATAATTTTTGAACAGTTTTGTTCTTGTTTTCCCATTTCCGTCGTGTGTTCCAGACATTTTGGCGAATGCATTTATAGTTACCTAAATAATTTTAAAACATCTATTAATGAATAGAAGCTCTATAGAGACTGAAAAACTATCGCACAGCAATATAAACTTCCAAAGCCAGAATCAATCAGTTCCTACTACGATTTTTGATTTCGTCGAGCTTGAAACAGATCTATTGGATATCGAGAAGCATCAACTTTCTATGTAAAGTTGTAATAATTTTGGCGAATGCGCTTATAGTAATATCAGGTGAGAACACAACCCATTAATAACTTTTGCTATTAGAGAATCTAAACTGAATTGATTCTGATTTGATACAACTGATGAATCGTACTTGCATTATTTTAACAATTAATACATTTATATTAATAATCAACGTGGTTTGCTGACACCATGCTAGTCTTATTATCAACGTACACGTACGTTTTCCATTAGGCGACAATTAAATGAAAAAAAAATTACTGTAACGCTGTCCTTTGCTTGGCCATAGTTCAATTGTAGAACCATCCGTCTCCTGAGCAATTTATTTCGTTTCTTGTGATGGTGAAGTGCAGTTGAAAGTGCTTTGTAATTGTAAGTTTAGCAGCAGATTTAACAGTAGGTACTATCCAGATGTACATTTGATTGCATAAACATATCTTGTACCCACATTTTATCCGCGACATGTAATGGTTCAGCTGGCCTTGCGAAACACGGTCGGTTGAAAACCCTATTCACTGGACACATATAAAGACATGTGAAAGCTCGTCTAATTTAGCGCATTTTACGAATAATGTTGTTTCTGCAAGTGCTTCGGTTTCTTCAGGTATTGTGCTAATAATCACGAGTAAAACAAATTTCTTTTTTCATTAACATTACATAAACTTGGCTTCATTTCACATTCTTATTCTGTTTTTTTTAGATGAACTTTACGTATTATTGCGCAGAAGTATTCTGTATTCTGGCTGTGTTTCTTGCAAAATATCTGTGGAGCAAAAGTAGAAAATGTGCTGTAGAGGGTCTTCAGGGGCCAAAACGGCTTCCACTGTTGGGGAATGCCTTGACCGTTTGGTGCAAGGAGGAAGGTAATTTAAAATTAAAATTCCTTGATTTATTTAAAGTTATTAAACTAATTTAATTTGTAGATATTTTCGAAAATCTGGTGGAATGCTTCAGCAAGTATCCGAGCCCGATGCGATTCGACATTCTTCAGCATCTTTTCATCATTTTCAGAGAACCCGCCCAAGTTGAGGTATTTAACAGATATTTTAGTTACATTTTTTTGGTATGCATTCAGTTTTTTTTTAGAAAATATTCTCAACTTCTGCACTGACCGCAAAAGACGATATTTACCGATTTATTAAATACTTTGATGGCGAAGGACTGATCTCCGGTTCAGGTAAGAAAAGTTGTTTTCGAGTGAATGCTGAATATAGAAAAACGCCCTTTTAGGAGCCAAATGGAAGAAGGACAAGCGACTGCTCTCGCCACTTTTCCTCAAAAGAAACATCGTCCAGTACTTTGCAGTGATGTTGAATCACGCGCAAATTTTAGCGGGGATTTTGGAACAAGAAGCCGATGGGCCCGCTTTCGATATTCAACATTATCTTCACCGTGCCGTTGCCGATATTGTAAATGGTAAGTTTTCTGTTTTTTACACGCAGTTTTCGTAATAGACATTTTTTTTGTTTTAGAAACAATCATTGGGGTTCAAACAAATGCGCAATGTGGAGAACTAGATGACTTTCTCAGCTGCATTGGCAGGTATGTTTAATATACGCGTTCATTTAGACCCTTACATTTTCGTTAAAATATTATTCCACCTTGGTTCCAGAGGATACCAGCTGGTGCATGAGAGAATGGTCAAACCGTGGTTGCAAGTGGAGTTTCTCTTCAGATTAACTCCCAAATACAAAGAGATTACTCGAACACGACAAGTAATTCATGGATTTTTTTGGAAGGTATTTTAAATCTATCTTGCGTACAAGTGTGTCTTTTGATTTTGCACGTTCTTCAACGCGCCCTTTTCGCTGCTGAATGCAGTCCTCAGTCGCTCTTACATTCCTTATAAAAATGCATTTTCTGAGTGTTCTTTTTAGAGTAATATATTTTTTACAGGTTTTGCACCAAGTGAAAAAGAGCCATTCGCATTTGGGACAAAAGGAAATCGCCTGCCGCACAATCTTGGAGCAAATGCTGGACATCAGGGACGAAGTGCCGGATTTTTCCACCGACGAAGAACTGATTCATCATATGACCACCTTTTATTCGGCAGTAAGTCGACTTTTTGGCTTCAATTTTATTTCAGCTAGTACAATGGACTTTACCTTGATTCAGAGTGAAGATACAGCGACCTCGATGTGCTCTTTCGCTTTAGTGATGTTGGGAATGTACCCGGAATACCAAAAGCGGGTGGTTGACGAAATACATAGCGTGATTGGGTGCGAAGAAGAACTACACGAAGAACACTTGCAGCGGTTGGACGAGTTGCAGATGGTTCTAAAGGAAACGTTGCGTCTGTTCCCGATCGCTCCCCTTTTGTTGCGCAAAGTTAGCCAGGACATCGAAATAGGTAGAAGTGACGCTAATTTACAGAAAACATATTATTTTTTGCTGTTTTAGATGGATTCAAGATCCCTGCAGGAGCTTCATTGGTGGTTTCCATTCAAAACATTCACAGAGATCCGAGATTTTGGGAAAAACCAAACGACTTCTACCCGGAGCACTTTCTGCCTGAAGCAGTAAAGAAACGGCATCCTTATGCCTACCTGCCGTTTAGCGCTGGAGCCCGAGGCTGTATTGGTAAGAGCATTTTCTTCACTGCCTGCTTTCAACGCAAAGTGCTGATGTTTCTTTTCATTCCGCAGGCAAACCGTATGCTTACATGATAATGAAGACACTACTGGTTACAATCCTGCAAAAATACCGCGTGGAAGCGATTGGGAGCTTGCAGGATAAACCAATCACTGCGGATATTAGTGTGCGATTTAAAGACCATAGTTATGCAGTTCGAATTAAGAAAAGAGTTTAGAAAGTTTCCGCGCTGTAGAAGTAAGTTTTTGAAATGACTTAATAACTTAAAAGGAAATGAAAGTGGCAATTTAATTGTAAAAAATGGTTTTTCAAACCAAAAATTGCAGTCTTTTATGAATCCGTTGGTTTATGGGTTTCTACGCACCAATTTATGACAAAAACATTAAAAACAAACACACATGAATGCTTTTATTTTAATGAAATAAACAAGACACAACAAACCACTGACCATGTACGCTATGAGTCGGCAATCGATCTAATTTTGCACTTACTCGAAACTAAAACATTTACATTTCCGAAACGGTTTTATTACACAGGATCTTAAACGTATAAATAGTAGTGATGGTGCATTAGAACAAAGTAATAGTAAGTTTACATCAAAAATACAATATACACAATTTTTCTTTAAGGATATTAAAATAGGAAAATTGAGTGATGTGCTCTAGTAACCGGCCAATTCGGCGAAAGTGGAGTCCATCTCGTCGGCGAGGGACTTGTATCTGTCCTTGTTGATACCCAATTCATCTAGAAACAGACAGAATTATTTAAAAAATGTCGTATTTTACAAATCAGCCTGTTCAACATTTAATCCCCATCGGGACGCGATATTTCACCAATTTGAGAGATAAAAATGCTTTATTTCATTTCAGACTCAAAAGCATTGAAAAATAGCAACGACATAGAGGGGAGAGAAAAGGTGAAAAGCGCACGCAGACAAGGTAAGATTTAAAACATATTCATATCAAGCAAAAATCACTCAAAAAATGCTTGAACTTTATCCTGAAACCAAAACATTTGTCTCAAGCCATTACACTCAAACGTTCAGTTAATACGGTCACGGTCCTGGTCACCAAACATGCTTGAAACCCAGACAAAGCTCCTAAGTTTACTTACCAAAAGCAATTAGAAAGAAGCACAACAGCCAGAAGCAATGCTCTATATCTACTTGAGTATATCAGAAAGTTAGGACATGTTGTGTGTGAATGGCTTAATTAAGACGTATTTACAGTAATTGAATGATTAATGAATGCAGGGATTCTTAGGCGCGCAGCCTAAGAAACCCTGGTGGTGTTGATGAGGTAGTGAAAATTGGAATCAAGTCTACTTCTTTTGCCCCAAAGCGGACATTTCGACAAATGTTTTGTCTATGTCGGTCACGATGCCCATATACTTGTTCTTTTCCTTGAACACAAAATCTGAAAAAAGCTTGAGAATAATGCAAAGCGCAAAGCCAAGCAGCCAAATGGAGACAGGAATCCAGCTAGAAACAGTTGGTGTACCTTCAAGCCTGTCAACCTCCTTCTGCAACTTCTTCACAGTCTTTTCGGCGAACTCGGCACGAGCTTCGGCTTCCTTTAGCTTGACAGTCAAGGATTTCAGTTGTTTCTTGAATTCTTCCACTCTTTGATTGGCCTTTTCTTCGGACACTTCCAAAGATTTCAGAGAATTGCCGACGACCTTCAATTCTTCTTCCAACTCCATGATCTTGGCATCACCACCTTAATTGTTCAGCTTTAAATAGTTGTTTTTCTGGGGCTTTTTTTGTGGAATACTGACCTTTTACACGATCTTCAGCTACTTCAAGCTCGTCTTCAACGAAGGCCAGCTTACGGGAAACTTCGTCAGATTTGTTGTCGGCATCCTCAGCCAAAAGACGGGCCTCTTTCAATTGGTTGGTCAGCTGGTCCATGCGCTCCTCATCTTGTTGGGAGCGGTTCTCCAACACCTTGCACATACTGAAAAAATTGAGGATTAATCAACTCAAAGAGGGTTAAATTGAGGCTTTTTTTACCGTGAGCTTTCATCAGCAGCCTGTGAAGCTTCAGCCAGCTTGGTGGTGGCAGTGGCGAGACGCTCTTCAGAGCGCTCAAGATCTTCCTCAATCAGCTGGAGCTTCCTGTTCTGGGCAGCGACGTCAGATTCAGCCTAAAAAAACTCATTGAGCTTGACGTTTCCAGGATGAAACCCCCTTGAACTTACAGCAACCAGAGCCTTGTCCTTTTCTTCCAGGTCCTTGTTGGCTTGGTCCAGGTGGTTCTTGGTGCTGACCAAGTCCTGCTCGACTTGGGACAGTTTCTTCTGAAGATCGCGCAGCTAGAAAAATGACCATAAAGTCAGTAATTGTGTCATCAGCTTCTGGCGCTAGATTAGTTACTTCTTCATTGAGTTTGTCCACGCGGGAATTGGCATCCTTCGCCTGGCCTTCCATCGCATCAGCTTTATCGGCCGCATTGTCCTTCTCAAGCTTCATCGCTTGCATCTTCTTCTTGATCGCGTCCATGGTGGTGGCTGGTTGGTGTCCGGTCTAGCAAGAATACGAAACAAGGGGTACCTGCAAACGGAAGATGGTTATTTCTGATTTAATGCACGTCTAGTGGAGAAAAATGTGCAGTGGCCTCCGCGTTCGCCTGATTTGTGCCACTAGGGTTTATTTTTAGAGCGTGTTCAATTCAGGGCTGTTTAAGTCTGGGGATTGAGCTGATTTTTTTTGAGTTGATGTACTATAAGCCTCCATAGCTTTTGCGCGAAAAAAAATTGAACATTGAACATGTTTTTGAAATTGTAACTTCATCCTCCAATGGTTGAAATAGCTTCCTCAAAATAAATTGAGAATGTAGGTCGAGACAAATGAGTTGGTGGCTATTAATACACATGGCGAAATACTGGCCACTCTTTCCACATTTTCCTTTTATTATTAGAAAAGCTGTCATGTAATATTAAAAAAAGGTGTAAGTACAGGCTCCTTATAGTGCCTCAAGTAAAATAATTTTTCTATTGAAAAAATCAGCGAAATGTTTTGAGGACGTCTTCAATTCAATTCGATTCAATTTTCCGCCAAAATGCTGTATAAAATTAGATTAAACACGAAAGGATGTCTAGTCCACCTACACACTATAACCGGAGCTTATGCAAAATTAAAAACTATTTTGAAAAATGCCTCAAATAATGGTTCTAAATTAAACAACTGCATGCGAACCTGATCGTTATATAAATTGCGTTTCCATAAGCAAACTCTAAGCTACTGGATCAAAGGCTTGCTCCAATAATAGCCAAATTTCCAAAAAAAGTCAGCAAAAGCAATTCCGATAGATGCGCGGTCTATTTTGAGCGAACTTGGTAGGTTTTGGCACCAATTCAGGGGCGTGGGTACACCAGTAATCCTGCCGAAATATTCGTGTTTACTTTTCGCGAAATTTGCGTAATCGAAGCGAAATGAAGCTGGCGGTTTGGAATTCGCGAAAAAAATAAAAGCGTATTTTAGAGAAACATTTCAAGCGAGTTTTTTAGAGACGGTTTTTAAGTTTCTGACTAACTAAGCACCAAAATTCCCATCAAGCCTCTTGCATTTATTTATTTATTTATATTTAGTGAAAAAAAAACGGTTTTAAACCACCTGCCAAAGCTGAGAGTGCACGTTTCTGGTCCTTGGCAAAGCCGAAATTTGCATCGGAAACCAGAAAATAAATTAAATTCAGCAAAGCGCCCCGTGTCTATATTAAGTAACTCCCAGCACGCAAAGCTGCTTTACTTATTTTTAGTCGACGATCCGTTTCGAGGTTATATTCCCCACATTCCACGCTTTTCTTACCCTCAGAACCACCGCACAAAATGGGCACTTTTTCACCAACAAAAAAAATTGATTTTTTTTGAACGAAACTGTCGCGATTCACTCAATGCGCCCGATTTAAGCAGCGTTTGGCAAGTTTTTTTTTTTTGAAGCAAAATGCGGATTAATCGCGAATAAAAACCAGACAGCACCTACCTTTATTCCTGACGGCGCTTCGGAAACGTACGCTGTCCTAAAAGCTACAAAGGCGTCGCGGCGCACAGCGTCCCCAAAATTTCGGGAGGCGTCTCCTATTCCCCTCGCTTTATTCCCCACCATTTTTGACTTTGGGCGCGATCAGCGGTCCTGAAAATTTGCCGAAAATTTCTATTAGTTGGGGAATATTCAGTGTGAACTGAAAATTTCTTCACAATGACTAAACGGGAAGCAACAAACGAAGGAAAGTTAGGAAATAAGTCCAAAAATAACATCTTTTACTAAACACGCATCTTGAAAATGTCCGGCTTTTAGTTCTGATTGGTTGATTGATTAGATCCTTATCCACGTAGTAAATGCCAAGTTTATGTAGTGCCTTTTTGTATTTGTAATGCCTCTGAAGATGGTTGCGTTGTACGCTAGCGAAACGTCAGAACCAGATTCCTGTCGACGTAGACCTAATAACCCGAAAATCATCAATTGTTCAATATTTTCTATATAAAGTTTTATTTAGTTTTGGCCACTGGACCGGTTGTTTAGTAAGAAATTTAGGACTCAAAAACGCGACAAAAATTTTCGAAATTGCCCCAAAATCTCTGTAACTGAAGAAAGTGACTTGAAAGGATTTACGTTTTTTTATACGGATTTACAAAAAATGGACTTTTGAAGCGCATCTCATATAACTCAGCTGTTTTTTGAGATATTTTGGAAATTCAAACACTGTTCGGTGCATGGCAAAATTGTTTACAGTTTGCTGTCAGAAATTTTTGAAATCACCGAAAAAAAATGGATTTTTGATGAAAAACAGCCGCAAAGGGCTTGAAGCGCATCTCAAAGTTCTCAAAAATCAAAAAAGTTTTTAAAGCAGAACATAATTCTTGAAAATTTTGCTTGCAAGAATTTGTCCCAAAATTGTCCCAAAATTGCAAAATTTTCAAAAAAATGCGGCATTTCAGAAAATGTTTAGGGGCTTGAGCCCGTCTCATTCAACTCGTATGTTTTGCAATATATTTGTAAAATTGAATAGAAGTTTTGCTACAAATGTGTTCGAGGATATCGAAAAACACCATCGAAGGGCGCACATCATATATCTCGGATGTTTTTTGAGATAATTTGAAAATCAAAAACTGTTCTAGTCATGACAAAATTTTCCAAAATCTGCTTTGAAAAGTTTATAAAATTGCCCAAATTTCAGAATTTTTAATTAAAGAAGTTACTTAAATGTGTTCTTTAAGTTATTTAATTTATTAATTAATTAACAATTTTGACCAGATTTTTGTTGGAAACAGAATTTTCTCAGTTTTCCTTTTGGAATTGGGAAATTATTCGAAAAAACTACATTTTTTGTCCAAAAACTGCCTGACAAATTCAAACAGTGTGCAGTTCTGTTAGGGGCACTAGGCATGGGTAACACTGAGTTGAATCTGGTTAAATGGCGCTTTCACAGCGCATTCCCCTTAGAACTTTAACCTGAACACGGGTAAACTGCAGATACGCTGTGACAGTGCCATTTAACTACAGTGTTACTGATGTGCTTTTCCTATATCTCAGCGATTTAAAAACATAGTAGTAGTAAAAACATCTTTATTTCTAAAAAAGGCTATCGACCGATCGGTCTTTCTGCCCTTAAAAACATATTTACAGTAAAAAGCAGACTTTAAGCGCATCTCAATCACTCGCCTATTCATAAATAATTCAGAAGATTGGAAGGATGTTTAATCTAAAACACAATTTGATTTTTTTTGAAACGCACATTTTTTGATTTCCAAAATGATGATTTTCCGGAAAAAAATTGCGAGTTACCGTCGCTTTCTTTTGCTTTTAAAATGTATACCATGATCAAAATGCACGTGTTTAACGCACTATTTTAACGAAAAACGGATTAATTTATTGAAATATTCTCAACATGCGTGTCCCAGTGGCTCGAAAAACATCGCTTAATTTGCGGAAACAATTCGTCTAACTACACCGTTCCTTTGATTCGATTTCGCCATCAACCTAGTAAACTCGATCCATAGCGAACAATCGGTTTCGTGTAAACATCAACTGTTGATGATGACAATAATTTGACAATGAAAACTACCTTTGCAAGCGCTTAAACACAAGTTTTTCCTAGTTTGTTTAACCTTAGCGGCTAATCCCTTGAAATCCAGTAAACATCGCGCTAAACCCCGTTAAAGCACACACAGAAAAACGTGCTAAAAGTCCAAATAATAGTAAGCGATAAACGCAAAAGCGACATTGACCAGCTTAGAGTGTATTGCAACGACCCAAAAACCTTGATTTTGCTTTTCTGACGCCAACGCAACTGGTAAGCAAACCACCTGGTATGGACTTGAAAGCGCCAGAAAAACCGCTCAGTTTTTCCCAACGGCAATTTCCCGATGGAAAACTCGCCGGAAGGATGTTTGGTCGCAATTTTCTGCAGCAAATAGCTGGATGGCAATTTGAGCAATTTTAAACGACTTTAAAGCTTTCTGCCTTATATGGTTTAATAATTAAGCGGATAGTTGGGCAAGGACAGCGCAGTCAGCTGCTGGTACGCGGATTGTTCAAGTCGAGGTGAATCATGATTTATAGGAATTTTTGCAAAATACACACATAAAATCCAGTCCTAAAGTGAATCGAATATTTCACTGCCGATTACTGCCCGTTGTGTGCATTTCAACGACATTTTAACGCAATAAATCCAACCGATAGGAATTGCAAAATTATGCAATTTAATCAAGCTGGATGATACAAATATACACAGTGTCCCCTATCCATTTTCAAACATGCTTTTTTAGGCTTAATCCGACACCCAATTGCTAATGCCGGGAATGCACTACGCAGTTTTCCCCGATTTATTGGCCAATTGAGTTTGCCATTGTGTAAAGTCAATGGCTTGAATAAATTGACGCAATTTTAGTAAATCCAACATAAATTTCACTTTCAGTTTGCACAGCTGGCAAAGAAGAAATAACCCCAAAAATGCCCAGAAAATGTTCACAATCCGCAACAATTTCCCACATAATCTAAGTCGGCAATAAATTGTACAATTTATCGACTGCAGCCCGATTCGATGCTTTGCAAAATTGGCTCCATTTATTGGCCAACAAATTGGAGAAAAGTGCCTAGCCGCCCTATTGCAATAATTTCATGAAAGACATACGTTAATACCATCAAATTCCGTCTCACTCGGTGGACAGGCAATAGAAAATGAACGACAACATTGCGTCACTGCCAAAAAGCTTGGAACCGACTGTTTTTTTGCAAAATCACTCGTTTTAAAAAATGACCAAAATGTTTTGTCCATTTTCTTGTCTTCTCTACTGGTTGTTCAAAATCTAACGACAGATTTGGATTTCTTCATTCAGCTCCGTTCAAAGTAGAATAACAAAAAACTCGAAAAAAAGTTTGAGTAGTGTCAACTTTCGGACAAAGGTAAGCTGTGTTAAATCATCATATTTTCACCCCAGGAATCTGCCATTACCGGTGAGACTCCCTGTATCTATACAAATATAAAAGTGTGCAAATTTTCTTGGGTAAGAAATTTGTTTGAGGGTCACTCACTCTCGTCTCCTCTTTCACCTCTCGATCTATTCTCGTCCGGAGGGGGGCACCGTGCCCAGTATGGAGCCCGACGTAAGCTGATAGCACCTCCGTTAAGTCGAACCTCTTAGTCGCTTTGGAACCGCGTTTGTGCACCGGTGTCGTACTTTCATTTTTTCTTCAGGTGAGTGATCGATTTCCATCGAACTGATAAGCGAAAATTAGGAGCTTTTTGAGCAAGTTCTCGTTTTGGCTCGATTTTGTCTATGGGTTTAGTCAACCGCACTGTTTTGTGATTTCTGGTACCCATCCACTTGTGCTGGTCGGCTTCTTTGTTATTTGGTTCCAGATCAGTTTATTCGCTTGCTTACATTGCATTGATCTGTAGGTTTGCATGTTTTTTGTTGCAATTTTGGCGCTTGTAACTGTTGAAAACATGCGAAATATTCCTCTTTCCAACTATCTTTTATCATAGAAACTCATTTTGTTGACAAAAACCGCCTTTCAACTCAAAGTTGAACCAGTTAAGTGAATATTTGCACCCGTTTGTTTATGGGCTCGCGAAAAAATCGCTTTTTAAGAGAAGCAGCTTTTCCCTGTTTAGGTGTCCTAAGATTCAATTGAGGTGCATTGAGCTTTTACACAAATCGTCCAGAAAACCGATGGTAATTTCGAACGGATTAGGATTAATTGGCTGAAATTTCGTAATCAAATACAGATAAATATTTTTTGGATGATCATTTAAAAAATACTCAAGTAAAGTAACTCTATTTAATGAAATGGTTAAAGCGTTTGCGACAATCGATGGAACAATCAGTGATTTTCGGGTTTCGACGTCGTCGAGGCCACCATACCTCTGAAGATGCTGGCGATGCGTGCTAGCGAAACGTCAGGATCAAATTCAATTGATTCCATGAGAGGATGCAGGCTTTGGCTCTTAAGCCTCACACTCCAAATAAAGGATTTTGAAATGCTTCTTAGCTAGTTTTAAAAACTTGCTTTCTTTAAAGCATTGAAACTATCACGAACGGAATCGAAAAAACATACATTTCTGGAACAAAAGCCTCTAAAAGACCTTTCAATTTGGTGATTAATATTTGCAAAAAACTCATTCATAATTAGTTTAATAAACCTGCAACTATTAACGGCCGATCGGTAGGAAAAGCTCAATTTTTTCGCTCAAAACGCTTGCCCGATTTCCGGTAGATTGTAATTAATCGAGTTGATAAAGAGCGCTAAATTTCTTTTGCCATCAGACAAATTGCAGCTTAATTAAACAGCAAAAGGAATATAACAAATAAAATTATAAAACCAGAATTTATACCAATTAAGAATTAATAATAAGAAATAAAAGAAACAGTTTTAAATAAACTTTCCAGTCTTTGAATCCTTTGCATTTTCAACCTAATTAGAATAGACAATGTGCAATTTTTCTCTTGGAAAAAATGATCTTTTAATGATAGATTTTGCGTCCCAAACTCAACTCTTCACATTTATTCAGCCAGATTGAACATCGACGCGGTGGGTAATCCAAACCGAGCCAAAATAAATGAGACTTAAATTTAGATGAGACTTAATTTAAACTAAAATCCGTTGCGGGTATATTTAGATCCAAACACGCGCTGTTAACAGTAAATATACGTGGCTGAGTCTTCGCGTACTTGTTATGCATCTTACATAAACAATAATAAACATCCAGAGCAATGGATGATTCAAAATATATTCAATGCTTCACTGGAAACAACTACAAAGTAAAATAACGACTGGGGAATCAACGCACTCCTCAAGATGGTAGCTCGAGGGCCAGAACCTTCTTTATCAAATTTTGCAGTTAAAGTAACATGTGGAAAAACTGGCAAAAAGGAAAATTTGGACACACATGTGGCGGGTAAACTTGACCTAAACAGCATTAAATGCCGCTGGGTTCTTGCGGGTACTTGGTGCGATTTTTTCATCGCTCACCTTGGCACCGCGCTTTTTATATGGACGGTCATAACATTAACATTGTTCTTGAATAATGCGAAAAAGCCGCCTGGTAATTAGGCAATAGTGATTTATTGATTGAATGGGAAATTCACTCCATATTTGTAAGCAACTCGTTGGTTTAACGAGCCTGAATTCGATTGGTTTTGGAGCACAAAAGTGCGTTTTTTTCTTCGGGTTTTCATAGGGTTGTTGTCATTTCTTCAATGTTCCACAGTTGAATATCTTCATTTTTTCTTTGGCAGAGTAACCGCTCAAACCAACAACCTCCACCATGGACGCGATCAAGAAGAAGATGCAAGCGATGAAGCTTGAGAAGGACAATGCTTTGGACCGTGCAGTCTACAACGAGCAGCTAGCCAAGGACGCCAACCTTCGTGCTGAAAAGGTAAAATTTTAAAACCATGAAAAAATCGCATACCATTCTATTTTAGTACACTTTTTACGTATCAATGATCTGAAGGCTGTTACAACAGCCAATTAAGAGGTGGGTTTGATTCTTAACAAGCAATTTTTCATTTATCTGCATTTGCACGCAGACAGAAAGTAGTAATAATGAACTGAAAGAAAAATGCAAAATAGCATGTGAAATATGTAGATTTTGAACTGACGATTCCATTTCCTCCTTAATAAAAGCACATTTATTGAAGCCTTTGATCCTTTGCTTCTGAACTGTGTTTCCTAAATTTCTTCACAAAAACTCAAATACCCAAAGCGAAAACAATTTTTAAAAATTCGAAAAAAACCTACAGATTCCAAATCACTAATCACCTCGCCCTTTAATTAACGCTAAATTTGTAAAAAAAATGTTTCACAATTACAGGCCGAAGAAGAAGCGCGCCAGCTCCAGAAGAAGATCCAGACCATTGAAAACGACCTCGACCAGACCCAGGAACAACTCACCCAAGTTTTGGGCAAATTGGAGGAGAAAGAGAAGGCCCTTCAAAATGTGAGTAGAAAATCTCCGCGACTCCAAATGGAGAAAAGCCCAGATTTATCGCCGGATCAATGACATAATCAATATTTCCAATTTCTAAACAAGTTCCCCGCAAATAGCGTTCAAGTTACTCAGTAGCGGAGTTAAAAATAGCGCCCGACTTCTAGTCGTTACCTTATTTGGCTCGCGCCATCGCTCCTCCATTCCCGTGACGTCATCGTTTATCCTCTGCTCCCCGTGACGTCAACAAATCGCACAACTATCTGGGTCAAATGCAGCCATATTTCATCGGGCATGCAACCAGCAATACAACCGCCTGTATCAGGAGTTGCCGAATCGCAAAACTCCTGTACAGCGTTGCCGGTTCGTGACGAATTTCACTGGACGCTACCGAAACAACTTCCAATGGGGCCCGGAAAAATTTCGAAAAAGTACGAATTTATACACAAATTGTAAAGGCATACATTTTATTGCCCTCAAGGGTTAGCGCTCAACTTAATTCAATAGCCGGATGATCAAATTAATTAAAAATAGAAACATATTAGTATTTTTGGGGATGTGAATTTGGCAACGGCGCAATGGAAAGTGTGGTGCTGCCGAGGAAGGTGGCGCTCCATGCGCCAGTTCGGCCAACATGGCTGCTAAGTGTAGTGAGTGTTAGTTTCGTGTCAACAAAAAATGTCAACAAATCGCCCCCCTGGGTCCCTTAGAAAAAGGGGGCACCAACATCACCCCCGTAATGAAGGCACCAGACATAGGCCGCTTTTGGAACCAGTAGTTTTGGCACCGTTGAGTGTGTACAGTGTGGATAATGTGTTGACAAATAGAGAAAGGGGGGCTCAGCAAACCAAAACATTGCAAGAAAATGTAAAAGTTGAAGAAACCCGAATGGAATTGGGGGGTGACAGTCGTAGAGAAGCCAATTGTGATATTCCCGTGATAGATTTAACCCAATGTGATGATGACATAGTAGAAGTTAAGCCCGATAACTTAGATTCTAATGCTAGTGGTAATGTAGAACCGTATGTGGCTAAGAGTTTGAAAAACGACAAAAACCAACGTATCAGGAAGTCGAGGAAGAGCAAATCCAAGCATGAATCTCGCAAAAAAGTGTGGAACCTCGAAACCTGTCTGCCAGAGCGAGTTGCTCTTCGCAGAGGACTGATATGTCTCTGGTGCAGAGACCCGAGGCCGAGGGCTCAAGTTTAAGCGATCAGGAAACGGAAAAGTCTGATCTCGACCCCGAAATGGAGGAGTTATCCAAGCTACGCTGTACGTCCGAACGGACCGAAGTGTTAGCCGAAAAGGAGATGAGGAGGCGAGGTCGGCGATGTGCCGACTATCCAGGCCTCGCCTTCAGTTCCATCTTCAGCTCTGACACCCTGATGAAATTCAGCATCATCCGGAACGAGATACAGAACATTATGAACACCCAGTTGAAAAGGGTACGTATTTTCTAACCTGCGCCCATAAATCCCCAGTCATGCTTTTACACAGTCGCATATTTCACTGAGTTGAGTAGAACCACAGCAATTTGTTTACAAGGTGACTTAAAAATAGATGTTCGCATTTGAAAGCCAACACTTCATGCAACATATGGAATTTGGTGCGTTTACCCTATCCTAATTAGATATTTTATCTATGGACTTTGAATCAACAAACATCAGCTCTTCAATGATTAAGCTTTATTTACATGTTTCGGAATCTGTTTGGACTGCTCCTAATTAGCTAGCGTTCTTTACGTTTGTTCAGTTTATTGGGTTCAGGGATCAGTGTTTAATTAAAGCCATTTGAAATTGTTGATTTGTTCGGTTTGGTACGAGTTTAGTGGATGGAAGATAATTCTGAAATGGAATGCAGCTTTTTTAAGATGCGGAATTTTGGATTTACAATGCTTTAACAGTATGGACCATGGGCCAAAAGACCTTTCCAGATTTTCGATGCAATAAATCGACACAATCTCTCAACTAGGTATATCAAGAATGATTCACCAACTACCAAACTAGTCTAGTCGGGTCTAGTGATGTCAGCTTTTAAGTGTGAAGCGACATCTTGTCTTTAACATAATTATCTTGAGCGTTATGGGCATGAAATGTCTAAAAAAACTCTTAATCCTCTCATTCGCTCTAAACTATAGTCTGTTCCAAGATTTTTGGCAGTGACGCAATAATTGTCGTTCTTTGTCTATTTCTTGTCCTCGGAGCTAGGCGAAAATTTGATGCTATTTATATACTGTGAAAATAACCCACAGAAATGCTTTGAAAAAGCATAAAAAACTGGCTTAAAACCAGTAATATCAGACCATCTGTTCGATAAAGTTGAGAGAAAAGTGTACACGTGGAAAAGGAAATGTTTGAAGTACGTTTCCACCGTAGAATGGAAGGAATTGAATGTGAAAGGAAACTTTTGTCAAGTAGAAAAATCGCGACTTTTCCATTCTGCATTAAAGCATGAACAAGCGGTCCGCCTTGAAGAAAAGGCTGAGCCTTATAATAAAGTCGGCCTACTAAAAGAGTAAGCTGTTGAAACAATAAAAACCCAACTAAAATCTGCACTAGAAAGCCACTTACGAATTGCTATGAATGGAAAAACTTGCCTGCATCTACGCAGAATTTGTTGCGGGTTACAGCAGCTGTGTGGTTAGTGTCTAAAATGTGCTCCTCAAAACTTGAAATATAGAACAAAGACGAAAATGGATCAAGTTTACGTGGCTTGGGGAGACTCAGTTGGTCAAATCTTTGCCCAAATAGAGGTGAGGAAGCAGCGTGTTCTTGTCGAGAAGCAAACTGTTTCTTCGCAAAAAAATGAAAGCTTGCGAAGAAAGCGCAAGAACCTCGTGGTGCAATTTTGATATAAAATTCCATTGTTGCGGGTTACTGCATCTTTGTGGTTAGTTTCAAAAATGTGCTCCTCAAAACTTGAAATGTATAACAAATGTCTTTCATCAAATTGTTACAAGTTGCCGAAGTGTGGACGAATATTAAAATGATTGCATCGATTTCTGGACGAGTGTTGGGTGGTGTAAAAATAAATCGGGATCAAACGTTCAAGCTGGCAACCACACAATATAAAAGAACATCTTTCGAATTAAATTTCAATATGGCGTCTGAAATAATGACGTCACTGCCAAATAGCTTGAGACAGACTATAGGCAATTTCAAAGCCCACATCTAACCATTAGTCATAATTACCCATAATAAGCGACGGAGACGTAATTTGGTGAAATGGTCTCACCTTTTTAATTGCTCATTAATCTACCACTACACTTAAGCAGCGAGCTTTCTTTTTTTTTATTTAGCACCATTTGCACCATTCGAGTTCACCTTGTTATGGGTATTCTCATTCACAGTTTATTATCAGCAGTGTTGGTTCCCATGCATAGATACCAGCAAGTACCGTTCAAGATGCCTCCAAAATAGGCACCAGTAAAGCATAAAAAGTACTGTTAAACAATGTAAAACCACTATTTGGCCGGCGATTGCAGCTGTTAAAAAAATCCTTCGGGTTGACTGTAACTTTAAGCACTGGGGAATTTTGGCTACATTTTACTGTTTTTATGCCTGTAAATTGCACACTCGGTATCAATTCCATTCTCCAAAGCCCATCAGAGCGCGCAAGCCAAACAAGGCGAACGAAAAATGCGCATAAATGGCCCATATTCCTATTGCTATTATACGTTTTTAATTGAACAATTCGCTTAATTGATATAAAAAACGCGACTTATAAAATTGCAAATTTCTAGCAAGTAGGGCATCAGCCGCCGAAGAAATTACTTCATACTTGAAGGCGCCATTTTTGGAAAGCCATTAAGGTTACCGTGCAATAATACCATATGTTGTCGAACACCGAATCCATCATTATTGAGAGATAAGTTTTACGTTTCTGTACCGTACCAACATAGGCGGGTATATACAATTTTTTACATAATTTACAAATCTTTCGGTCTATTCCCATTTCAAGAAACGCATGCTGCACGATTGTTCCTCAGTATGTAAAACATGATTTTGTATGGAGACAAAGTCCCTGCTAGTGTTCGACATGGCAAAATCCGCAATCTTATCAGGCTTTAAGTGCGCCAGCAAACGATCCGTGATTCGAACAATTGAAGATTTCACGCCTTATAAGGTGAGGTTTTTCGTGTGTTGGATTGATAAGGATTCCAATGATATCCCGTGTTAAGGCGTTAACTGCTACATCCAACACGGCTTGCACTCTACTATAGGCCCTCGTATTTTGTCTGGACGCGACAAGAATAGGCTGATTTCGATGACGAATGCCTGGTGGCTCTCGCTCTGGAGCACAGAGCCAAATGCAGCCGAGTGGACACGAGTCCGCTCGACTAAATATTTGGTGCTACCAGGGGTGTTGAATAATTGCCAACAAAAACACTTTTAATAGGGCTGCCAATGATGGATTCTCTCTATCTAGTGCACATAGTAAACTAGTTTACCAGTCCCGCGCGTGAATGAGGTTGAGTGAAAAAACCTGTCTGCTTCTTTAATTATTGACCTGATGCATACCAAATGGTGCTCGTTATGCGAAAACTTAACGAAAAATTGATGGAAGCGCCATACTGGTTTTTGTACAATAAAAACTCGCATTGTGAGGGCAAGAATTGTCTAGAGAATTTCGAATTTGGAGCCACTGCCCCAGCCTGTGAATGGGCAAAATGACGTCATAGTCGACTGCGGTGCCACATTCCCAGCGATTGGATTCCTGATGGTTTTTAAAGGGGCGCGGCTCTGTTTACAAATTTTTTTCCGGCACTTCATGTGCAGTTTAAATGCATTTTTTTTCTGTATTTATGAATTTATTTCTGTGAACATTAAGCGGCCTCAGCAATTAAAAAAAATCCACTTAACTGCAGCGCCTAATTGATAAATGTTCAAATGATTGCGTCCTGATGGGGTTTAAAGATGCGTGAAACAGATGTTCTGAGGAAAATGTTATCGCGCGGCAACATTGTTAATCGACCTCTTACAGGTGGCAATGCTACGCGTGCGCGTGACGGCCATCTTGCTTACCGGTGACTCGCCCAGTCGTTTCGTTACTAACTGTCGATTCGGTCGGGTTTATCTATTTGTTAATAACAAATTGTGCGTGAACGGTTTAAGTGAAGGAAACGCCGCTTAAAAATCGACAAAAAATGACGACAAATATCCAACAAGGCTCCCTGCTCGACGTGCTGAAGAAGAAAATGAGACAGACCAAGGAGGAGATGGAACGGTATAAGGACGAGTGCGAGGAATTCAACAAGAGGTTGCAAATGGAGATTATTCGGAGGGAAGAAGTGAGTTTTGCCACGTTAAGGTCGAAGGCGATTGATCGGGAATATGCGGGCAATGATTTCGCAATGCGTGAATCGAAATTTCTAAGTGACTGTACTCAGTTTTTCTCAATTTTACATATTTAGATAATTGTGTAATCGGCGTTGCCACGCAGCTCTTGAAATACGCTGGTTGAATTCGGCAAAAAACCCTCTACGTATTGATGTATTTTCTATGTTCCATAAGTGAGTGAATGATTTTTCATTTAGCTGAATCGATTACTCATCATTTTCCGTTGGAATGTCTCTGTTCGGATAATCAATAACAATTTGTCACATTAAACAAAAAACACTTGTTTCCTCGGGCTTTTTGATTTCATTTTGAATAAAATGAGGGTTGAGGGCTGCCAGTTTGACAGCTCTAGTCTCAGTTCGTCTCAAGCTTAAATTCCAAACAGTATAAATGTGAGTTGTGATTTGGTCCCAATTGCCAAACTGAGGCACCTACAAACTAGCAGATGTAGAATTCGAAATCTCTTCAAATCCGAAGTTATCGAAGAATATCTTGATTTTATTTGTTCCTAATAAACACAACATTGGAACTAATCTGTGGTAGACATACCGAAAGACTTGCTATTGCTGCTACACTTTGTATTGTTTTCATTATCATTCAACCTCTGTGTAACCCTTTAGCAGGGTCGATAACTTCCACTCATTGTATGCTTTAATTTGCCCAGACGAACAGGGAGAGTTTCTGATGGTTGAATCAAAGAAACCAGCATGAAATATGGTTTAACTAAGGCTTTCTTCATTTTGCTCTATCTATTCGTCTATCTCTATCGATCCAAATCTCGAAACTCAAATGGAAGTTTTTTTTCTTGTGTTTAATGTGGTTTTCACAGCATTGCGACAGGCATATCTTGTTTACTTCATCCTTGATTATATGCTATTTTTAATGGCTGTTTCCAAATTCCAACGATTCTTTAATCCCATTATCTGATACCGCGTACAGGATGAGGAGTTTGTTCATGAATAGCAGTATGAGCTATGAGGAAAGTAATTCATTAATTAAACTATGTGGGCCAGCTAGGTTGCATGTTTGCTTAGATAGTAATAAATCAAAATTTTCCCAACTAGACTGGAAACCCTGTGTAAATCAAAGTGGACATGTTTCACTCGTTGGTCGAGTTCAAGGCTTCCGAGTATGAAATCACCACAATCGTGTAGGATTCCTATACTGTTTTTGCTTGGGTCAACAATCAGCAGCAAGGAAATAAATGGCCATTACTAATTACTCAACAATGCTATCCATGAAAATACCTTGTTTGACTATCGCAATGGATAATTTTTATTAGATAGACACAGTGTGGGCTTGCTTAGCCTCGGCCTTTGCGTAATTAAGGCAAATTTATGTACGACCGTTAAACTGTTATAACCAGATCTTGGCATTTCCATTTTTATTTCAAATTGTTGCTGAACATCTACTGGAAGCATTCGAACCTCTCGTATAGTGCAGTATAGTAATAAACTGGGGTCCAATGATTTTCTTTGGACTCTTTCTTGAAAAAAATCTCTTCAGTTTCAAGCCTAATTTAACAGTTTTTGAATTTTCCTGTATCTTCAGCAGTGCACATTTTTTTCTGTGCGCTGTTATAACTTTAGAGGAAGTTGGACTTCAAGTGCCGCCTACAAATCAAACGTTTTTTTTACAGATTAAGCCTGATTATGGACGGCTTTGTTTCTGTCTGATCTAATCTCATTCTCAGCCTTTCACACAGTTGTCAACAGCAAACTAATAAGTTTATTTTTAGATGACTGAAATTCGCTCTTATTTACTTATTTTTTGTAGTAATGAAGCTGACCAATTGCGCATCATAACGATCCCGATATTCTAATTCCATTTGCATCTTTGTTAATTCGAATTCCAGGCGACATTTAACTGAAATAAGTGTGTGTTTCTCTCGACCTTCCAAGGTTGTTTCGCTTAGTCAAATGAATAAAACGAAGTTCACGTCAATTGATCAAGTGTTTTGCCTGATTTTCATGTTTCCTGCCGGTTTATTCAGATTGCTGGGCGTTGGTAACGGGACTGCGTTCATTGCATTGCTTGTCTCATGCGATTGAGCGGTTTCAACACTGGAAGCTGGCTGTGATGTGAATGATTCAAAAACCTTTTTTGTTGTACGCCCAGTTTATTGGTTTAAAAAACATAACAAGTCGCATTTACGTTGAGTATCAATGTGCGTGAACAATTAGGCTTCAATTTAGCATACTTCCTTCCTGTTCTAGTGAATGCATTCGCTCCCATCTGGTTGAATAGTTGCCATCGTACTACCAAAATCAAATTATCATAAGAGAACCGTGCGGATTGGGCGTAACCATTCATTTGAAACAAACCGTAATAATAATGCTGACCTATCGGTTGTTACGTAAACTGTAAAGCGGAACTTATCAACTGATGCTACCAATAAATTGAGACTGTAATTGCATAAAAACTTCCTTTCGATCCCCCCATTGGAAAATGCATGGGATTAAGCTCGAAGCCATTCCACTAAACCAGACAATAAATGTTTGAGCAGACCAACCTTGGTTACGCTATCTTGTCATGTTACCGGAATAAAACCGCTTTGCATACTTTAAAGTAATTAATAGCTCGATAATATCTGCTCATCTTAGTGGAGAGAACATCCTAATCAGGCTCGCAGATTAAAGATGTATAGATACGTTTATCTATACATACATATATGGAGTATTCACAGTTTGATTGGTTTGCAATTCAGCTTTGCTAATGGCATTCTCTTTATTTGCAGGCTGAGTCTGAGGTCGCTGCCCTCAACAGACGTATCCAACTTTTGGAAGAAGACTTGGAGCGTTCTGAGGAACGTTTAGCTACTGCCACTGCTAAACTAGCGGAAGCTTCCCAAGCTGCCGATGAAAGCGAAAGGTTCGTGGTAAAACGCTGGTTGATCATTTAAAACGTTCTGGACAAAGGCACCTGTTTATCAGTGCAACGCAACATTCGTTAGTTGGGAATGTTGCAATAGAACAGTCATAAACGTCGCAATTGAAAGTGCATGGATTAGATTGTTTTTATCAAAAAATATCTATTGGGAGGCCAATAAACCCAAACCGATGCACTTCTTAACCAATCGGATATTCATTAACGTAACGAAGCCATATTAACATGGAAATTGAAAATCGTTTACACGGTGTTTTCAACGTACGCTGATCCTAAATGGGAATCCAGTACCAATGTATGTTGCAAGCACCAATTCGACGAAAGAAAGTTCGCTTTATTGAGCACTGTCAGGTACCGGGAATTGTCCATGACTGTTTTAAATGATTACTGGTTGTTCTGCTGCAGTTGGACGTGTCGTCATTCCGCATTAACTTCTATGGGATGTTCAAAGTTGGATGATGCTCATAAAGGCGTGATTTCCTGTTAGCTACGGAATTTCTGCCAGTTTTCTATTTGCTCTCGTTTCCCCAAAAAAAGCGAACGCCTGGCCACTTTTAAAACGCGCTTTGTATGGTGTAGAATTGGGGGAAAATCCGAACACTCGGTTCGAACAGAAACGATGAAATTGAATATTTGCCTTATTTTAAATGAGCTAACGCACATACATACGTATAGGACGCATCTTTAAGGATGCAAACGTCCGTTCGCTTTGGAGGAACGGAACGAATGAAAATGAACATACAAACGTATCGGACGTTTACCTCTTTCAGGATGCGTCCGATGCGTACGTGTGTGCATTAGCTCATTTAAAATAAAGCAGATATTCATTATCAATGCGAACAAATGCGCGCTTACGAGTTGCAACATTTTGATCAGTAAATTTTGATAATTAAAACTAAAATAAAATTTAAATTGTACCAGTTTGAGCATCCCATTGGCTAATTCCCCGGTTTTCTTTGTCCTAACTTGTGTTCGCTTCTTACCGCTAAAAGGATACGCAAAGCGCTGGAAAACAGGACGAACATGGAAGACGATCGCGTATCCATCTTGGAACAACAGCTTGCCCAGGCTAAACAAATCGCCGAAGAGGCCGATAAGAAATACGAAGAGGTAGACAGACATTTTTTTCTGCTGTTGAACGTCTCGCAAATGAACTGAAGTTGAGGAATTTTTGAATAGAATTCACATCTAGATCGTTTCTTCAATGTCGATTAATTGGTTTATTTGCGAGATTTGCAACTGGAATAACTAGTAATATTTCACTATATGCAAATGTCAAATTATGATAAATCTTCGGTTTGCAACAGCATTTTTGCATGTCGGTGTTTTAAGCAGGTTTCAGGCAGCAGTAGCAGATCCAGGGCCGCCGATTAACTTCACGCTTTGTACTTTTGCTGTTTAAAAAATCAGCAGTTTCTCTCGTGCTATGCACACAACTATAAACAGCAAAAGTACAATGCAGTGTTTTGCCTTTAATAGATTATGTAGTTTATCCCCCCGAGTGGTTTTAACCCTTTGATTTGTTTTGTAAAGTTGTATTTATTTATTATTTAACTGAATCACAGGCAACGCAAGATTCTCGAGAACCGCTCCCTGGCCGATGAGGAACGTATGGATGCCCTTGAGAACCAACTGAAAGAAGCCAGATTCTTGGCCGAAGAAGCCGACAAAAAATACGATGAGGTTAATAATGTTTGTGATGATGATGCCGTGTTACCGCCTTAACAGTGTTCAATTTGCCAGTCTAAACCCGCCTTAAAGCGCATTTCGATTCGTTTGTGACCGGTTGTGGTGCCAGACACGCGGCTCGCGCACACTCAGAGCGTTGCCGGCCATTTAGGCCCTGAAAAAATGAAAAATTAATATTGTGCAATTCGTTCAATTAACAGCAATGAAAAATATTTGTATTTGGAACATACTCTTTAGTTGAAAAATTGGTCGTTGTATTATCCAGATTTGCGGCCTAGTGTCCACGGAATTAGTGCTGTTGCGGTAGTGTTCGGGTGATTTCAAATTGGCAGCTTCAAGTGTTTTGATTATTTGTAAATAGTGTTTTTATCGTCTTCTTCAAGTTGGTTTTCACAGTTTATAGGTTATTTCTTAATTGTTGCGCTAGTTTTTACGATTTGGCTGTTTATATTGGGTTAAATCGTCGCTTTTAGGTTGTTTGGGATTTGCAATTTAGCAGGTAAAAGACGAAACGACTCGAATTATTCTTGGCAAAAAAAATTAATTATTTTAATGACACAAACAAAAAAAGAATGTTAAATAATTCGATATTTTATTTATATTTTAAAGTTACTGATACATTAACCAAAGTTAAATAATGTGTACAGAAAAGGGCAATTTATGTAGTTTTTTAAATATGTAGCCACCTACTAGGGACTTGCCTGCAAATTGATACATTTAACTATTCTGTGAGTCAGTTTGTATGTTTTTTATAACTCACACCCTTCAAGGGCCGGAAACCTACAAAATATTCAGCTCAGACTTTAGCAAGCAAGTTTAAAATTAAAAAATTAAATTGTTGACATTGTTCTTGTAAGGAAATCGACTAATGTATTAATCTGTTCAGGTAAGTCCCATACATTTTGTCACTGATTTGAGAATCTTCACTAATTTAAATCGTTAAAATGTACTAATCAAATCGGGTCACGTAAATCGAAGTAAGGCTTTAAAATATTTTCTATTTATCCATTCACGTTGGGTTTCTTGTTGAAAGATACCTACCCAGTTAGATCATTGTATTTGTCCTTCAGTGGTAGTTGCGTAAGTACTTATCGTTATTTTGTTATATTTCCCAGTCTCAAGTAGATGAATGTTATCTCGCTGGGCCTAATCGAAAGTTTCACTGTTAAATCGGAATGTTAATTTTTAATTCAGAAACTTTAAATCGCAAAAGTCAAAGACACTGGACTTATGAATGAATCGCGTTTATTGTACTATGTGAAAGACTGTGCTGGACTTTCAGTCTGATGCCATGGAGTGCCGATAGATTTAGGCTACAAAACAAAAAAGTATGTTCCTTACGACAGTATTTTTCGTTTCAAACTTGCTGAGGGAAAATGAAAACGTTTCTGTTTCTACTTCAAATTGTCAGTTTTTTACCATTCCTCAATGTTTTTGGTCACAGAGAACGTTTCTATTTTCTCCCTATGATAAAGGCATGTGCGATTTTCGTTTCCCTTTTTGAACATTCATTCATTTTCTCTTTTATCGCCCCATTTAGGTAGCCCGTAAATTGGCCATGGTTGAAGCTGACCTGGAAAGAGCCGAAGAACGTGCCGAGGCCGGTGAATCGTAGGTTTCTTGTAGTGTGTTTCTGTGTCTTTTTTGTTGCATTCTTTTGCCCTGCGAAGAGTTTTTGCCGGAGAAACCCAGCCGAAATGTTTGCTGTTTTACATAACAACTTTGTTTTTTAGTTTAGTTTTTTTATTGTCGTTTGTTGCTTAACTGCATGATTTTTGTTCCGCTGCTCGCAGGTAGCCCGGAAGTTGGTACTTATGGAGCAGGACTTGGAGCGAGCAGAAGAAAGAGCGGATCACGCAGATAGGTGCTTGTTTTTTTTGCGTTATTGCAAAGACACACAAATGTTTTAATAATCAAGAGTTGACAAGAAATGATGGAAAGTTGCACTGCGAAGCAACAATAGCGCGGTAGTGAAGAACGTTAATTTGTGTGCATTTGCTGCTAAGTCGTTTTTAATGGAAGTTTCTTCATGTGGATTAGTAAATGGGTATTAATTATTTACGCGTTTTGGCTGAGAGCTAGAGAAATGCTGCCTTTTGCAAAAAACTGCACACAGTCCACATGAAGCAACTTTTAAAGGTGGAAAAAGTGGGCTGATTGCTAATGATTTTTTAATTTTGCAGCAAAATCGTAGAGCTGGAAGAAGAACTTCGCGTAGTAGGCAACAACCTCAAATCGCTCGAGGTCTCTGAAGAAAAGGTGAGTTTTCGTCAATTGCTTACCATCGTTTGTGAGTACCTACAGCTTTCCAAATTGATCGCATTGAACAGTTGTTTTAACGTAAAATCCTTAAAAAAAACTTGGGAGGATGTAGGTTCTCATTCATTCAGCTCTTAGTAGGGGCCCCTAAGAACTAAAGGCCAGTTGAGCCAAACATTTCTCGATTTTCAACCATTTATTGAAACTCTAGGCCAACCAGCGTGAGGAGGAATACAAAAATCAAATCAAGAACTTAACCACCCGGCTAAAGGAGGTACAGCTCTTGCTAAGACGGCAAACGTTGTTTTTTTTTCAGTGTTGTCTGTCGCCCTAACTCCCTAACAGCTCGCAGTATTTTTTTTCGGCAGTTTTCACTCTTTTTTAGACATTTCAAGAAGACTAGAATAACTTGCCAAGTGTTTTTAAGGGGAAAGCATCATGGCTCAGAAGCATCAGTGTTGCCAACCGATTGACTAGTTTTTTGTTGAACTGAACTTATCGGGCATACCTCGTAAGGCAATCGATGCTTTCGCAAAAAGTCGTGTACGCTCGCCTCTTGGCGTTGCCTTGCTGGGAGGCGAGAGCAACAAAGACAGCCGGGCATGGAAACGGATGTGATTTCCCAGCCGAGCGATTTACGAGGGCGGATCGTGAAATGAAAAACTACTCCTTGGTTGACAATGTTGTATGCAAAAATACTTTTCACAGCAAACGAAATTAAGAGTGTTCTTATCAATCAGGACCGTAATGCCTTTCCCTGTTTTACTTAAGCTGACATTTTGATGGTGTGTTTGATATGTTTTTTTTTATTCACTAACATAGGCGACGTTAAAAGAGGAAGAGTATTCGCAGGCGTTAAAACATGTCGAGCAGCGATTAAGAGAGGTAAATGCAGCAGGATCATCGTGTAATTACTGCAAATCGCTTGAGACTGTATTTATTGTCGCGGTCACTTTTGGTAGTTGGTTTCAGCAGGGTAGTGTGTTGAAAATGTCGATATCTGGACCAGAATGCCCAAAAATAATTAATCGCTTGCAATCTGGTCAAGCATCGACGTTTTCAGCGTTTTTTTTTCTGTGGCTCATCTTGTACATTGGAAGCGTCTAGTGGTCATAAGAATCGTTTGTTTTGTACATTATCCTCCACTGTTGTGTTATGTTAGATGCATCTGGGGTATATGTCCTACCTGTTTAGCTGTGTCTTATTCAGATTTATCCATTTTTTTCCCAAAAATAGCGATCTTTTTAAGCATGTAGTATGATAATGTCCAGCTTGATCTTTCATTGTTTGTTCTATGTCAGGCTGCAGTGACCAGAGAACACAGCGAAGACAAAATCCGCATTATTTCAGACAAATTACGTGAAGTAAGTGCTCTTGACTATTTAAATTTACTTCTTTGCACTTTATTTTTAATTATGGGATTTTAATACATTACATGGAAGCAGTCTCTTCACGGCGCTTGATCCCGTTTAACTTATTTGCATCATGCAATCCGTTCGGGTATCTATTTGGAAATTAATTAACGATAGAATGCTAGAATCAACTTTTTTTTGTCAATCAACTGGATTATGCAGAGAAATGTTGAAAGTACGTGAATAAATAAATAAGTAAAACTTTTCTATTGATACTTTACTTGGCAATTCTGGCTACTTTCAGCCATTCTCTGTAAGTTATTCGACTGAAGAGCATTCAAACAACTGTACAATTTAATTACATCAATTGTCTGGTCACTAAACTCATTTCTGGTAGGGTGGAGGGTTGGTTTCGGAACACTTCCTATCATTCGCACGCTTCCTCAGTACGTAGTTTACATTTAAAATAAATGCGAATATTAAATGTTCACAGAAACAATGTTTATGTTTACAGAAACCAACTTTCGGGTTTTAAAAGGAAGTCAGCGGTTTGTTGACACTTTTTATATTCAACATTTAATATTCAAGTTTACGCATTTGGTAGATTTATTGTTCTGGTCGTGAATAGAGATCACACGGTTTCGTATCATTTAGGGTAGTTCTGCACAATGAATGTAAGTACCAACGTCGCTGCTTTGCACTAATTAACTTGACCAAAATTGCATGTTGTTGCTTGTAAAATAATAAACTAGTTGAAAATGCCCCACTAACCTGTAAAAAGTACATTTTTAGTGCATTTTCAACGTTTTTTTTAGTGAACTTTCAATACGTTGACGAACGTGTAAACGTTTCAATAACGTTAATTTATCGAGATTGATTATTCGACTAAATTTAATTGAAGTTCGTCAGCGTATTGATACTAATTCGAACTTGAAAATGCCTGTAAAGACAAAAAGACTGGAATTTGATAGAAGCATTGTTGTCTTTGCAGGCATTTAGTGTTACTGAAATATTTTGACCTCAGGAGGATTGTTAATTTTTTGCCCTTCATTGATTGGCTTATTTATTAGCAGCCTTATTAATAGTTCACCGACCGTGTCAAAATAGTTCAGACTTAAAGTGGTGCGTTTTTCAAGCTGTTAGGCCGTCGTGGACAAGAATTTCTTCCTGACGTTTCGCAAGCACGAGCGGTTTGCATCTTCAAAGGTGGTTTGTTGAGCGCAGCTCCACTTTCAAGCTACTAGTCACGTGTGCTTGCAAAACGTCAGAAAGTAATGATTTTCTGAAACGTACTTGAAACTCACCAGTTTCAAGCAATGACCGCGAAAGCCTAACTCTTGATAGTTCACTTCTCTCAACAATTTTCGAAACTTTCAGAATTCTCATGTTTTTTTTTATTCATCGTTTAGGCTGAAGCTCGTGCTGAATTCGCGGAACGTTCAGTCCAGAAATTGCAGAAGGAGGTCGACAGACTCGAAGGTACGTGAAAACACATTGAAAAACGTTGAAAAATTTCCGCATTTCTAATCGTTGATTCGACTACCGACAGTAGTGTTGGCAACCGATTGGCTAGTTTTACGTTGAGTTAATTTATCGGATACACCTCGTAATAGAATGGATGCATTCGAAAGAATTGTTGAAGTTGCTATGCTGGGAAGCGAGAGTAACAAAGACAGTCGTACAAAATCAGCTCGTAGTTTTTGAGCTGCGCGATATACGAGGGCCAATCGTCAAATAAAAACTGCTCATTGGTTGACAACGCTACTAAAGCAACTATACATTTCACAACAAACACACGGTTTTTTTGAGCTAATCTCTTTTGCTCTTAATCCAGCCTATTTGTTTGAACTAATTTTTTATTTTTTTTTTATTTTAACCTCTAACCACTCCTCACACTCAACCTTACAGACGACCTCTTAGCAGAGAAAGAAAAGAACAAAGTCCTCGCAGACGAAATGGAAGCCACATTACATGACATTCAAAACATGTAAACCTGCATAGTCTTTAAGCTCGCGAATACATCGGTTTACTATTTGCTACATTCAATTTTCACGTGTCCTCTACACATGTTAGGGAGGCTTTTTTGCCTTGTAAAGTGCTAATAACGCGACTCCGGGAACGTTTTTAGCCCTTATTAGCTCAGGAGATGTATGAAGCCAAAACATTCCAATAGGACCAATTTTTTCGAGTAAATGATATTCCGATTAAGCAACAGGCTGAAAAAAGTTTTTATTTGGTGCTTTTTCTTTATAAAATTTAAGGATTTGCTTTGGAAATGGTGGGCGAGTTTGCGGCGCAAACTTACGCATCGTTTCTGCACTTGCGGATTAACTCGACCTTGCCCTCAGTAGATCGTTTGCGAAAACCAAACCGGGCCTAGACGAGTTATGGGGAAAATATTGTCGCACAAAGAGACACACTTCGGGCGTGTAATCAGGACATTGTTGCTTAAGGAACTTAACTTTTTCACTTAAGTGTCCAAATTTTTTTCGGACTTTCAATCGTTTGCCTTTTTCTCCCAGTAAACTTGTTGGGTTTCTAGCTAACGTTACTATTCCGGCCATGTTTTTGCTTCTTAAAAACTTGTGGTTTTTTGGGGTTGGGTCCGTTTTTGTTGCAATATGAACGTTAAACCACCACTGCCATGCCTATCGAAGAAAAATGATGGCCGTTTTTACTTATTTACATGCGACCGCTTTTCCTGTTTCTTCGATGAGGGAAACGCAAAAGGACTAAGTTCGATTGTCTCAGTGTTAGTCAAACTCTTTTTTTTTTTGCTTTTTTCCGATTGTCGATAGTTTTTGAAAAATTCATTTAGGACAATATCTTCTTTCGTAATTAAAAACGTATTAAAGTATTACATTTATTGATAAATAAATTTTATTTTAAAGCCCTTATTGTTTATATTTTCTAATATTAAAAATGTATTTTTATGTAGTTATTATCTAATTAATTGATTAATTATATGTTTTTAATTCATTTTGTTTTGTTTTTTAGTGCAGCTTTTCCCTAATTTCCTTTTCTTTTTAAATAATTTGTTGTTGTGTTGCATGGATTTTTGAGTTTTAAGAAACTAAACGATTTTTGAGTGGAAAAATGGCAGGTAAGTATTTTAAAGGGATGAAACGCGCAAAGAGAGATGATTTAAGTCAAGGTAAGACAGTTTGAAGCTTGCAGTGTTTTACTAAAAGACACACAGCCAATCCACATGTAGAAGTTTTGTTGTATGTTTTTTTTTATTTTATTTTTTTTGTTCTTGTACAGACGAGCTTGTTGCCGAAAAGGAGCGTTACAAGGAAATTGGAGACGACTTGGACACAGCCTTCGTGGAACTTATCCTGTAAATTTTCCTTTATGTTGTCCCTTCTCTTCTTTTGAACCTTTCAGGTCCTGTTCCTTTGGTAAACATTTGCGATAGTTTTGTCCATTGAAAGCGACTCTTTACAACTCACCATCGGGCAATGTGACAAAACTATGGAAAGCATGTGATTTATCCAAGAATCAGGGCGTTTTAGTTTAAGACTTGATGTTCTTTTTGGTTGCGTTTAATTGCTATTATGTTTTATTAACTTGTACTTTGACCGGAATGGGAATATATTTATTTATTCACTACTTTATTTGGTTTTTTTTCATACAAATAGGACTTGGGAACGCGAAAACATAATTGTTTATTTCAAGTACTGTTTGCTTAGCTCAGACAAACTGTTCTGGGCCAATTTGGCATAGTCGCGGACGAGTTTTGTATAATCAGCTACCACTTTGTCCATGTACTTGATCACTTCTTTGAGCACTTTGTCCAGGTCCTTAACCTGATTTCCCAGCGTTGTTTTAGCCTGTTCCAACACGTTGGTCAATTGATCTTTGCTGCTTTTCCACATGTCGTTTATCGTTTGGGACGCGTCTTTTTCCGCACTACTGACCGTTTGTTGGTATCTTTTTATTGCGTCCGAAACTATTTTTTTGCTTTCCCTGTAAACCGGGGGATGAGTCAGCTGTTGGTGTAAAACGCACTCGTGCTAGTTTTCTTACTTGTCCGTACTTTTAGCAAGCGATTGGCACTCAGCTGCGGCTTCAGCCACCAGATCATCCAGCCGTTTTTTCACGTCTTCACTGGCTTGTTGGATGGTTTGTTCCGTGGCCGATTTAAGTCCATTAAAAGCGCGCATACTTTCGTCTATAATCACGTTCATCAATTGGAGCGCCCCCAAGTCCCTTTCCGTCATTTTTTCGAAATTTTCTTCTGCAGCTGAGGAGCTACTAGAATTTTAGTGTTTGGCTGAATTGAGAAAAGAAATGACGTGTGCGTCATTCAAGTCTGTGGTTTTCCAGGTGCGGAATAACTGGAAAAGGTATCCATTGAAAGGGACCAAGTTTAGTAACTTGGACAGGTTTTTTTGAAAAATTCATTTTCTCCTTAGATGATTTGGTTTTGGAGAAGAGCAAATTCAAAGCCATCGCCGACGAAATGGATCAGACTGTGGCAGACTTGGTTGGCTACTGAAGCCAAAGCCCCCAAACCTCCACCACTGCCTTCTTCACACAACCCACTCAACCAGTGGTTTTGCGATACTTGGATGGTATCTCAGCTGCCGGAAGGTTGTTCCAGAGTAGATTTATTTTATTTATTAATGGCTTTGTTGCTGAATCATATCCCTTGATCACGAGACTAGCTTAAAAACGGTTGTGGGTGCGGTCTTAGTTGCTTCCTTTGTGAGGTTTGCTTAATAAGTTAACATACTTTGTGTCACATTCAAGCCAAAAAAGCTGGACTGAAGGACGTATATTGTCAATATGTAGAAGATAAAGCGTTTTAAAGTTTCAGGCTAATTTTGCATTTTTCTAGCACTTTTCTTTTATATCCATATATGTGTGCGCTTTTTGTGTTCTTGGCTATTTACGAATACAGAAAATTGTTGCTCATTGAAATATTTTGTAAAAATAAAACGTTGCAAAGGTAAATAAAGTTTTTTATTCGAAAAAATTCATCATCCCGGTATGTGGGGTACCTATTACCTACCACAGCTTATATATCATGTCATCATCATGATAGAAGAAACTTTTTTTTTTGCTTTTTCCTACTTCGAAAATGTTCGCTCGCCACTTCCTTCAACATGCTGCTGCCCTGATACAAATCGAATTATCGTAGAACGACTGAAATTTCCAATGAAACTGTGCGAAAACTCTCCATTGCTCCTGATATTCTCGCTACCTCCTTGAACATTCTGCTGCCCTGATACAAATCGAATTATCGTCGAACGACTGAAATTTCCAATGAAACTGTGCGAAAACTCTCCATTGCTCCTGATATTCTCGCTACCTCCTTGAACATTCTGCTGCCCTGATACAAAGAAAAATTTCGTTTTGCCATTCAAATTTTGCAAATAGAGAGCTACTAGATCCACATCAAAAATAACGTAACGCTAAACTCCTGCTCCTGATATCTGCTCGCTACCTCCTTAAACATTCTGCTGCCCTGATACAAATGAAAAATGTCGTTTTGCCATTCAAATTTTATTAATAGAGATCTAGTAGACCCACGTTAAAAATAACGTAACGTTAAACTCCTGCTCCTGATATCTGCTCGCTACCTCCTTAAACATTCTGCTGCCCTGATACAAATGAAAAATGTCGTTTTGCCATTCAAATTTTATTAATAGAGATCTAGCTAGATCCCACGTAAAAATAACGTAACGCTAAACTCCTGCTCCTGATATCTGCTCGCTACCTCCTTGAACATTCTGCTGCCCTGATACAAATGAAAAATGTCGTTTTGCCATTCAAATTTTATTATTAGAGATCTAGCTAGATCCCACGTTAAAAATAACGTAACGCTTAAACTCCTGCTCCTGATATCTGCTCGCTACCTCCTTAAACATTCTGCTGCCCTGATACAAATAAAAATTTCGTTTTGCCATTCAAATTTTGCAAATAGAGAGCTACTAGATCCACATCAAAAATAACGTAACGCTAAACTCCTGCTCCTGATATCTGCTCGCTACCTCCTTAAACATTCTGCTGCCCTGATACAAAGAAAAATTTCGTTTTGCCATTCAAATTTTGCAAATAGAGAGCTACTAGATCCACATCAAAAATAACGTAACGCTAAACTCCTGCTCCTGATATCTGCTCGCTACCTCCTTAAACATTCTGCTGCCCTGATAGAAAGAAAAAAATTCGTTTTGCCATTCGAATTTTGCAAGTAGACAGCTACTAGATCCTCATAAAAAATAACGTAACGTTAAACTCCTGCTCCTGATATCGGCTCGCTACCTCCTTAAACATGCTGCTGCCCTGATACATATAGAAAGTTCGTTTTGCCATTCAAATCTGACTAATAGAGAGCTACTAGACCCACGTAAAAAATTACGTAACGTTAAACTCCTGCTCCTGATATTCGTTCGCCACCTCCTTGAACAGGCTGCTGCAACCTTTGTAGGTACCAATCTGAGAGGGTTTCTACTACCACTAATAAATGAAACAAAATTATGTACTAAATCATCAGTCATGTATATTCACTACGAAATATTTTATAAAAAAAATTAGAAAATAATACAACAAATGTCATCGCGCGCGTATTTAAACAAATGTGATAAAAATGGACAAATGAATTAAAAAGTAAGCAAAATTAAAAAAAAAACAATCTGTATTAGTTTCAAACTGATTCTGGTGCATTGAAACATAAAGTAAACCAGCAAAATGTCAAAAACACTATGCCAATATATTTTGAAAAACTTCCGTTTAACATGCAATTCTTGTAAGAATAAATCGAAAAAGTCCTTCCAAATATACATCCTTAAACAAACGCACGTTTCAGTATTTATTAAACTAATATTAGGCTAGAATCTTTTGTATATTATAGTATGTACAGAACGGCACTCTAATGCAAACGGAACGCTCCATGTGCATCAGTAGTAAATTAGTTATGAAATTCTGGTCAAAACGTCCCACTTTCGTTTCCTCTTCAGTCATCTTCAGCTACGAGCGGATGCACAATAAACCTTAAGCATAGATTACAAGGTCTTGTGCAGGCCCAAAGTGTCCTTCAGCAGCTGGTTTCTGAGTTGCCAAAGAGCCGCCACTACGTTATCGTGTTGATCAGCGCGTTTACCCAACCAAGTGGTAACATGGGCCAGTTTTTCCGGATCGGGGGTAGTACATGTTTCGGGTGTTGCGTGTAAAGTGCGCTCCCAGTTCGTTATGTGCTTTTGGTCCGCACTCAAACCCTCGATGTATCTGCAACAGATCAATTACATTTTTATACTGTGCGTTTTTTGCCAAACTTTTTAGGTCGCATACTCACTTAATGTATGCTTCGGAATGGAGAACTCTTTGTGGTCGGGGAGGGACTGAAATGAACATGGGATCAGCGGTCTTTTGAGCAGCTGCCGCAGCAACTGTAGAACTTGACGCAGGTGCTGCATTGGAATTTATTAGATTAGTTTCACTCGCTTCAACATTCAAATAAACATCCAACACCCCCACTGGGTCAGAACGTGAGTTCAACCCCTCATATTTTTTCAGTGGGGAGTTTCCGATAAAACAGAGCTACTGATTAAAATGATAATGGACAAATAGCGCAAACAATCTAAACTACCGACACTCAATTACCTGCAACAATTACAGATGTATAATTCACTGGGGCGGTTATGAATGTACTAGCACTAGCAGCTATCCAGGAAATAAGACAATGAGTTAATATTTATGCACAAGCGTTGTTAAAGATAATGCGAAGCAACACGCCTTTGAATGCCATAAGGAAAACGTGGATTTTTTCAAAGCAACTATTTAACACTCACCAGACACAGCGGCTGCAACACTAGGCGTGACGGATGAAGTGGTAGATAAGCGACTTAGAGCCGCCACTTTACTCGAGGGTTTGAAATTCCTGAAGAAAGACATTCGAATTAGTTAGTTTGAAGTTAATTCAATAATCTTTATTTCTTTCGAAAAAAGCTATTTTACACTTTCCTGTTTAGTTCGGTTGTGTTTATAGAATCGTGGTTGGGGAAAGGAAATTGTCTATAATACTCCAATTGTGAGGGTTGTTTTTTTTTTTCATTTGGTCTGTAACTGGATCAGTCTTTATCTTGATTCGGCCCGCGTCCTTTCCACAAACCATCCACTTACTTGCTCCTACTGTCCGGTGGGATGCTTCGTCCATTGCCCTTATTGATATGCATGTCCCGAACGTGGCGAATAAGCCGAGTGATGTTCGGGAACGGCTGCAGGTTCTTCTTCGTCAAACGCGAACAGTTGCGCCATTTACATTGAAGCTCTTCTCCAGGATGCTCCTAAAATGGCAAAAATAGCACTCCAGCTCTTCCCACACCCGTCCTAAGTCACCTGGTAGTATTTTTGGACATGCCCCTGCGAGTCTTTGGAGTCTTTCACCGAGTGCTCCACACAGTCGCTCAGGTCTTCAAACTGGTAATCGCACTCCTCCCATTTGCATTCGAATACCTGGCACAAAAGCCAGTAATTACCAGTAGAACCAGAAAACTGGGGCTGTACCTTACCATATGCTCTTCTTGTTCAGCAAGCACTTGCGCTTTAGGATTCTTCGTTCAACTTAGAGGCGCGCTCTTCCCACACTTGCTTCTCCGTAGTTGCCAGAGCCTTCCATTCCGAGCCGACTATGCGGGAAATGTCCCCGAATTTCGATTCGGGATTGTTCTGAACCACTTGCTTCCGCACCTCGCGCGAATACAGAATATAGCCAGTGATGACTTTGTTCTTAGTCGGCTTCTATTTGGGAATGAAACGGAAAAACAACTAAAGTTTTGGCACAAGAAAGCTCGATTGCAACGCTTAGTAAATTAGTACCTAGAATATGTAGGAAAGCATTAGTTGATTAACAACGTGTATGAATGAATGCATGTTGAAAACCCGTTCATATCGGTTAAATTTCGACACTCATGGAATATCGGAACGTAAAACCAACATATAACATTAACTGGTACCACCATGCATCTAAAGTACATGTGCTAAACGAATATTTGAATAAGCAACTTTGTAAAGGAACACATTTACATCTCACACAGCAAAATTAAAAACAATGATATTAATAATGGAAACGAGAGTTTGAAAAATGACCCCACTTGGGGCAACAGGACAGCACAGGACAGGACATGGTAGCAAAAGTGTCTGCTCATCCCAATGTTCGCCCGCAAGTGGGACAATTTACAAAGTCCTTACCTTTTTGGTGGAAGTAGTGGCTTGGGCAGCTGGCGCTGGACTACTAATGTTAGTAACAGGGGTCATGAGGATACTGTTAACCGCGGCCGGTATTTCTCCCGACCCCACTGAGGGCGGCCCGCCATCCAGAGAGTCCTCCATCACGATATCGATGTCCGCCAACTTTGTAAGGGTAGGCGAGGCCTCCTAGAAAGGGTTGTTTTGTAATTTCAGCCCCATCGTGCCAACGAGGTAAGGAAGTGTTTAAGATCCGAAAATGCTTCAAAAAGATGAAGTGAAGTGATGAAGGATTTTAGAACCCTAATAAAAATGCTTCTTAAAGAGGCTACAAGCCCTTGAACGGCCGCGTACTCTGAAGATGGCTTTTTGACAAAATTTTCTTTTCAAAATATCTAAAAAAAAACAACTCATTTTTATAGAAAACAGTCAAGTCTAACAACCTTTTTAAATGAAAGTAAGACGCGCAAATCCTATAGAAAAAATCATCTTCAGAGTCTCGCGAAATAGTTGTATGCCATCTTCGGAGACTCTTTCTACCTTGAAAGCATTGAACTTAAAAATACAAGGCGATTGTAATATTTCTATATGAAGAGATTATTACAAATATGGTTCAATCACACTGTAGCTGCACTTTATACAGGGTGTTCCGTAAGCACATGATCAAAAGGGTACTGCGATATTCTTTGGATCAAAAGAAGCCGATCTGACTTAACTTTTGGTAATAACTCAAAAAAAAATCAGTTGATTTTAGGCATCAAATAAAAAGTTCTGCTAGTTTCTGTACCAAGTCTGTTGCTTCATCGAAACCTGAGTCTTACATAAGAACAAATTCTTAGACTCACTTAGAGTTTATTGTATTTTCGTAGATATTCGCTTGTAAGGCATCTGATTGATTAACAACTTTTTGTTTGTTTGTCTACTTGCGGCTTTACATTCAGGGCTTTGCCTATGTTTGGAATGCCATTGCTTCAAACTGCTGCGTTTTCTGGGCTTGTAGGCCCAGATGCAAAGGAATGTCTTCCTGACGTTTCGCAAGCACAAGTGACTTGCATCTTCAGCTGTATTCTCTTCATATTTATCCTTTGCTACTTCCCTAAACCTTCAAGGCTTTACTTAATTGCTTTATGATTAATTCAACATCAACCTTTTCTTTAAATACCATTTTTTGTATAATTCCTTCATGATTGAGTCCCATGATTCAATAATAAATTGATTCTCCATCAGTCTCCACATTGCTTCCATTCTCTTAAGGCCTTTTCACTCACAGCGAAAAAGGCTTGAAAAAACCAAGAACATCAAATGCGTAAGCAATGGCTCAAAATGCTCAAAACCAGGCCCAGATGAACTAATTATTTTACGCAGCCAAAGCCCAAGTAAGCCACTCCTTGCCAAGCCAGCAGCTTCAATGATTTGCACATTTGCATGTCTTGGGCACACAACCGTTTTCTTAATTTCACTGCACTTTGAAGGTCTAAAACCGCCCCTGTCACACACAGTAATTAACAGCGAAAGAATAAAAATCACTCAATTGGAAAGTAAATGTTTTCACATTGACTGGGAAAAACCACATCAAGATCAAACTTGATCACTGCAGTCTTGAACGGTAACGTGACCTTTCAAACGGCTGCTAATCAGGAAAATGGAAAGTGTAAATTAATTATCTATTAATAAACCAGATCAAGAACAGACTGGGCAAGGAAATCTTAGCACAACTAAGGTAACATTTGTTTGGGAATTAAAAAGAAACATTCTCAAATCACTGCAATCAACAAATGAACACCACTGGGGAGCCTTTCGAGGCAACGTACACCATAATCTGGCGAATTTCGTGATGTGCAAGCGTAAAGATAAAAATATTTTATATTGTATACATCTTATACAAAGCCAACGCCTTGGAGTGCGCATTTAATAAAAAGTTTACTTTCCAACAAAGAACACCCGAATACACTAAAATAGACCGAGTGTTTTACACAGTTTCCAACGAATGCTGCCCCAAAAGTCCATTAATGGCAAATGCAAATCGGGGAATTAAATTTAGAAGTCTCAAGTTTCGCCCAAACTCGACAACCTCTGAGGGGACACACAGATACTCACGGTAATGCTGAACGATGAGCTATCCATTGACTGATCCATTATTGAACCGATTTACACCACAACTCACTTCACATTCTTTTGGGAAAAAAATCAGTTTCCAGAACTTTTTCTGCAGAATTTGTTAAAAAATTCCAAACCAGCAAAGAAACTGCGAAAGAACAATTACAATGACTGAGGAATTTTTGACAAGTGCCTTGTGGCAGGCAATGTTGCCAACAACAAATCGACAAATTACCCAAAAGAAATTATTCACACTAATTCCCTCTATTCACTGCATAAATTTGCAGATAGCTTCGGTTATTAAACTGCTATAGGCAACCCCGATAAAATTGGACCGTCAAAAATGAGAACAATGGCGTCAGTTTCACGGTGGCTGAAACCAAAACATAAAATCCCGAAGTACCGATCGTTAATTGGAATCGGGCATCACAATTGAATTGTATTTTTTATTTTTCTTTAATTTTGTTTTCGATAGGACGCGCAAAAACTGGGAGAATTGAAGAAAATGTGACCGAATAGAACAAATAATTTTCCGAATTATCAAAAAATGTAATACAAATATTTTTCCAAATTTCTTTAAACACTTTCGTTCCAATTTATTTTATTTCATTATTTTTATAAACTTTTCTTCTAGGGGTTCTAGAAACGTTAATGAATGACGAAATAGTGCCTCAACTTGTTGCCTTGCTTCCTGCTGCCCAAAACATTTTGAAACATCTCATTGCTGTTACTTTGATCAATTTTTTGCCAATTTAATTCAACACGAACTAAATCAATCTTTTCTCTTGCCAGTTTTCATACTTTTTTGTAAAAAAACTTGAAAATTCTCTAGTTTTTCGATAGTTTTGCGTGCAAATTATTCAATTCATTTTTCATTCAAATCAACCGCAAGTTATTAAGTCTAAATGTGAAAAATCTACTTACTGCGGTCCGCGAGTCCAGAAGCTTCTGTCTCAATTTGGAATTCAAGGCGTCCCTAACGTTTACCTGCAACACACAGCATCGACACATGCTCACACACATAGCAACAAAAATTATAACATAAATGAAAACCACAGAACAGATAATCAAAAAGCAAACATTCTCCCCCAAAATTCATGCTTTTAGGATTTGCGATGATAAATCTAAACCCTTATGCCACAACAGAGCCTAAATAGAGGCGTGGCAATTTCTAATTGCTTTCGTGAATTCTTTTTTCTTTCTAATTGCTCCCCGCGGGGTGTTTAAATCGCATTTGAATCGTTTCAATGAAAAAATATCAACGCAAATCCAAAGAAGTGAATTAAAACCAAGAACAGAAATGCCTTTTAAAATTATTCCATGAATGTTTGTGTCCTGCTCTCATAATGGCCATCGGGCTTAATAAAAGATGCCTCATTGCTATTTAATTAGTACCGTTAGAGAAGAAAAGTCACAGTTGCTTGAAAAAGAACCTTCCAAATGAAATGAAGGTAAAACCATGCAACTCTCATGGCTTAAACTGTTTTTGAAATAGACACGTGAATGTTTTGCTCACCTTTGAGGGATTTAACAGCTTGGTGAAGTAGTAAATTTCGTCGTCAACGACCTCAGTCAAATGGTAGTACTTTTTCAAGCCTTCGGGTGGTAATTTGCGGATTTGCCGGTTCACCTCGTCGTACAGCGACGTGCAAATGAACACATCTTGTTCGGGAATTTCCGAGGGCCTCACTGAAACCCATTAACCAAATAAACCAAAACCCATAAGCCGCCAATTAAAACACTCACGTGATACATAGTCGTTGTAATCTAAAACCGCACACTTTCCTATAATACTGACAATGGGATTGATATCCTCTTCGGTAGACTGCAAAAGCTCGTTCTTGTAGTAGAGCTTATTGGTAAGATTTGGTACCTCGGATGGACAGATGAACCAGGGACCGCGAAAGTAACACTTGCCGCTATAGAACAATGCGAAAATGACCAATTTGCAATCGGAAAACACCCAAAGCGCACTCACTCTGATGTATCCCAAATGGAGTCGATTTGAGCCACAACTTGTTTGCCACCGTCAACAACCACATACACAAAATCTCCAGTCTTGATCACACCTGAACAGATAGTATTGTATTGTTCATAGTAGGTGTTTCCATCGTCCAGGTCTGTGGCAACGTAGGCCACAACGTTCTAGAAAAATTAAAGAACACAGTCGTCTAGTGCTGAAGAGACTGTGAAACTACGAAAACTCACTGGTCGATCGTCGTCGATCATCCTCTCCAACTCTTGAAGCTCCGCGAGTTCGTCCTTGTGCTTCTCCAGTCGCTCCTTGAACACCGACATGACCCGTTTGGGTTCCAGCGGCACCTCGCGCTCGACCAGCTTGTAACTGGATGCCAATTCGGAGAATATTTTCATTTTTTTGATGGCTCGATGCCGCGAACTATACCGGGACTCCAACACGTAAACATCAACTTCGTCGTAGCCTGTAACGAAGATGACAGTGATTTTTCCCAATGTTCTTCATTGAAATTACCTTCTGGGACCATGGCGAAATATTGCTTAACCGACAGGACGCAACAGCGATCTTTGATCTCCTCCAGTGCTACGTTGACGTATTTATCAGACTTAAAAACCTCCTTTTCCAGAAACCTTCTAGTTTGCACGTGATATGTTTCATCTGGTCGCAGATAATGGTTCCCGTAGAGCATTTGCTGCCCATTTTTCTCGTACAACTTCTCGATCTTGATAATATGTGGTTCACAGCCCTGGAAAAACGTCGTAAATACACGGCTGGGTAAAGAATGACTACTCTGTATACCTCTTTTTTAGAATCCAAATAAACATACTCCCCAACTTGGAAAGTCTTCATATTGCAGGTCATCGTGTCTTCTGTAGAGCCGTTGCTGTTGCTGCCATCTTTCAGCACTGAATCGTCGGAACTTCGAGTCTCACTATCTTCTTCAATTGACTCTTGCATCGACTTTTGGTGCCGCAGCTTTTCAATCGCATGCCTTGCATCCAAAGACCTACAAATCCACAATATACTAGGCAACTGAGTGAAACCACACATGAAAAAACTTACGTGTAGATTAAGGCAGGCGACTGTAAAACTTCTCCATGCTTGCAGAGTTCGTCCCTCACGTGAATGAAGAACATCTGCATCTCGATGGAATCCTCAAACACTTGTGAATCGGATCTGGATAATCGACGCGCTCTGTCCAGGCATGCGAAAAAATCCACTTGAAATGTATCAAGGCGTTTGTATAGATTTTTGTCCAATCTCCGCTTGATCAGGTCTAAGGATAATGCTCGAACCCTATAAAGAAACAAATTGATTTAATACAACTAAAGTAACAAACAAAGCAAAACAATGTACTTTTTGCCATCGACTTCATCGTGTTCAGGAAGCTCAGACATCGAATCGCTGTAACACCGCCCTTCATCGTCTTGGTGATTGTACACAGTGGTAAACAGCGTAAGAAGAATGTCTTGAACGGCTTCGGCCACATCTAGGCAAAAAAATTATGGTTTTATTGACAAAACACAGCATGCCAACAAATAATCACCTGGGGCTTCGTCATCGGCCAATTCTTTCAGCTGGAGGCGCTTTTGCGAGACAACTCGTTGCAAGACGAGCGCATCTTTATAGATTTGAGAGTCCGGCTCGTTGAATTTGCATGCATTGTCCAACATCAAGCTTAGATCAGCGGCCTGGTGAACAAAACAAAATATTCCTAAATAGCGCCACACTGCAAATTATCTTTGCTTATTACTCACCAAATCCTCCACGCTCTCATAAAAATTGTTCTTCATCTTGTGCGCTATCCGTTCCATGTCTATTGGGTGTTTTATCACCTCGTAATAATCGGGATATTCTATTCTGGACGGCAGTTTCATGAAAATCTGACATAGAAGTCGTTCGCCCTTTGGATCTCTATAATCTCGAACAGCTTCGAACATATGTTTCACTGCCTTCTCCAATGGCGTCAAAATCTTCCTGGGTTTATACCTGAATATTATTACAAGTATGTAGGGCTTACTAGAAAAATTAAAACGCTCTTTTCCTTACACTCGGCCTGATGCCCGCTCATTTTTCACTTCCTGTTGCTTCTCCACCGTATTGAACATCGGTTCCACTTTAATCATTAGGTGCTTCTCCATCAGATTTGCATCCTCGTAGATAGGGGAATTTTCCTCGTTAAATTGCCTGGAAGGAATTAAATCATACAAATTCAATTGCTTAATTGACTATCAGGAACTGTACCTGCAATTGGCAAACATCAACTGGAAATCCTTCACTAGATCTTTCTCGCAACTGTACTGCTCAGCTTTGATTTTGGATTCAATTTCCAAAAAATCAATCGGCTCGTCGATGACTTCATAATATTCCGAATAGAGCTTTTTCGAAGGTTTTTCCATGAATCCCAGCATTGGTTGTCTGCCATCTTCACACTGTAAATTAACGGAATTTAAAAAAATCTTCAAATCAATGGGACGTGCAAAAATTACCGTAAAGTCCAACATATATTTGGCCAAAGTGAATAATCGTTTCTTCATAGGAACGAAATCCTTTGGAGGCCTGCCTCGCATTGGCGTGCCCATTGGGCTGAGGTTCTTCGGTTTTTGCCCGGACTTTTTTCTCGCTGAACTATCTTCATCCATGTGCTGAGAATAAATGGCAAAAATATGTACTTTTTAGCTCATTGGCTTCCAAGTGCACCAACATTTCATTCCCCCAGTTCGAATTAGTTAAATTAAACCAGTAATTTTGATAAAAGCTCTGCGAATTATAGCGAGAAGCGAAAGCTACATGCAAAATGATATAACACGTAGGACCAGAACAAACGTACAGGTAAATTATTAAAAGCTAAAAAATTGATCGTTTTTAGAGCTGAAATGGAATGGTTTTTCATTGAAAATGATAACTTAACGTTAGTAAATAAGCGGTGCAGTTAGCATACCTTGCGAATTGCTTTGTTAGTTTTCTTATGGGTTACCTGATCGATATCAAGTAGTTCTTGTACTTTCGCTTGCATTACTTTTTGCAATCGCACGGCGTCCTGAAACAGAAAATTTCAACAGTTAAAGCGAATCTACACGTACTATTGAGTCAAATTTTACCTTATACAATTTGGAATTGGGTATGTTATACTTTTTGGCATTCTCGAACATAATTGTCATGTCGCCAGCCACTTCGCTCACAGTACCGTAAGCTTTCTTCGTTAACTTGGTCCTAATTTGAGTAAGCGACAAAGGGTTCTTAATCTCTTTGTAATAATCTGGATATATCCGCCGGGATGGCAGTTTCCAAAACGGCTCTGATAAAGGTTGGCCATTGGATCCTTCCAATCTCCATACTGTTTCCAGTAGCTTCCACTGCGGATTATCTGGCTCCATGCAGACCTAAATTGAACTCGCTCATTGGATTAATACACTTTAACAGGGACAAACTGCTTACAAAATCATCATGATGAAGCTCAACCAGTTTGGGACTTTCAACTTCTCGTCGCGAAGATTGAACTGGCTCAGGCTCCGAATCTACCTCGGAATCCGCATCTGATTCCTCCTGGTTCTTCTGAGCCAGAGCAGCAATGTAGTTGCGAGACTTTCTCGGCTTCAGCCTCTCGCCCGATTTACTCGTATTACTGGGAGACGAGGGTTTTGACCAGTGTTCCATTATTTCTATTCGCTTTTGGTTGATTATCTAGTTTACAGATAGCAGTTGAAAACCAATCAGAACTTCGACATAAAGTAATTTACCTTTTTTAGCTGTTTGGCGTGGTTGTATATTTGCGAATTCGGTTCATTGAATAGGCAGGCATTCTTGCACATTACAACTAGATCCTTTTCTAGCGCCAGCAGATTTGGGTATTGGTTGTTTTGAATTTTAATTGCTATTCTCTTAAGGTCTATCGGCTGTTCTATGACCTGAAAAAAATTGCAGTTGTTGAATAAAAGTGTTTTTTGATTATGTTGCTTCAAACCAGTCACATACTTCATAATATTCGGGATACTTCGACTTTGAGGGCAATAACTGGAAGTGAGTATTAAGCAGTTTTTTATAATCATCAGTGGCGGTCATCACCACATTGAACAGTTCTTCATATTGTTGAGGATCTGAAGAAAAAAAATGTATATTGAGGCCGATAAAAGTGATAAAATAACGCAAAAAGTGCTCACCATCTTTACTATTCACCGAAGTGAGCGAATTGGAATTATTAAGACTATTATTGTGACTTGAGTTGTTTTTAACCGAACTATTTCCCCGTCGAACTGGCATCCGGACTGGCTTTGGTGTGTGATTTGGATTTTTTATTTCAGATTTCGACTCTGCTTTACTATCATCGTCCGGATTTAACAATCTGCAACATTTGATCGTTAATTCCCACTAAGTGATCGAGCAAACAACTCACTTAATTTTCGTAGTTAGAAACAGGTTCCACAATTCATCGGCATCCTTCCACTCTTGCGTACTTTTCTTATAAAATGCTTTTGTATTATTTACAATTAATTCTATATCACCTTCTAAGTCATGAATATCGTTATATTCATCAGTTTTGAGTTTCTGTTGGACTTTCAGCAAGTCTATGGGGTTACTTACAACGTCATAATACCCTGTATGGAGACAAATTGTTCAAAAGCTGTTATATTGAGGTTTCAAGTACAGTTTTACCTGGTTCTTGGCGTCTTTTTGGCACTCTGATGAAGGAGTCACATAAAAGGCTGCCGTCGTTCTTCTTGTGACTTCTTATCGTCTCATACAATTGGTGACAAGCCTCAATCTGAATTAAAAAGTGTATTTCAAAAAACTTAAACAATGGAACAAGATTGCGTAGTCTTAATCAAAAATGTGGGCTTTTGCCGATTGCAATATTGCAAAACAGACGTGTTTTGCCTAGTCAATTGATCATGTTAAGTAATTAATTTAAATTGTCAGCAACACCAATGATTTTAAAAATGTGTAGATCACATTTCTAGAGGTTTTTGCTAGAATTTTCACTATTAACATGACTTTTAGTGGTAGGATAAACGGTTTTACACACTTTATTAGTTTCCGGGTTTCGGAAATTCTATTCTACGACCGTCTAAAAGATCGACAAAGTCAACTGGTTTACTTACAGGATCGAAAATCTTTCTTCGTTTTCTCATGGTAGGACCACTACTGGTTGAGGCCTCACTGTTATCATCATCATCATGACGTCCAGCTATGGAGCTGGTTCTTCTACGTTTGCTCATTATACAGTTCGCAATTCGTTAGGGGCACACTAAGAAACCATAATGGTACGAAATCCTCTTCTGAAGGTCCAGTGGTAGTCAAGAATAAGTAAACTAAGCTCAGTCACGATGAACTTGTGCACCCATTGAAGGTGAGCATGATGGTACTTATCGAGCTGTTAACTTTATGTACTCAAAGGCGAAAACAAAGTTCTTTGAAACAATAAGAGATATTTACGATTTAAAACAAGTCTTTAAAAATCATTACACTGTCTTTATTGACTGTTTTAAAACGGGAAAATGTGGGAACCAAAGCTTGGGCCGGTGGATTGCTTGATCAGCGGCGATCTAGATTGCTGTTGCATTGAAAAAACACTGGCTAAAAGGACCCAAACGTACTGCATAACACGATATTGAGGGAAAACTTTGGGTATCCCAAGCCATACATTCTAGGTTAGATCCAATGACATTTGTATATTTTCCTTAATAGTTCCCGATCCTTATGATCCTCGATGTGGCTCCCTATGGAAAAACGCAGCTTTCCCCAAGAACCATCCGAATTTCCACCACATTCACAATAATTATTCCGCACACAAAATCACAATAAAATAGGCGCGACTAAGATTTCGTCCATTCGACTCGATATTCGCTAGCAACAATGGCGGATAACGATGTTTAGAGAGGGACAGACTTATGCGGAAACTTGAAATCAGACGAAGAGAACACCATCACAGCCGCAACTGCTCCCCAAGGCCGTGCAGCTTTGGTGGTTGCGTGGATCAAGGCGTACTCATTTCAGCCGTCTCAACGAGCCTGCTCTGTTTATTCCCTTTCTATTGCTTTAGTGGAAAAAGGACAGATCAACAGTGGAGAGGCTTGCATCACACTAGCAGAAACGCGATTCAATTAGTCGTCGGCAATCTGGCAATCCAGCTCCATTTAACCAGTGGTGTTTCATTCTGTATAATTTAATTAATATATTTTATTAGTGTATGAATTTTATCATCTGGTTTTTTGACTAAATGGACACTTTGACCTCAAAGAGTGTTTTGAGGGGTCATGGCAGTGGAAATACGGATTTAATTAAAATTTAATTTTTAAAAAATTTTAAAATAAAACATTCTCATATATTTTTCTAGGGCGAAGAACCTTCGAGGAACAGGTACAGGACACATTCATCATTAGCTAGCACTAATTATAAAGGAATTTGCGATGAAAAACTGGCAAACATCGATCAATCTATACAGAGGGATCACATAAAGGAACAAATTTATCGAAGGGATTTACCTTGTTGCTTGCATGTTTGATGGGATTCGGCAGTAATAACAAGAAAACACTTGTCGACAACTGTTCTATTCCCGTTTTCACACAATATGTACATAATTATCTGCCTGCTTAATTATGTTTGCTGACATAGTTGGCCCCTCAGTCGGTTGCAGTAAAAATCGTGTTCAAATGATGCTTATTGCAGGGAGCGTTTGTGAAAAGACTTCCTGCAAAAACGAACCCACTTGAATCCACACCCAAACGAATAAGAGCGACTAGATTTATTCTATTCTTCAAGTGTTAAAATCCTCCTTTAAACCAGCTTTCCATCGGGAAATATTACCTATGAATCTTTTGCTGACTGTGCCCTCGTTGGAAATGACTTTGCATTCATCTATCTCAAATATCTGAAAGTCCAGGCATCGAAACTTCTCATCGGACTTGTACAGTTCGTTTGACCCACTGGGCACTAAGTAAGGCCTCCCTGAGAATGGATTAATGAAGTCTGCCCAGTAGCCATTATTGCGCAATTTGGAGCAAATGTTTTTAGCAGTTATGAGGAACTAAAAAACGCGATTATAAGATAATTTTTCAACGACAACTAACCAGTTGTTTGAACTCCAAAAACTGGTTTCAATTTTGCTTATGCCTCAAGCCTGAGCCTTTAGAGTCATATTGTTGCTTACCATTTGGGCCATCCTCTCCGTTTCCATTTCCTTGTTGGATTTAATCAGTTTCCCATCGGGTTTCAAGTTGATGGTGATAACAGACAGTTCGCTTTTCTGCAACGGCCTGTAAGGGAACAATTCGCAAACCGTCTGCCGCAACACAGTCGGACAAGACTGGACACGCAGCAGCATGTCCGCCTCCGGATGGCCACTGGTCTGAACCAGCAGGAAGAATGTTAAAATTGATAGGAGTTAGATTTGGCGTTTTGCTTACATCGTCCATTTGCTCCATGATCACTTCGTGATGGGTCCTAATGGTGGTATGCGTATCATACCAAGCCAGACCGATGTTTCCCCGCAAAAACAATGGAAACCCACTGGATGCCAGCAACTCGAAACTGGGATCTCGCCATACTAAGTTGGAACCTGCAAATGGAATTGGGTTGTTTGGCCAATGTTAAGCAAGTGGGGGTGCGTTTAGTGCCACTAACTCGTAACAATCCGGCCAAAGTTTGAAAACATAACTGATTACATCAGCCCCTTAACCTCCCAAAATGATGAAATAATTTACCTGTCTCTTGACGTCCTTTCACCACTTTAAAGGGCCCATTATTGCTACTTACTTTTCGCGAATAAGTCCTAAGAAACTGGCGTCCATTTGAAATGTAATTTTTTTGAAATTTTGCTAAGCAAAACAAAACTTTATTACTTGACATTATTTGACATCTGCCAATATATATCATAATAATGAAGATGGCTTTGGTTGCTTTGTCTTTTTAATGACAGACGAATAAATATGAATGTAAATGATTCGAGTTTAAACATAACCGCACAAATGCCTTACGAACAACAATAAGCAACTTCTAAGCCCTAAATATGTTGTTTTTAACACTTCTTTCTTATTTAGCGTCGTTGGTTCAATTGTGCTTTTTGACTTTAGCCGTAGGTAATAACAGGAGCTTATAGACATTTTAGCATACATTCAATTTTGCCGGCTTTTCAGCTGTTGGACTGTATTACTTGGCAGAATTAGTGGAAGAATTCCCAAGACAAGGCAAAAGGATCGTTTGGTGGCTGAATTTCGTAAGACTTTGCTTATAAGCTGATTTGCCACAGTTTAACGATTCGTTTCCTTGCATTTTCTAGACGGTTCTGTTGCTGTACATCCTGCTATGGATATTTGAAAGTTTTCCCATTCACATAATAGCCTGTGGAGTGCTCGCACATTTATGCCATTTCGCCATAATATCCAGCTTTCCATTTGCGTCCATTCGATCGCCGTTTATGATATTGGCGTTAATTTTCGTCATTGTGAACCACTACTTAGCCTTTAATTACTTCCCCAACAACAACAACTCTTTATCAGAGGTCAGTGGACGCTTATTTGCTTAGATTCTTTAAGCACACATTCCTTGATTGTTCCGGCATAGCGCACACTGATCGACAATTATTTTCCCTAGATTCTGGCCTATTTCACGTTGTTTTTATGGCTGGTGCCCCTCAGCCTGTTTGTTTCCTTATCGTTAAGCGATACTTCTTTACCTACAGTTGCTGACCAACCAGGTAGTCTACAGTGTTCAATCTCCAATGGGCCTTAAAATTAACTGTCTGTTTCAGACATCGATGCTGTTTCCAGTTATTTATCAAACAAGAGGAAAAAGTATGGATTCCTTTCATTGCTTTCGTATGCCAAAGAAACCATATTGCCAATAAGAACGAAAAAGGGTTTCTGAGACCCGTATTTATTCAGCGGTTTCAAATGGTGTAATGGAGACTCATTGTGTTAAGCAATAATAACAGTCATGCCTGTTGTTTTAATAAAATGTTATTGTTTTCACTTTTTATTGAATTTTTTATCCAAAATTAGAAACATTGAATATTGAAGATTCCAGTTGTACTTTTCCCAGTTCAAGTGAAAAAATGTTGTGCTTAAAAAATCCCATTTACTGCCTTCAAGTAAAACAAGATACCTACAACCTAACCAGCGCGAATCCCTTAAATGTTATTAACAAAAAACAAATTATTTGCTTGTGTCCTCTCTAGGCTCTCCCTCTATCTCATGTGTTTCCCAGGTACATACAATCAATCAAATTACCCAGCTTGAGGTTATGGGGAACGTCAGTTGATCAGCTTCTGATCATAAATATGATATTAATCTTATCTTTAACGAGTAAAGTAAACCATTACCATACCATGGTTGCGGGTTTAGTCACGTTAATTTACCCATGGGCTGGTAAAGAATAAAGGCTCCTAGCTGCTAAACCAAAGAATCCCATCAAGGTATATATCTAAAATTCAAGTCATTCAAAAACACATTGGCGTAATTTTTAGACTTTGGAAGGTGCGTGAGTGTGAAAAAAGACTTTGCCCTACGTCCATATCATTTGTGATAAAGGTGAGCCGCACTTAGAGCAAATGTATGCTTAATTACATTGCCGTGCTGTTGATTATTTGTAGGTAAGTACAAACATGAACAACTCATCTAGTACTCGATGTGTTTGCAGTTTATACGCTTTGGATAGTATATTTTCATGAAAATACGGATCAAAAATGCATGTTTCCATTTTTTTTAGGTGTTTCGCACTGTTTCACAGTCTTGTTTGTCTACATTTTAAATCAATTCCTATCTCTCATGGCACTTGGACAACTTAATTAAGGCTTCCATACTAAATAGCCAAGTTTTCTTCATTTACTTTAATTTAATTTCCTGTGACATCAAGTAGCTGGTGTATGAATCCATTAGTTTTGTAATCAAAGGTCAAAACTGTTCATATTAATTGCGTTAAGCACATGATCTCTATGTTATTAGGCCTTCAATTTAAATAAAAAAGACATAATAATTTCCCCACCTTGTCTCACAAACGAAGCGCGTTTTGGGAGTGAGTTTCCTACCTATTTAAATACACATTTTGACCAAGACAATCTTGGAACTAATTTAAAACTTGCTGCTCACTAATATTGAATTGAAAACAATGTCAAGGCCAAAATGATTCCACCTTTACGTTTAACAACGTAAACATCCATTAAAGGTAGAATGCTATAAATTCATCTAAACATTGCTAGATTTTCAGCCTGGTGGTTTGTTTCTCTTAGTCAAAACAAACATTCTTTGAGCTAATGCGTTATCTTCACGGTTTTATCGCTTGGGTTAAAGAGGTTTGTTCAGTTTCAGTGCACTAAAATGAATGTACCAACTAACAATAGAGTTCTCACGAATCTCTTCGTCCTTTTGTGCTGTGTGCCTTTAGCCATTTTACAAGACCAGGAAATCGAAAGACTGATAGCCGAATTACAATTAGACGATCTAGAATTAATTCGATGCATGTGAATATTCAGCTAACGGAAGGAAGCAGGCGATTTTAGACCAACTATTTGATGAAACGGTATTTTTCAAACGATTAAACATAGTTTTTGGTCTATTTATATTAAACGTTTGAAGGTGGAACAACAAAAAAGGTTCGGAGACATTGTGAAAGGGCATTACGAGCAATTGAGAACCTTTACGGACATTCCCAGTGATTTGGAGAGGAACTGGACGTACCAGGTTAAGCCTGGAGACGCTTTGTTGGCTCAGGACAAATGGGACAAGGCAAGAAATTTGTTTTCACCCCACATTTCATTGTCTTTAACAAATCAGCATGTTTTTCACAAACAAAAGCAGTCCAAAAGTTGAAGCAACAAAGTGATAAGAGCGATGATTTCCTTTGTAACAATTTCCCGGATGATTCATCAACTCCTCTTCAATTTATAAATTTATTTCTAGTTGATTGTCTACCAAAATCACATTCAGGAACTCACAACTCAAGCAAAGCTATGTTTTGAGAATGAAACTCACTTGTGCCTAACTGGGATCGTTGCCTACAATAACGCCCTCAATAATCAGCGCAAATACGATACTTTGAAGAAAACCTGGAAAAGTTGGCAAACCATTTACAATACAACTGATGTCAGTGACTTCAGGAGCCAGCTGGCGTTCGTTAAAGAGGCGGCCACTGCTAATGGTACCGCATAGCGAAAGAAGCTGCTTCAATCGAGTTTTTCAACTGAATTTGTTGATTGCAGAATTTGATTCAGTCCAAGATTATTGGGAGGCTTTACTAGACTTTCCCGGCGCCTATGAGCAAGCTGACGCGTTTTGGGAGAGGATTTTGCCCTTTTATAAAAAACTGCAAAAATTCGTGCGGGAGCGACTGTTTAAATTCTATGAATTGCAAAACAAAACTGACGAAATCCCTGCTTATTTAATAGGTAGGAAGTTGTTATTGGAATAGGGCTGGGGTTATTCATTTCAGATAGTGGGAATCAACTGGAATTTCGCATTTTAGGTGGCCAATTTGGTACTGATTGGAGTAACATAGCTGATATAATTTTGCCTCATCCGCAGCTCCATTATGATGCAGAATCATATCTCAAGTATAAGGTAATTTATACATTAGGGAAAATCCCTGACCACTACTGGAAAGAACGCATTTTCCTCTACACACTTTTTTGAGAATTTTTGAAATTTACACGGCGCTAGTTAGAAAAAACCATGTCAAGCTACTGAGAAAGAACGGGCCTTCCTCTGCTGGTTGAGGACAATTTGGTTAAAACCACAAATCTCCAATGAATTTAAAACCTCGACTTTCAAGGGAATTCTTCTGTTGATTCTAGAGCATAGAAGACATATACAAATATGCGGAAAACGTAACCAGAAAGCTGGGTTTAGGCGCCCTAGGGGCAAACTTCTGGCAAAACAGCATATTTAACTCCTCAATCTGCGGATCTAATCTGCTAGAGTTTTGCGATCAAGCCTACAGCCAGTAAGTTTTGGACAACCACATTTTGCTACTGGAAAATAACATTTTTTGTGGAATTGTAGACTTATAACATGCAACCAAACATCTTGGACCGTTTATTTGGACGTTCAAGAAACCGCGCTGCGGGTCGCCTTGAATAATTTGGATTACTCTTCAATACCCAGACAAAATCTTCGATACAATGCCATTGACGACGCAGTCCAAAAATTAGGTAGGTAAGTTTTAATAAGCAATTACTATTATATGCAACACTAAATCGTTTCTAAGTAAAACCGGTAAAACGATTTCTTTTTAGGATCTCTGCTAGCCATTGAAAGCCTGGACTATCACGGGATTGTTGATGCTCCGACTAACCAGACTGATGATGATGATCCGGCACAGATGACAAAACGTTTATTAATGGCCCTCAGGCTTATGCCCGGTTTGCCCTACAGCCTGATGGCAGACAAATGGAGAATGGAGGCCATTGATCAGAACCACACCAATTTAGTCGAGGGTTGGTGGAAATATCGGTAGCAAAAACAGAGGGAATCCTTAAAATCACCCCGCTATATACAATTGTTTTTCTCAGAAAAGATTACATGGGAGTGGCTGGGATTGAAAACAACGAACCCGAATACCTAGAAGATTCCAGAATAGTTTCAAACAGGCCCTATGTGAATCAGTTCTTTGGCACTTTGGTCGCCTTTCAGATTTTCATGTACTACAAAGAGCGATCCGGAAGTCACTATGTGGTCAAAGAGTTTGAACAGGAGGAATTTGTGTAAGTCCACGCTTCTAAGGCAAATTCAGCCAATACATTTGGGTGTTTTAGAACATTGCTAAGGAATCGACACACTACTGAATGGCCCTTTTTGCTCACCAACCAGTACGGTCTGGATGTGGGCGCTGATGAACTTCTCAGCTACTTTGCGCCCCTTGAACAGTACTTTGAATCAGCCCCAACTGAACAGGTTCCTATTGTGACTGTCTCAACTACCACAACCACACAAGCACCAACAACTAAAGCGCAGCTGGTTACAACAGATAATTATGTGCTCAACGATCAGCCAAAGCCAAATGTTCGAGTTTCAGAGGCGAAAAAAGTGGCAGTAGCGGACAGTCACGTTGCCATGTATGTAGGGGTAGCTGGTTTAGTAGTTATTGCTTGCGCCCTTGCTGTGGGGGTGGTGTTTAAGAAATTCCGAAGGAGACCCAGCACTAGTAACAGAAGATTTGATTCATAAGGATGGTTAATGTTAAGGCATTGGATTTTCGCATCACAGCAGATCTGCTGATCGACACATCGAAATCATTGTGATATTCTTGTCGCTTTTAGCATTTAGCACAGCTCGAACATCACATTTAATTTTCTACGTTTTATTTGCCATCTTTTTAACTTTTAATATTCCAAATCCCAAATGTAATTTTCTACTTTGATCAGTTTTAGCTATTGATTTTGATGCCCCGACCGTGACTTTTATTGGTATTTTTTTATTTATTCTACATTGTATTTAAGTAGTATTAGGCCAAGTATTGTTTCCTAAGAAGTTCCTCTAGATTTAGGTAGCCGACAACTAGAACTATTTAAAGTGACACGGTTTTTTGAGCAATAAAATTATTTGTTTTCTATTACCTTATGTGCTTTAGGTAATTGTTCAGAACAAGGGCTTCTTTTAAGACTGCAGCTTTGCCGATTAAAAATTTAACTTAAAAATAAAAATTAAACTCGGGACACTGCGACGCATAAATAGATTTCTATTTTATCTCTATTAGTTTTTAAAAATATATTTGCAGAAAGCAAATTCGAAGACTTTCCAGTCCATTTCCAAGCCTCACTGTATGATATATATGGGGCTGGGCTTAGGCAGCCCAGAATACACTAGCCACGTTGCGCAGTGCCATAGCGACCGATGTAACCAACGCTCAGCAAAGTTAATAAAAACCAGATCATTCTGGTAATTGTTCAGAACAAGGGCTTCTTTTAAGACTGCAGCTTTGCCGATTAAAAATATGCTCACCTTATAGAAAATCTCGTAACAAACAGCATTTTTCCTATAGATTTTTCGAGAAAATGCCGCTTTCCACCACTTTTCACCCTCTGAAATTCACCAACTTCCAAAACTAAACAACGGTCGCCATGACGATCCGCTCATTGCGACGGCGTACCAGTCGAAATTTTTCGCGCAGTTGCCAGTATTATCACTACCACTACCTTAAACACGGGGTGGTCACCCACGCGTTCTGTTTTCCACAGACAATCAAACTGAAATAATCGATTTTTAAAGTTTCAAGTTTCGTTTGGGTTCACTCTTCTTCTTTCTCTTCAATGTGTTAACAAATTTCACGCTGAACTAATTCATGTTGCTAGAGAAATCGAACGTGGGAAAAATGGTTAAACTCAACCGAAATATACCCATAAATTTTAGAAAACACGTCCCTATAATAATGTAATAGTTTCTTCCGTGTTTCGAGATATTGCTTTCCTTCACTGACATTGCGCTACTATGTCCTCTAAGAACGTACTTCTGGTAAGTTGTTAATTTTGATTTGATTGAGATTTTGTACTTTGGTGGCAGTTTGGCAACGCGGCTGAGCAGACTCGATTTTCGGCAGCGCGTAGGCCACGGCTGCGCGAAGGCACCGAAAAGAAGCCCTTCTTCTGAAAAATTACCATTCAACACCATATTCAAATAATTTTTTCCTTTAATTAAAATACTTAAAATCCCGATTACTAACGTTGAAAAAATATCGAAAAACTAACCACGCCCATATTTACAAAATAAATTAACGACAATGATGTGTGATCCACAGAACACCTCTGAACGTCAGAACACGTCTGATAAAATCTGACGGACCGTCATCATCCACGTCAACGCGCTGTAAATAAACAAAAAACATAACCTCAAGTTGTAATTAACACATCTTCTGGGGCATTTAACTACAGAAAAAATCATGGGAGAGTCGGAGAAAACTAATGTGTTGTCAAAACGAATGAACAAAATCCTGGATTCGCGTATAGAAAACGACCAGGACACTATTGAAGCCCTGCGGGAGCTCTCGACATTCTACACAGAAAACACTCTACAGGCACGTCGCAATCTGCGAAGCCAGATAGAGAAGCGAAACTTGGATATAAATCAACACTTTTTGGAGTCATTTAGAGTCGTCAAAGACAGCTTTGATAGCGTTTATACCGATATTGCTGAAATGAACAAGAGCATCCAAGAAATGACCCATCAGCTCCACAACGCAAAGTCGCAAACGAAAAAACTGCTGCAAAAAACCAGCGCTTTACAGGTAGCGTCTTGCCTGTTGTATTTTTTTGGCCCGATGACTACCTATTGCTTAATGTAGGACGCAAAAGAACGAATAGAAACGCATCAAGACGTAACTAGGTCCTTCTTGCAAAAATTCCAACTACAACCGGAAGACCTGGTGGCTCTTTACGGGGACGCCAAAAAGCTGGACAGGCCCATTACTTTCGACACTTTCCGGGCATTGGCAAAGGTCCAGGAAATTCATGGAAATTGCAAAGTCCTGATGCAAGCAGGACTGCAAACTTTGGCTCTGGATATCATGGAACAAATGACAATGCACCAAGAGGGTACTGAAAGCACTTTAACTCAACAAGCTCACTAAGAAAATGAAAACATTCCAGGTGCTTTGGAAGTTCTGTATCGTTGGACGCAAAGCCACTGCAGAAACGTGGATAATCCAGATCTTCGGGACATTATAGCGCAAGCAATGGCAAAACTTCAAGACCGATCGGTACTTTTCAAGTACGTTATTGATGAGTACTGTGTATGCAGAAGGAGCTTCTTAGTTGGGGAATTTCTAAACGCCTTAACCAAAGGGGGCAAGTATTAAGGCTCTAATGTTTAGAACCTTTAGACAGTGTTTAATATACAGGGCCATCAGGGAATCCAGCCCCTATAGAGATGAGAGCGCACGATGCCCAGATTTACGTTACTGATATGCTGGTGTGGATTAATCGCGCAATTCCAGTGGAGAAGCAAAATTTGCAGCTTTTGGTTAAAAACTGCAACTCCCAAGGTATTCGCAATACCATCCACCAAAGTTTCCTGAAGTTTATTTGGATATTTAAGGCCTAGAAACCATCCTGAATGACGCTCTGGCAAACATTTGCGAGGGCATTTGCCAGCCCTTGAAAATACGAATTGAAAAAATCCTCAATGTTCCTAATCAAGCCTCCACTCTGTACGCCATTGTTAATATGTTAAGGTCCGTGAAAACAACGACTTCCCTCATGCTAAGTTAGTAAAGCCCTTTTTTCAGATACTATAAAAAATGCATCAACAAATTGGTGAAAGGAGGACAGCTTGAAGAAACCTTATCGGAACTCACGTTGAAAAGCGAGCAAGTCTTTTTGGATTTATTGCGACAGCAGATAAATGGACTGTTGGTACGCGTTGAAGCGCCTCCAAGGGACTTGAGCCCCACATCAGCCATTTCCCATTTACTGGCTGTTTTAAGAGACACGCTTTCAACAGCCAGCATGAGTGAAGGTGCGGCTTATTCGGGCAATTTCCCGTTTTAATCTAGCTGAGCTGCTTATTTTTAAGGACGCGAAACTGACATGGTTAAAATAGCAGCCACAATCTTAGAGCCTCTGCTGAGAGCAGTGAATGAGCAGGCCTCAAGACTCCCACCCACTGATATGGCGGTCTATTTATTAAATTGCATGTATTCCATGTACACCTGCCTTAGCATGTATGAATTCATGGAGGAACGACTAGAGAGGTTGCAGGTGAGGCTCAAATCAATCAAAAACTTTGGCAATGCAATGGCAGTTTTCCACTGATTTGACCCATTCAGGCGCAATCAGATGCCCAAATAGACACTTTAACTTCGGAGCAAGCCAGTTCGTTAGTGGCCAATTTGAATCTGGGCCCCATTTACACTATTCTTCAGGATCATTGCCAAGACGCTCTATCAGGAGTCCCCGGTAAATGACTAAACGATTTTTGTTGGTGGATTATCAACAATTGATTGTTTCACAGGAATGGAACCTTCTAATTTACGAAACTTCCTCATCAAGCTGGACAACCTATCGACGCAACCGGATTCGATTCTTCTGCCGCAAATCGGGCTGCTTCTCTCTTCGAAGCACAAAAAGGCGGTTCAGAAAAGATCATTTGCCGTCCTATTGGCGATTTATCGGCAACTGTACGACGCGGTACATAATCCGGTAAATCACTACGAAAATCCTTCGGAAATTTTAAGCAAAACACCCGATGAACTTAATAAAATGTTCGAGTAAAGGGACAGCGTGTGGGTTTAATGAGCCGAAAGTTTAGATTGAAGGGAAGTGAAACGCAATATATGCATTTTGTACATCAATTATTAAATGTTATATAAAATAGACTCTTTTTTTCAACTGGTGCCGCACACAATGAAATGTTTTATTTCTTTGTTATGATATTATTTTAGAAGTTATATATCTATTTTGTATATCATTTAGAATTAAACGAAATGACGACGAAACGATCTGGTATCTATTTTTTATTTTTACTACATACAAAACCGGTAAGGTCGCAACCTGCAAACTGTTACTTCTCACACCAATCTGGGATTATTCAATTTCTGATGATCCAAGCCGTATTTGATTTAAATGACACAAAGACAAATATATGGACAATAAATCTCGAGCAACATTAATAATTATTAAACGAACCAAACACTTCAGAGCTCAAACGTACAAGAACAAAGGTATAAGCACAAAAACTGCAACCAAGATTACAAATCTATTTGCAGACCACTACTCGACTGCGGACACATACTAAGAGTAACTGCGACTAACAAAACCAAAAAACACACACAAACTACCCGCAAAACCCACTACACAACCCATCTAACGAATTACTGTACGAGCGGACACAAACGACAAAAATAACAGAACGATTAACGGAAGAGTCCCTCACAAGACCAACTAGACAATCTCGCTACACCTTTCCCCAATACACACTCTTGCAGCATTTTACATAAAAAACGGTCTAATCTTAAGACCAACCTTCGTATACTGTAAATGTTAGGTGGAACGCAAAATTAAGGATTTTTTTGTACTCATATTATATAAATTGATACCAATATGATTGTATTCCATTACAGCCAGAAAGACCAAACGGTCGATAGCCCTTTTCTATGAAATAAATATGAGATATATATATTTATTTGTTTCGTTAACAGTTAACCGGGCTTATAAAAGTTTATTTATATAAAATAGCTATATCCATCTATGCAATAAAATTGTTGTTTGGTAAAAAATATACGCTATCTGCGCTCAAATAGAATAGAAGCACTCACCTGCTGAATGTTAGTAAATCAAGCGCGCACAGCGTTTATTCTTGTGGCTGCTCCAATAGGCAAACGTCCAGAACGCAAAAAGTCGCCCTACACATCGGGCAAGTGCATTTCTTGGACAGCCACCGGTTTTGCTCGTCCTTATCTTGTCTGGATACGAACCATTTGGCCAGACAGTCGAGACACCACATTGGGCGGCAAGAACAGTCGGTGCACTTTTGCTCTATTGGATGTGTGCCTTCATCTGGACATTGTTTCTGGATTTTTATGCTTGGACGGGCTTGGAGGCATCCAAAGCAGTGATCCAGTTCCTAGATAAATGACCCAGTGGGTGTAGTATGCATTCGACTTTCCTCTTTTGCCTTTGCTCACCATGTTAGTGGAATATCGAGGATTTTCAATCACGGTTTCCCTGAAAACTTCCATGAATTGCTCTGTTATACTCTTGGTAAAGCCGCCGACAGGCAACACCTGATTCATTCCCCTGGACAGTTTCTCTGTCAAGTTCTGCAATGATTGTTGCACTGTTTATGTAAGTTTCACTTAATGCACGCAATTTACCCAGAAATCCCGCCCATTTATTCTGATAATAAATGGGCCCACCCTGGCACTTTCCACCTCGAGGTTGTAAAACTCTGTGAGATTCGCATTTAGATGGGACAGTTCGAATGTGTTCACCTCCAACAGCTTCACAGTTGCATCACTTTGATGCGCCAAGAACATATTCAATGGAGTTACTTTTATAATCCAGTTTTCTGTTATCACAGTTTTTGTCATGGGGTTTGTTTTTACAGTGACAATTTCCAGCCTGGATTAAAAACATATTTTTTACTGTACATGTCTGTAACTTTGGACCCTATTCCAATTACCGTCTATACTCATTTTCTATGCCTGCGGCCACGGCTTCCCAAGAAGTGTTGTCGCAAAATTTGGTTACATTTCTCACTATCGGGTGATTTTGGAAATTGTTAGTAGACCATCGGTGGATTTCCAGTAAAGCCAGAAGTGGAGCGACTATACTAAAAGTAGCAAATATTTGCCAGGAAATGCTGGCACCGATTAAAAGACTGGAGATCTGCAAAATAAACCCCCATTTTGTTTTTTGGTGTTTTACTTATCACAAAAGGATATTTAAGTTTGGACAACAAAAGAGGCAGGCTTTCAACGCCTGCTTGCTTGAAACTAGTGAGTTTTTCAAAAGAAGCAATTATTTTCCACGAGGGCCTAAAAGCCCAAAAACTCACCAGTTTTTGAAGCATTTTGAATCAACATTCGACATGAAGATCTGTGTGCCCTATTGTATGTAGACGGTGGTTTACTTACCTCATCTACAAAGCCTAATAGATAAAGCGAAGCCACGTATATAATAGGGAGACAGGAATAAACGAACAAATTCAACATGGACTTCTTGATATGGTAACAGATGAATTGTTCATCCTCAGAGCCCAGCAGCTTACGGAACCAGTTTCCTATCGTAAAGCCTGCACTTATAAATTCCTCTGGTGGATACACAATCCCAAAGGTGATCAATAAGTAAAATATCGTGAAAATTAACTGAGCAGACATGATGTTGGTACAGAGACAAGAAACTTGTCTCTGGTCGGGAGTCAATGTTTATTATGAATCTGTCATCTGTGAAGCGAGGTTACCTTACCGTTTCTTCATCTCTTCCACCTGAAAAGACAATGGGGTATTCATTAATGAAGAATGAACCAATGAACTGACATTGTTTACGTTATGTCATAAACACTTCAAATTAGTCATGATAAACAATTAGGAAGCAAATAATTAACATTCTTATCTAATTTAAGTAAATAAAATGTGTTTTATTACTGCGCCTTATCTTTCTTGTTATCTAGTGCTTCTATTCAGCCTTTTCCAATGTTCAACAGGTTAGTAGATTTCCAGTAATGTGGAAAACAAGAGGTTTGGTTAGGTTAGATAGGTGGGTCCCCAACGAATTTTTCGCTAAAAACATGCAATACCATGTAATAAACCCCTCAGATTAACCGGAAAGTTGTTTGACTCAACTGCTGTAAAATCTCAGACGTTTATCTGGCTCTGATGATACTAATCATTAGGTAGAGGCTCACAGGGCGCCTCTAGAGTTCTCGGTAGAGATCCAAGTCTTCTTGGGGCTTATCTGATTTATCCACCCGCAGTATGTACAAAGCATTGGCCGGATTACAGATCCAACAATTTGCCTTAGAATAGGACGGTCTAAACGGACACAACATCGACTAGAAGAGATCAAGAAGCTACTTGGGATTTTGATAGTCCATGGAAGACAGTCGGCTCCAGAAATGTATAGAAAATCTCGGTCAAATGGCTAAAATGTGCGAGTTTTACTAATAAAGTTTATGCCATCCTAAAAATAAACGTTTCTCACAATTACCCGCTCTGCTCTAAAAAATTACAACTTTTGATCCAGACTAAGAAGCGACTTGCAATTTTAACCATCGATAGAAGACAGTTGGATCAAAAATTACAGTCAAACCACACAAAGGCTTGATTTTTACCATCTAAGTCCATACTGGCCTAAAAATGAACCAACCACGAAGACCCGCTGTTCTTTAGAAATCTTCCATTTCCAATCCAGACTAGATAGGAACTTGAAGTTTTAACCATCTTTAGAAGACACTTGACAGTAAAGATCCTGAGAGTTTCATAAAAATCGCCCAGAATCCCGATTTTAACTAGCTGGGTAAATCCTAGTTTCAAAATGGATGTTTTCACTCATCTGTGCCATCTCCATTAAAAAGTGGCCTCTTCCAAACTAAAGTCAGTAGCAATTTGCAATTATCACCACCCATAGAAGACAATTGGATCTCAACGTCCTAAAAAGTTCAGTTCAATCGCACTAAGACCTGATTTTTACCATCCAAGTCAATGCTGGCACAAAAAACGAATATTTTCACCTAATTACACATGCCAACAAGATACTTTCAGGGAAAATTACGATGAATTTTCACTAGTTTCAGCCCAAGGTTACTGGAAAGTCAACGAAGTGGAAGATCACCAGTCACCAAATGAACTGAAAATCATCTGGTGCACAATCAATTTGAATGAAACGAAAAAATGTGAAGCTTTCGTGCAGGCCAATGAACGAGACCAAATCCGAGTCGGATATGATACTGTTAAAATCGAGTGCAGCCAAGCCTCGAACAAGGGTAAAAGAAAACAGATTTTCTCAAACAGCCGGTAAAAAGCCCTTGATTGGTTTTCAGATGAATGCATGCTGATGCTGGACCAGGAAAAAGCCACTATGACTACACTGGATGCTGGGGAAATGTACGTTGGCGGAAGATATCATAGTTTGGTGCCAATTGCTCAAGAAGTCCTTGAGGGTATGCTTTCCATCACTTGAACACTGGAATTTTTGATGGCTGTTTCAATTTTTTAGGAGGTTTTAACTACTACTACGCAGTGGCTGTAGTGAAAGTGGGCAGCTTACCCGATGTTCTTTCCATCAGGGATTTGAAAGGGAAAAAGGCATGTTTTCCAGGCGTTGAAACGTATGCTGGATGGATGTTGCCCATTAGCACAGTAAGAGCGGCGACGTCCACAGCTTTCCCTCTTTAATAGTTTTATTTTAGCTAATGAAACAGGGCATAATGGACGTGATCGACTGCAACAATCACGTGAAAACTGCCAGCAACTTCTTCGGGCCCTCTTGCGCAGTTAATTGCCTGACTGATAAGTACAACCCGATTGGGGATAATTCGGACAAGCTGTGCAGACTCTGCACGGGCACTATTCCTGGAAAATGGTGCACAGATGCTGATCCATATGCAGGATTTGATGGGGCTTTTCGGTAGATAGTCGACCTCTGCTACTCAAGCGCTGAGTAAAATTGATGTTAAATTGCAGGTGTTTGTTGGAGGCAGGCGAAGTTGCCTTTTTAAAGCACACCTCCATTCCGGAGCTGATCAAAACCAAAGAGTTTGGTAAGTTCCTCGCGTTGTTTTTTGCAGAATTTATGAAAATTCCGTGAACTACTTTAGGCGGCGTGCGACAGGAACAGTTTGATTTACTATGCAAAGACGGGAGTAGACGACCTTTATCTGATTTCGAAAATTGCAACTGGGGCCTGGTGCCTTCGGACGCCATCGTTGTGTCATCGGCAGTGTCGTCTGAAACGCGCGAGAAGTTTCAAGCCTTTTTGCAGGAATTCGCCAAAAGGTAAATCTCCAGGTGTGGAAGGAAGAAACAACGATTCACCAGGTTGTAGGTATGGAAAGAACGGCCCAAGACATGTGGACTCGCCAGATCAACGGGAACCGGAGTTCGACAATTTCGGCAATCGATTGCTTTCCACTCAAGACCGGTACAATGCCAGACCCAATCAACCGGAATATGACTCATACAATAGCAGAAATGTTCAGAGATTCCGCAGGCAGAATTACATTCAAGATGGGTCAGTTGGTACTTTGATTGATCCTGTTGCTTACTTTGATTCGTTCTTTACGTAAAAAGTAATCGAGTTACTTTTTTGTTTGCAGGTACAGGCCAGACTACGCGGCTAACACCTTTAATGACCCCGAAAGGAATTATAGCAGAGGAACTGATGGGACTTATTACGAATACTTTGACCTATTCGAATCAACGCCTCGATACGGAGAACACGGAAACGTGCTGTTTCAAGTACTAGTTGCAAACAAGCCACTTTATCTACGAATTCTTACCAATTATTTGTGCGGTTTTTCAGGATTCTGCCAGGGACATTGTTCCCGTGCCAGAAAACTTGCAGACCTATGAAGCTTTCCTGGGCAAATCCCACGAGATAATCATGGAAGTACGCAAATGCCCGGTCAATCGCATGACTATGTGCGTTACCTCGGACGAGGAGAAGAACAAATGCGTCAAAATGCGGGTGAGGGCTTGCACACGTTCAAAATGTCTGCAGCTGTATGGAATTTTTCTTGCAGACCGCTTTGAAGGCGCAGCTTTTGAAGCCCGAACTGGACTGCTACAAGGGACATTCTCAGATCCATTGTATGCAGGCCATTAGAGGAGGTTTGTGTCCCCATTATCTAAATTATTAGCGTAAATCCATACGTTTATCTGGATGGACCAAGACCAGTCTTGCTCATTCCAGGTACGGCGGATATAGCAGTTCTGGATGCCAGCGATGTTTATACCGCGGGGCTCAACTACGAGTTGGTTCCTTTCATCAGCGAAGTGTACAATTTAGAGGATGCCGATTACTACGTCGTGGCGGTTGCAAAAGAATCCGATCCTGATACCGAGTTGACGTACTTGAGAAGTAAGTTAATTCAGACGCTAAATCCCATGTGAATAAGCCGAAAACCAAATTTAGGGTCTTTGGATAGACCGAGTTTCTCGAATTTCGAAATATAAAAACGACCACTCATAAACACTCCGTAATAAAAGACATGAGGACATTCATTCTTTCCAAACTTTCCAGCAAAAAACACTTGCCATGGAGGAATAAACACTGCAGCCGGCTGGGTTTACCCAATGGCCTTCCTGATCAGCAACGGCTGGATCAGATCGTACGGTTGCAACAGCATACGAGCGGCCGCTGAATATTTCACGAAAAGTTGCGTCCCGGGCGCCATCAGCTCCGAATACAACACTGGTGTTCCTTACGACAACATGTGCGATTTATGTCACGGTGCCAGCTTTAGGTACTTGACCCCGCTTTCCATCCTGAGGACGCCAACCTGAAAACGCAATTTTTGCAGGTATTGCAGACGAGACGCTTCTGAAGACTACTACGGCCATACCGGGGCTTTTAGATGTTTGGTCGAAGGCGGAGGAGATGTGGCCTTTGTAAAGCACACCACTGTGTTTGAGAACACTGGCGGAAAGAAGCGGGAATGGTGGGTGAGGGACAATCTGATGGAGGACTTTGAGCTGCTCTGCCCAGATGGTAACAGTGTTAGTTTGATGAGGGTTTTTGGGTTAACGCGCTGCTTTAAGGAACCAGAGCCGAGGCTAATGAGTATAGAAAGTGCAATTTGGGGAAAATCAAGTCGAACGCCATTGTAACCAGAGGCGGGTACGGGTATAACGAGACGCAAATCGACGCCTACATTAACCTCTTCATGTACGCCCAGACGTTCTATGGCAGGAAAACTAGGGACGATTTCAGGTGGGCTTCATTGCATCCGATTAATTTCATCTAACTGCTGAGTTCTCTATAGCTTCAGCTTGTTTATGTCGGATCCTCCACACTCCGATCTGATCTTCCAAGATGCCACCACGCAGCTGAAGGTGATCCCTGCAAGTCAGCGCTATTACTCAGTGTATTTGGGCAGCGACTTTATGCGGGCGCGAAGAATAGTGGATTGTAATGCTGGCAGTGGGTCCATTTTTGCGACAATCGGCCTCACTGTTCTCAGCTGTGCCTTATTAGTAGTTGTACAATAGGAAACACACTTCCAGGTGTCTATTAAATAGACATTGTCTATACCCTGCAGATTTTATTGTTTTCTGAGTGGCATTTTTGCAATTTTAGGGGCTTTTCAAGTCTGCAAGACAAAATATTCTAATGCTGCTTAACTAGCAAGCATTACCCCTGGGGAATATAGAGAATTTGAAATTATACATTCCAATTACAGACGACATTTAGAAGTGCCCTTATTAGGACAAAGTCCGTCCATTTTTACATTTTTATATTAAGTATTGCGAATAGGTTCGAATAAATGTTTCGATGGAATCTCACTTGAGTTTAGTGTACTTTTTTTGAAATATATTGGAGAATTTTATCGATTTCCTTGTTGTTTTACTTGAAACTGATGGGAACAAGCCTGACTAGGAGCCCTTAATAAAACAGTTCGGTTACAGCACTGGTCGATCGGCTGGTCGTGGAAAGGTCAGTGTCGTAGTGTTGCAAGGAAACAAAACCCGAGTATTTTCAACCGTGCGTTGTTCGACTGCACTTAATTAGTAAAATAAGTTATAAATCGAAGCGAGACAAACAACAATAAAACGTGTACATGTAATGAAAAAAATCGACCTTCTGAAAACAACTCTGCCAAATGCGGCAAAGTAGTTTAAACAAATTCAATGTATCACACTTTATTGCCATTTTCGCTATCAGTCCGTAAATGTATCGTGTGAATAGCGGTTTAGTGGATGTTTTCTTGCTATTAATTTTCGCTAAATCAGTGGCTGGAGTGAGCAGATCGGTGGGTGCGTTTTTGGCCGAAAAGTGCAACATTAAAGGTAAGTAATTGAAAAATGTTAAACTCCAATTTGCTTCAAGCTTAAAAATAAAAAAAAACGGTCAAGTTTACACCCGAAAAGTATTTCCCTGCATGAAACTGATGAGTTTTTTTAGGCTTTTAGGTTGTCGTGGAAAAGAATTTCTCCCTGATGTTTCGCAAGCACGAGTGGCTTGCATCTTCAGATGTGGTCGTCGGCGCAGCAAACGCGCAACAAATGGTTAACACAATTTACAGATTGGTCCTCAATATTTAAAAACAGCTCCAGTTCTAAAAGAAAACTTAGGAAAGTGCAGGTGTATAATCGATCAGCTCGATGATGATGAGCGATTTTTAATAATCTTATTTTAAAATTTGACCCGGCGAGTGGAAAATGAAAGAGGGAGGAAAATTGGGTCACGTCGACTTGCACTTGTTAAAAGTGGACTCTGTGAAAAGTTTGCTGAGAGTCGGCAAGCACTTGAAACGAGACACCTCTAAACAAATTACCCCCAACTGGTCTGAAATGTCGGTGTAATTTTCAGTTTATTGTGGTCCCGACTGTTGGCTCTTTGAATAATGGTTTCTTCACTTCTTTATGGGGACCCCTTTTATGATAACTGGGTCAAATATCGGGCTTGCCTTATGCAATATTGGGAATAGATCGGACTACGTTGTGTACTATTGACCTAATTCACGATCGGATCGACAGGTTGTTTGCAAAAGTGAATATTACCGTGTTTCTGGGTTTCCCAGAAAACGAGCTTTAGTTTCTAGTATTAGTTACATAATTATAAGGGCGTTCACTTTTTAAAATCACATCTAACTAGAGAATTTTGTCCGGAAGCTTCGCAAGCCGGAGCAAACAACCTCTGAAGATGCCAGCCACTCGTGCTTGCAAAACGTCAGGAAAAAAACTTCTTGTCCACGACGGCCTAAAAGCTCGAAACAATCATCAGTTTCAAGGGATTTTAACTTGCAGTGCGCACAAATTGTTTAAATAAAATCAGAGCATGGAACATCAAAAATTGTATGATATTTTCCGTCCAAACATATTAGAACTTCTCATACAAGTTGCTTTTAACTTCCAACACAGTCTAATGGATTTGTTCTGCGGAGCCCTTCGGGCACGACACTGATCGGAAGCTACAACGAAAATTGCGACAAGCTTGCAGTGGTTTCGTGTCCAAATCAGTGTCGTGCCCGAAGGGCTCGGCACAACTTAACATCCAACACAGTCTTATGTATTTGTTGTGCCGAGCCCTTCGGGAACGACACTGATTGGAAAATAAACTGCAAAAAACGGCAAGTTTGCATTGGTTTTGCGTCCAAATCAGAGTCGTGTCCGAAGGGCTCGGCACAACTATAAAATCCAAGAAGGTCTAATGTAATTGTTGTGCCGATTAGCCTGATTGGAAGATAAACCGCAAAAAAACGGCAAGTTCGCAGTGGTTTCGTGTCTAAATCAGTGTCGTGCCCGAAGGGCTCGGCACAACTTTAACATCCAACACAGACTAATGTATTTGTTGTGCCGAGCCCTTCGGGCACGACACTGATCGGAAGGTAAAACGGTGAAAGCAAAATTGAAGAAAGTTTCGCGGGTACTCAGTTGAACAAAAAAACGATTTTTTGTATTTCACATCATTTTGATCAAAGCACAAAAGATCATCTCAAACCACCAGAGGAACGGAAAAAGGAGATGCAGAAGAGAGGATTGCAAAAAATGCATGAAACTTAGTAGAAAAAAGCAGAGAGAGCAGAAGAACGTTCTGAGGCGAAATCTGATTTTTTCGACGAAATCTTGAAGAAATTTTGATGACCTGACGGCAGCAGTTTGTTTATTACCCAGAGCTAAAGTGATAGGATCCAAAAAAATCTAATGCTTTTTTCTAATTCCAAAGAAAAAGGAGCTCCACAAATGATTTTTCATTCAAACAAAAGACAGTTGAGAAAACTCAGACTGAATTTGTAGGCATTTATTTCCAGTAAATTTGAAAATGCAGGGTGTTAAAAAACCTTGAAACAAATAACTAAAAGAATCAAATGTTAAAACTATGTTGAAGATCAAAACTGTTGAAACAAATACTAAAAGAATCAATCAAATTCACCGCTTTAGGGTCTCTCCAATGACGGTAAACTTTATACACGTTCGACATTGTTATACATTTTAAGCTTTGAACCAAATTATGAGTGTTTCTGAGATTAAAAGCGCCCGATTATCCAACAAAAAGTTTACGAATAGTGATATTTTATGGGCCGTTGTAAAAATGATGGAGCCTGCTAGTTTATCAGCAGACTCTCAACGTGATAAAACTTCGTAGTCGACACCGTCCATATTTCCTCCAGGGAAAAGCGGCCCCGCCAGTTGGGAAAGTGTGTCAGTGTTAAGCTAGAAACAAGATTTAGCTTATTAGGTTGCATGAAATGTATTATATGAGGGTCGTGTATGAGCGCGATAGCCGAGGGCGGCTCATGCCAGCTCTAATTTAATGCGAGAATTTGTGCAGATTGAAAGAGCCCATTGGAGTCTTTGGGATTTCTGCTCGCTCTGCTCCTAATAGCTGTAAAATCCATCCAGTGCCTTTTAAACATAAACTGTTGGATGTTCTTTCAAGTATTCGCACACACCGAATTTCCATCCATGATTAGTGCACGAGCAAATTAACACGCATACACAAAACGTCCCCATCTATGCCGCTCCGCACCCTTTGACGAATGATTGGCGAGAAAATTGACCAAAGAGCGGCAAATGTCTTTGAAGTGCGCCCCAGGCTCCCAATTCCTCGCAGTCTTTGACTGATCGCTTGTCGCTAATGCACATTTTCATAACCCACGGTCAAAAAAGCAGCAGATTTAATGCTCTTCTGCTTCGCACAAGAGGCAAGCCGGATAATTCCATCAGGTTCGCCTCGTCGATTGCTCACAGTTTATGCTGGAAACTTATGAATTTCACACTTCACATACGGCCCCAGGCCCTCCTGGGGAGCGGCTAAAATTAGAGGCGATGTCTTTACATGCGTTAGGATGAGTATGGAAAGGTGAACATTTAATAGGGCATTAAGAACATCAAAGCGGCCCTCTCGGTTCATTGGGGTTTAAGCTGTAGCAGGACGCAATGGGGTGTACCGCTTATGTATATTTAGAAGGGACGCATTTTGGTAAACCGATATGAAACTGGCGGGCAAACTTGGACTGGTCCTTTAAGCGTGCGTTTAAACACAATAAAACACTAGAAAATCCAGTTTTTATCGGGATGAAATACTCTTGAGTAGAGCTTGTATTTGCCCCCCGATTTGCGATGAAAATTGTACAAAGTTTGGGGCCTTTCGAGCGAGGCTCTTGCAAAAAGTAATTCGATATTGAATCGCATTAAATCTGTCCTCATAGCCCTTAAAAATTGAACCGTCTCTCTTCTGCATTGCATGTTTTCCTTTCTTCAACTGGTTTCCAAGATCATCTTCTTCCCTTCTCAGTTGCTTCAATTTGCGTTCTGTCCGAACAATTCCCAAGAACCTTTATCGTCCATTTGCACCTTCAGTGGTTTTACCTCCAGACCCATTACACGCTATAATCTAACAAGTGACAAATCCCATAAATCCCCCCAGTGAAACTCAATCAGTTATTTGGAGCGTACTTCGTCACAAATGACAGTGTCGATAGATATATGGAGTTGCATTCTGATGGGTGGAGAGATAATGGGAACATGTTGGGGCGGATATCCAGGCCGATTTAGGTGCTCCATATCGCCGGTTTACGATTTTGTTCGCATTGTAAACAGGCGGAGATCGATAGCGTGGAAAATCGCTGCAAATCGCTCCATTTTGCCGCTATTTTGCTAAATTTGATTGACTGAACGTTTCGCGTTCAAATTCTCCTTCAGCCGAAAAAAACCAGCACAGCCCAAATCGTCCAGCTTAAACTATTTGATGAATGCATGGATTTTGCGACGATCCTCTGAAATAAAAGTTTGTCCTCGGCTCGGGAAATTCCTAATTAGTTAGATTTTCGCAAAATTTCCCTGCCCCGGTCGATATAATTAAAATTCAGCGTCAAGTGCGAAGGGCGGCTTGGCTAGTTTATATTGGCCACATCGACACAGCCTCACTATTGGGGCCAAGGTTGATCCGAATGCTCTTTGTTCCAGATGCGAACTACTAGCTAATAAATAAAGCGCAATTTCCACACTTTTTACCTACTCTTTCCTCACTGGAACAAGGAGGAGAATTGTTGAATGGTTTACACGGAGAAATTTTGAGTTTTGCATGCATCCCCCCATGGAGCTGCTCAATATGAACTTGCGACATTCTTTTTTATTTGAAATGCAGAATCACCCCCTGCAGATGTGCATTAAATTAGCGTTTTTTTTTTCAAAACGGCGTTAGCAAAGCCTGTTTAGCACGACTTAATTCGCGGAGGTGGAAATGCTTTTAGTTTTGTTTTTGTGCCCTTTCCTGAACAAGCGCATTTTTCCATTTCTACCCAGTTCTCATTAGCATAAGGCCTTGCTTCATATGAAGTACGCGTAAACTTAAAAAATCGGGTGCATTTTGATTAAGCAAATTATGTATACAGATGTATATTCTTTGGATCAAAAGTTTCAATTTCAGTCATCTTCAGACAATTTTGAAGATTTTTAAGAGAGACAGTCAATTTTGGCAGCGTTTCGTAGGGAAAAGTCCCTCCCTAAAAGTGAGCAAGGCCTAAAGGCGGTTTTTGCAGACCGAAGTTTGGCATTTATTTATTTAGGAACTAACGGAGTGAGAGCGTAGTTTTTTCGTGTATTTTGTAGGGCAAAGCCCGTTCTAAGAAAGATCTAAGAAGAAAAAAGAAGACGATCTGGCCTATCTAATATTACATTAATTATTATTATTAAATGACCTGAGAAGTCAAAGAAAAGGAAAATGGAAGGAAATTTCCAATCGCTCTGTATAAACCAGGATGAATTTTCCAGTGAAGCTCAATCAGCTGAAGTTGATCATTTTTACCAAATTTCCAGGATGTTGATCGGATTTTTTATTGCATTGCTGAAGTAGAACTAAGACCTGGAAATGTGTTAACCTCAGGCCAGGGTTTCGAGCCTATTAGCTGTCATCAGTCGGGTTTAGCCTGAAAAGTGTACTCCCGAAATTTGATGGGTCGAAAAAAAAAATTTGGGCAAATTGTACGAACAAAGAAATGCACTTTTCGATACATTTCATGTCTGCTAACTATAAGGAAGCAATTTAACGGAAGCAACAATTTACATAATGAAAAACTAGCAGCGACTGCTGTCCAATTTTGCCTGCTGAGCTTTTACTTAAATTTAATTAACACGACATGGTTTGCGCTTCCATAGCGGTAATGCAAGGCTGTGCCTGTTCACGGAAATGTCCAAATTAATTTTATCTTATTGGGTTAGCTAATGGCGACAAGTCACGTTAACTTGTTGAACGTTTTCGGCATTATTATCTATTTTCTGGATAAAGAGCTTCCAGAGCTCAACGTTGCCATTTGATGATCCGAAATGACGAAACCTAAATCAATTTATCGCCCACAATTTACCGCGTTCTTTAAGAGTCGCTTATTATATTAAATCCTCATAAATTCCTTTTTGCGTCTAATTACCCGAAAATGGAATTCTCCATCGAAGCCCGGCTTTTCTCAGCGATGTATTTTAATAAAGTGAAATATAATCGACGTCGAAATGGAAATTAAACCAAAAGCCCGATTTAATCGTGCTAACAAAATCCGACGGATTACAGAATCGCCGATTTATTAAAAATGAAAGATTTATTTGTATGTATTTGTATTTGTATTGCAATGTATTTGTTGTCGCCACTGATTTGATGGCAAAAACTGGAAAAATAGCAGGCTTAGAGTGATTTTGCGTGTCCAAATTCCTTGTTTCAATCGAGAAACTTTGATGAATTGCTGTTAAATTCTCCATAATTTCTTTAGTATTTATATCAGCAAAGTTTAGCGATAAATTTCGGAAACATGCACCTCACTTTAGTTAGTCAGGTTTCCTCATGTAGCTGATGGAAAATTTCCATGTTAAAACGCGGCCCCAGCGCAACACTTTGATACAGCGGCCGTAAATCGCGCTGTCCTTAACTTTTGGCCCATAATTAATTTCCATTTGCCGAATAAATTTCCTCGGCTGCTCTAAATGCCCTAAATAATATAAATAGTTTATGGAATGCAAACTGGGATGGCTGGCTAAGTGACGAAAATAAATGTGCGATGTGGTGGATGAGTTACGCCCGAAAATTCTAAAACGAATTTTAAGCTGTGTGTTTCACTTATTTTTCATTATTAATAAACTTATTAATAAACATTTTCTTTATTAATAATTAAGCACGCTCTTAGTTCTAAATAATGCTTTCAAGTAGTTGCCGAAATATGGCAATTACAGGGTGACAATAAAAAACTGGCCTCTAGCAAAAACTTCATAAAATGTTTAACTTTCAATAAAAACAAAATTTATCAACAAACAACAATAAACAACTAATTTGACTACAACACACGCAGCCGGTTTCGAAGTGGCCCCCTTGCGCGTCTCGGCAGAGCACCACGGAGAAAAACCAGATAAGACACAGAGCCATGCGAACGCAAGACCCACACCTGAAGAGACAACCCAACCGCCTCCAGAATGCGATCAAAGAAGACATGAAGATCCTTAGATCGCAACTCTGGGAGGATCGCACGGACACAAAAGAGGCTGATGAGTCAAGACGCGAACTCTGGAAGCTGGCCAGGTGCCTCACAGCAGGACCAAGGAAGCCAATACCACCAATCCAAGAAAACGACATCACCACGGTGGATCCTCAAGGAAAAAGCAGAGCTCTTTGCCACCCACTTAGAGCTCCAGTCCGGGGAAAACCTGGTTGATCACCCAGAACAAGAGAGGATAGTCAATGAGCTGGTAGCCGCTCACCTCCAAAACTGGCAGCCCACCAAACCCAGAAGAGTGACCAGAGAGATCATCCAGGACATCATCAAGGGGGCCAAGAAGAAAAAGGCCCCTGACACGATGGAATCACAAACGACGTCCTCAAAAAGCTATTGAGGACCTTACCACAGTGGCAAATGGAATGTTGGACCTTCAACATTTCCCGACCAACTGGAAGAAGGCAATATTGGTATTGTTACCCAAAAAGGCCAGAACAGGAAGCTGCTCACGTCCTACAGGCCCATCAGTCTCCTGCCTACACTGAGCAAGGTAATGGAGAGGTGTATCCTGAACCACCTACAGAATACACTAGAGGACCCGGTAAAATAAACGTGTGTCATACACTCACAAGTTATGAATTATATTCTGAAGTAAAGTTGCGCTTAGAAATGCAAATACAATCTCCTTAAAAACGATTAGTAGTGAAGCCAAAAGTGACTGAAAGAAGAAACTCTTTGCCCCAATCCATGTGCGAAGTAAACAGCCGATCTTCAAACAGCCTTCCCATAGCAAACGAACAAAATTCATTGAAACAAAGAGTTAAGCTTCAACGTTTCCAATTAGCGACTTTACATTTGGTTTCTTGGCAATTATTCTCATTGAAAATGCCCGAACCATTTGCGTTCGGAGACGAAATAATCCAAGCTGAAGTGATTAGAATGTTAAGCATTTATTTGCCCTTTTTGAAGCTTTTTTTTTAGATTGTTCAATACTGTGCAAACGGGCGATAGATGCTTTGTTGGCCTGAAAGCTGGAAAAATACTGAACATTTCAAAACGACTGACGAATAAATTTACTTTTTGAATAACAGCGTTCTATTAAGAGTTCAGGGCTTCACCCACGCGAAAAATCCATCTCGATTTCCAATCTTTGTTTATGTGGTTTTTTCCTTCTTTGATCTATTGATTTTGCAATTAAGCTTGTAAGAGGCCACAATCTATTTATTAATCATTGCGGCTGCCCTTTCATGTCTTAAAATAGAAAAATCCACGCAATTTAGTGCAATAAAGTTCCAGGAATAATGTTTTGCAAAAGAATGTCTGCATATTGCAAAAACAGCACAAGACAACATTCTTTTGCAGTTGTGTCACACTTGAAACAATCCCGTAATCCAATGTTTTCTTTGGTTAATTCCCCGGTTTTATATATGGAAGTAGGTTGAATTTGCTGTTGTTTTTTTTTTCCCACTCGCCATGCAAAAGTTCATTAAAGTGGTAAAACATCAATAAATTTCCGCTCAACTGTACACGTTAAACCAAATATTTGTCCATTCCGTGTCCGGCCGATATGAGTTTCTTAACTGGGAAATAATGCGAACTGATCGCGACAGTTTTTCCCCAACTTCGGTAAACAGAAGTTTGAGTGTTTCGTGCAATTTAATCTGAAATGGCGACAATACGAAGAAAAGCGGTATTAATAAAGCGATCGTTGCCTTTTCAAACTGGTCGGGACGGTGGTAAATAGTTGAAAATTCCCGGTGCATTTCGCAGGTTTATTCTGTGAAAGTACCACTGTTATGGGGAGATTGTTATTAGGGTTCAAATAGAGGCCAGAAAATGCCAAGTTTAAAAACCATCTCTGAAAATTGAGAATAGTCAATAGGACCATAGTCATAGCTATAGTCAACAGGAAGCCTTTAGCTAAAAACTCAGGAAATTTCATTAGAATCGAAGCAGCCAGTGATTTTTCAGAAATTCTTAAACTTGACCCTGATTTTCAAGAATCCATCTTAACTTTCACTTAAGCCGAAGAAAAATTTGTACATTCGAAACTAGTGAATGTAGCGACTTCAAATATGGTGCTCGTCAATAGAAAGATTTCAGCTAAAAACTGACAAAATTTCATTAGAATGGGAGTGTTGGCTGATTTTTCAGAAATTTTTAAACTTGCACCAGATTTTCCAGAATCCGCTTAAGTTGCACTTGAGCTTAAGAAAAAATGTCAACTTCCAAATTCGTCCACGAACCCACTCAAACTTTAGACCTCGTCAATAGGAAGATTTAGTCTAAAAATGTTGCAAATTTCACTAGAATTCAATTTTGGCTGATTTTTCAGGAATTCTTAAACTTGCACCTGAACTTCAAGCATCCGTCCAACTTGCACTAGAGCTAACGAAAAAATTATAACTTCAAGATTAGTACAAGTGGCAACTTGACATTTAGCCATAGTCAACAGGAAGCCTTTTGCTAAAAACTCAGGAAATTTCATTAGAATCGAAGCATCCAGTGATTTTTCAGAAATTCTTAAACTTGACCCTGATTTTCAAGAATCCACCTAACTTTCACTTAAGCCGAAGAAAAATTTGTACATTCGAAACTAGTGAATGTAGCGACTCCAAATCTAGTGCTTGTCAATAGAAATATTTAAGCTAAAAACTGACAAAATTTCATTAGAATAGGAGTGTTGGCTGATTTTTCCGAAATTTTTAAACTTGCACCAGATTTTCCAGAATCCGCTTAAGTTGCACTTGAGCTTAAGAAAAAATGGCAACTTCCAAATTGGTCGACGAACCCACTCAAACTTTAGACCTCGTCAATAGGAAGATTTAGTCTAAAAATGTTGCAAATTTCACTAGAATCGAATTTTTGGCTGATTTTTCAGGAATTCTTAAACTTGCACCTGAACTTCAAGCAGGCGTCCAACTTGCACTAGAGCAAACGAAAAAATTATAACTTCAAGATTAGTACAAGTGGCAACTTGACATTTAGCTATAGTTAACAGGAAGCCTTTTGCTAAAAACTCAGGAAATTTTATTAGAATCGAAGCATCCAGTGATTTTTCAGAATTTCTTAAACTTGACCCTGATTTTCAAGAATCCACTTAAGTTGCACTTGAGCTTAAGAAAAATTTGTACATTCCAAGCTAGTGAACGTAGCGACTCCAAATCTAGTGCTCGTCAATAGAAATATTTAAGCTAAAAACTGACAAAATTTCATTAGAATGGGAGTGTTGGCTGATTTTTCAGAAATTTTTAAACTTGCACCAGATTTTCCAGAATCCACTTAAGTTGCACTTGAGCTTAAGAAAAAATGGCAACTTCCAAATTCGTCGACGAACCCACTCAAACTTTAGACCTCGTCAATAGGAAGATTTAGTCTAAAAATGTTGCAAATTTCACTAGAATCGAATTTTTGGCTGATTTTTCAGGAATTCTTAAACTTGCACCTGAACTTCAAGCATCCGTCCAACTTGCACTAGAGCTAACGAAAAAATTATAACTTCAAGATTAGTACAAGTGGCAACTTGACATTTAGCCATAGCCAACAGGAAGGCTTTAGCTAAAAACACAGAAAATTCCATTAGAATCGAAGCATCTAGTGATTTTTCAGAAATTCTTAAACTTGACCCTGATTTTCAAGAATCCACCTAACTTTCACTTAAGCCGAAGAAAAATTTGTACATTCGAAACTAGTGAATGTAGCGACTCCAAATCTAGTGCTTGTCAATAGAAATATTTAAGCTAAAAACTGACAAAATTTCATTAGAATGGGAGTGTTGGCTGATTTTTCAGAAAATTTTAAACTTGCACCAGATTTTCCAGAATCCACTTAAGTTGCACTTGAGCTTAAGAAAAAATGGCAACTTCCAAATTCGTCGACGAACCCACTCAAACTTTAGACCTCGTCAATAGGAAGATTTAGTCTAAAAATGTTGCAAATTTCACTAGAATCGAATTTTTGGCTGATTTTTCAGGAATTCTTAAACTTGCACCTGAACTTCAAGCATTCGTCTAACTTGCACTAGAGCTAACGAAAAAATTATAACTTCAAAATTAGTACAAGTGGCAACTTGACATTTAGCCATAGCCAACAGGAAGGCTTTAGCTAAAAACACAGAAAATTTCATTAGAATCGAAGCATCTAGTGATTTTTCAGAAATTCTTAAACTTGACCCTGATTTTCAAGAATCCACCTAACTTTCACTTAAGCCGAAGAAAAATTTGTACATTCGAAACTAGTGAATGTAGCGACTCCAAATCTAGTGCTCGTCAATAGAAAGATTTCAGCTAAAAACTGACAAAATTTCATTAGACTGGGAGTGTTGGCTGATTTTTCAGAATTTTTTAAACTTGCACCAGATTTTCCAGATTCCACCTTAAGTTGCACTTGAGCTTAAGAAAAAATGGCTAACTTCCAAATTAGTCAACGAACCCACTCAAACTTTAAACCTCGTCAATAGGAAGATTTAGTCTAAAAATGTTGCAAATTTCACTAGAATCGAATAGTTTTGGCTGATTTTTCAGAATCTTAAACTTGCGCCTATCGTTTCAAGAATCTATCCAACTTTTACTTCAGCTGACTATAACTTCCAAATTGGTGCAAGTGGTGACTTGAAATTTCCCCACACTCTAGAGGAAAGTTCGAGCTGAGACCTTTAAGAATTGAAGATATAATAGAATGTAGAATCTAGAATTCTTTAAGAAGAAATTATTAGAATCTGAGCATTGGTAGATTGTCCAGAAAATCTTGAACTTGCTCCTAAAATTCAATACTTTTTGAATAACATTTTTATAAAAAACTTTAGGAATTCATCACCAAAGTATCACCATGTGAATTCATACACCAAAATCCTTTATGAGCCAAATATATCAAATATTTCCCTTTGAGCCAAATTCTAAACGATTTAACACCTCCTGAAAAATCGTTAGATTATCAATTAGAGCTGGTTCTTCTATGGGAATTGTGGTCTAGTTTCACTTTGAAGAAAACTGATTAATCGACAAAGTGACTAAACATAAAAAACGAATGTAAAATAAACACAATACTAAATCAAACAAAAATATTTAAAATGTCTTGACCTAGTTGGAGGGCTTTCCGTTTAAGGCTGGATATAAAAACATCTCATCCTGGCTTAAAGTCATCTTTCTCGAGTGCTGAACGTTGGCATTCAAATAGCAAATAAACGTTGAAAACACCGAGATAAGTTACAGATGGGAATAAAGCAAGAAATGAGAGATGAGCCCGAATAAAGTGCGGTGTGTCATGTAACGTTAAATTATGTAAAAGTGAATTATTTCTTCAGGTTTTACTGGAAATAAGTGTAGGCAGTCACGGTACGTTTTTAATTCGACAATCTTAGGTGAAATCGGATATTTTCCAAGGCAAGTAAATTACTTTTATACGATCAGAAAATGAAACGCTGTATCGAATTTCCTAGCCGGATAAAAGAATTTCCTTGGGCGCTTCATTTTATTAGCAGCCCTTGGCTGTCTTGGAAATTTCGCTCGTAAATGCCACAATTTGGTTTATTTCCTGATGAAGGTAAATTCTGTTTATGAATTTATTTTCAGTAAGTAATGGACATTTTATCTTCTTGCATAAATAAAACACATTGTCTACAGAAATCAGGTAAAAATACTTACATTATTGAAAGGAACTATAAACATAATTGGGCTTGTAAAAGTGAGCATTAACCATTGTTTTCCCCTAAAGTTTTCGTTTTAAAGGAACCGATTTTGAGCGGAAATGAATCTGTAGATTTGCGCCCTTATCGTTGCTGACAAATTCCATTTCTAAAGTGGCAGCCTGCAATATCCGTTTTACGACCATAAAATTCAATTTATTCGATCCGTTTCCACTTCTCCCATGAAACATTATTTTTCGCGACGCGGGACAGCCGTTAATCTTTGGAAATTGCACGTTGAATCTCAGCAGGACCAGGCTGGTTTTAGGTCCATAAATTGATGTTACAACGTGAACTATCTGAAGTGGGATAGGAGTTCAAACCTTCTTAGCATCACTTTGCAGCCGCTTCAATAATCCGCTGTTGAGCTTTGGATAAATACATTTGTACAATTTTTCCGGAAGCTTTGAACGCTCAGCTTTACAGCTGAACAAACAGGCTAAAGTTTCCACTTTGTCTGGAACGACGGCGACTCAATTAAAAATATGATGTGGTCGAACGAGAGGCTCTGGAATCAATTAGGGCAGAGCTTTGAAGATTTGACAAGTTTACTTGTCTAGAGAGAGATCGGCAAAAGTCAACAAATTATTAATTAGAAGTTTTTTCGCATAGAGATTCTAAGGAAACTTGGAGAATTTTTAGCCAAAACTTTCGTACTCACGGTGGCGAAACTGCAAGTTGCCACTTCGATTCATTTGGAAGTTATGATTTTTTTCTTCGGTTCAAGTGGAAGTTAGGGGCGTTCTTCAATTTCAGGTAATTTAAAAAAAAATTGAAAAATCAGTCAAAACTCAGATTCCAATAAAATTTCTTAACGTTGTATTAATTCCTACTTTGACTGATTTGGAAGCTACTATTATTTTTGGTCAGGGGCACCACGAGTCACGGCGGATTCGTGAATTTCAAGTGCAAATTTATCAGCCCTTTCTCAGCTTATTATGAAAATTTCTGCACTTTTAGCTCGAACCCTCCTTCGCACGGTGACGAAATTTTAAGTAGCCCCTTTTAGGCTGTAAGTTCTTCATTTTAAGTGCAAGTTGGGCGAATTCTTTGGTGCAAATTCACGATTTTTTTTCACGAAATTTTCTGCATTTTAGCTCAAACCTTCTGTGTGGACATGTTAAGTCGCCCATTCCGACATAAGTCGGGAGCATTCTTGAATTTAAATCCAGGTGCAATTTCAACAGTTCCTGAAAAATCTGTCGATGCTCTGATTCTAACGAAAATTGCCCAGTTTATAGTTCAAATCGTTCTTTGGTTGGTGTGAAATTTTCAACTCGTTGCTTCCACTAAGTGTGTAAGTGCAAGGTTAAGAATTTCTGAGCAAGCAGGAACTACTTTGATTCCAATTAACTTTTCAAAGTTCTCAGGCCAAACTTTCCTTTTGACTGTGAAAGTTGGCACTTCCTCTGATTTGGAAGTTGTAAGTTTTCTGTCCAAGTACAAGTTTGGCGGATTGTTGAAAATCAGGCGCAAGTTTACAATGTTCTGAAAAATCAGGCAAAACTCCGATTCAAATGAAATTTCTCAGCTTTTCAGCAAATATATTCCAATTGACTTTGGCCAAGTTTGAAGTAGCTACTTTCAGTAACTGGGACGTTACACTTTTTTCTTCAGCTCAACACCAGGCGCAATTTTAATAATTTCTGAAAAACCCACCAGTACGCAGATTCTAACAAAACTTTATGCATTTTTCGTTCAAATCTTCCTTTCGAGGGCGCCAAAATTTCAACTCAACTTCGCATAAACTGGTTTGGCCGGTTACAGATACACATCGAGCCAGTTAGCGCTGTTTGTTTGGATAAACAGTGCACACAAATACGTCTCGCAAACTCCATAAATTGATGAATTGTGTTGTCCATTCATTAACTTAATTTTGAAGCTGAAATTGTGACCGATCGACTGTGTAAAAAGAGCGCCACAATTTTCTTATTCGATACATTATTTGAAACTAACAGGCAGAATGAGGAAAAATATACAGGAAAATTGTCCCTCTATTTACGTTTGAAATTGGATCAAGATACAAGGACATTTTACATTGTTTCAGGGTTTTGAGAATTTTTTTAAATTAAAGTATAGGAACGTTTGTTTTCGTCGACTTGTAAAAATAAATGCTCTGCGACGATTGAAACATTGCGGAAAACCGGCACGCTACAAAATAAAATGAAAAATCGCATTTGCCAAAACGTGAAAATTTGTATTCCGATTACGGATGGAAACAAACACCGATCGGGAGCCCCAGGACGGTGGGAAAGCGAGAAGGAGAAAATATCGCCGAATTCCGCAGCCACCGAGAATATGTAATGAGGCTGGCGAGAAAACTGGCTGATAAAAACGAATTCTGGCTGGAAACTTATCGCTCTGGCTCAACATGTCAATATTCGCATCTTGCATGATTCTAATATGGTTGGAATGGATGGAAACAATTTATCATCATCAACTTTACCAGCGAAAAAAAAAAAAACGCCGGCCTAAAAAGCCGAAAACAAACCAGACAACCCTCTGGAGGCAATGGCATCAAATTTTTTACATTTCGAACTTAAAACGCTGCTAAACTTTGACCAGTTTAAGTAGTCTGAAGACGGGTCGAAACCTCAAAGTAATCCCATCCGAATGTAAACTCCTTCATCGGGGGATTATGTGACAAGGCAGTTGATTAGGTCGGACGTGCTCTCGTTATCGGATATCCTTCGACGAATTATCGGTAAACCTCTCACGTTTTGCATGAAAATCCTATGGCGAGTTTTCACGTTTGCCGACTTTTTCCTCGCCGTTTTAATGGCGAAAATTTTACGCAAATTGGATTCGATTTAAATATGTTGCTTCAGAGCCGAATATCTAATGCACCTGAGTAAGTCGCAAACTTTGGGGCCAATTTATAACAATATAGTGGAAATATCACAAAATTCTTAATAAATCATCGGTAGCATCAAGGCGGACGGAATCTAGGGCGAAAGCTAATTACATTCCCAGAGCAAGTTGTAATGAAAAATTACCATCCCAAAATTCATCCTATACACTCCAACAGCTATTCATCAGGTGAGAGGGTGCATCGTTGAAAGCTTCAGATTAGTTTTAGAGTACGTGAGGAGGTTAATTATTCACGCAGCACTTACGAATACACCAGAAAAAAACCCTAATCCACTTCAGAAGTTTGAATTGTGTTTCAAGGTGTTTTATCTATAGGCGCCTATCTAGGTTTGCGCAATTTGATTTATGGGACTTTTGCGGAAGTTTTTTTGCTCAAAACTGATTTATTTTGAGGCGCAAAGGTATCAAGTTGGAACGTAGCAACCAGCCGGCCACCTGCCGCCTCGCATACACCGCTACGGGTGCGAGTGAGAAAACCGATGCCGGCTACGTTTCGGAATGGAAAAATCAGTTTCATTTGACTCACTCGAAACAGAGTGTGAGTTCCCGAAACGAACACACTTCTGGAAACTGTTTTTTCATCAGAATTCCTTAAAAATATTTCTACACTCAAACAGATCAGCTAATGAAACGAAATTTCGTGTTATTATTCGGGCGCAGATTTTGGCGCTGAGTGCGATTACTTTGCTCCTAACTTGTGCATATTGCGAAAGGCGATTTAAGCCTACACAAAAAGTTACTCTCAGTCAAAAGCTCTAGTCCGAGGGGTTTTAGAGAAAAATTCATTTTATGGGGAAAACCGTGTTTTCATTTGCTTTCGTCGTGCAAAAAAAACTTTCTCACCCTGTATTTTGATAGCGGCGGATTTTTTGAATCGTTTATAGGCGCGATTGTCTCCTAAACGGCTAACAGCAATTTTGAGCTTGAAATAGGTTCCGTATTTTTTAACCAAACATTGAAGTTTGAAACCCCATTACAAAAAATTCTATTTAACTCGACAAATTAGTCTGGTTTATAAAAAAAAGTCTTGTAAACCCGATCGTTCCCATCAGAGTCCATCGAACAACAACTGTCGGAATCGAACTTTCCAATTAACAACAAATCAATCACAAAAGCAAACACAGCAGGTAATTAAAAATTTGCTCCACTCGAGATTTTAATAAATATTTATTAGAAACAGCGAAAATGCTGCCACATTATTCAATTACATTTTATTCAAATCAGAAGTGAAACTGGACTGGACACAAAAGCAAATTTTATATGGAAATAATTAGTTTTGTCACATACAGTATACTGCCCTTAAGGGCATTAACTTCCGGTTAACGTGGTTGCTGAACGAGTATGCAAATTATAATTTACAAGTTGCGTCTCTGCAAGTTTGAGGTTGCATATTTGCGATTTAATTGCATGAAGGCGGCACTGATTTTGAGAAAACTCGATTTTAGCCGCATAGAAACTCAACTATGGAAAAATGAGAAGAACTGGTCCGATTGGGAATTCAGAGCACGCAAATAAATTGGGTGTATTTGATCCCACTCCTTATCGCTTTCCCCATTGATTACGCTTAGAGTGGCCGGAGGAGAAACTTGGACCCATTACTTTACGCCTTTCTCTAGGCTGTTTGCTTTGTATTATCCGAAATTCGTTTTTTCTCCTGCCACATCCCTCCAAGCTGGTCTCAATTTCGCGGTCCCTGTTTCGACTTTTCGCAAAAGATTTTGTTACTTAAATTATATTTTTGCCTTTAAAATTGCATTTTCTTGCTCGTTTTATCTACTGGATGTTAAGCTAACCTGTTAAGTTCTCAATGGAAAAAGTACAAGTTCAACTTACGCTGTTGTGTAATGTTTGGGGATTTTAGGTGTTAATTTCGAATTTAATTTAAAGAAGAAAGGTTTTTTAGATTTACTATTATACGTCAACTTCAAGCAGTGGCGGAACTTCGACTTTCGTCTCTTGTATCGTAATCTACTGTTTTTCATCTATCTAGTCAATATACAGGGGGTTTTATAAAACAGGTAGAACATTCAAGCGGCAGGTTAATTTTAATAATTGAGCGCAGTTATCGGCAAAAAAACTGAACTGTTTCACAAAGAAGATGCTTAGATGTAATCGGTTTACTGACTTTGGAAAAGCGATATTCCACGACTTTTATCTCATTACCGAGCTCGTTTTGCGTAGGCCCTTTTCCGACTATCGGAAGCTATAAATTATTAGATTTTGTCTCGGTTTATCAAAAGCCTCTTTGCGGAAAAGCCCGATAGAACCAACAAAGAAAAAATTTCCTCAATTGACTGAACTGTGGAAATTTGCCCTAATTTTCTGATAGTAAGAAGTAGTAAGTCTTCCAACAGAGCGGGTTATTACATGCAGTTTTACGTGTTATTTTGTGTAATATTCCTCGTAAAACATTCGCAGGATTTGAGCTACTAACCCAGATTCTTATATGGGCTTTAAATGGTGTAGCCGAGGGAACTCTACCCAACGAGCTAAATAAATAAGACACAAGACAAAGCTTTCAGCAGATCGATCAAGCACTTCTTGCGTTCCATTACTCAATTTTTAAGTTTCTAAATCTAAAAAAGAACCGACAATAAACTTGAAATTTCTGAAATAATAAAAATAGTGTCTTTTCACGTTTCGAAAGCTGAAAGACTTTTGATTGCTGCATTTCTGGTGTTGATTGATAATGTAGGATTATGATCGGGAGCCGAAGAATTCATGGAAGTTACTGAGCTGCTTTTAAACATTTCCGAGACTTGGGGGACTGAGAATGGCTTCTGAAGGAAGCGAAACGTTGTTCAATGAACTCGTGTCTAAAGGCGCCGTTTATTGCTCTATCCAGTGGTGTAGGAAGGAGCGCCCCAGATTTGTCAGTTCCTGAGAAATGAGCAAAATGGTGGCGAAAAACACGAAAATTTGGTCTAATCTTGTACACCCAAATGCGTGATACTCAACTTTTACTTGTTGAGTAAAAACCGTCAGTAGTTCCTCACCAGCGATTTCCTTACTTAATGGAGTTTTGCATTCTCTATCTAACGGTAGGAAAACGGGCTCTGTAGTTCAAATGGTTCTTGAGAAGCAGCGAAAAAGACGGTGGCATTTTGAGTTGATTTCGCAATTTAAAAAAACCGCGCAAAATTAACAATTTTTGTGAAATTTTGACTTCTTTGCGGAAACTGCTTAAATATTTTATGCAGTTCCTTCATTCGTAAAAGCGCTATTTAGTTCTCTACCTAATGGCATAGAAATTGGCGATCTAGCTCAATCTGTTTCTGAGAAATGAGCAAAAAAATGGCGAAAAACACGAAAATTTGGCCAAATCTTGCACCTAAATGTCCGATCTTAAAGTTCGTGTTTAGTGTTAAAACCGTCGCTATTTCCTCACTCACCTTTGTACAGCTGAATCGGGCTTCCAATGCTCTATCCAACGGTAGCAAAACGAGGTCTGTACCTCAAATGGTTCTTGAGTTACGCCGACAAATCTGTCGTCATGTTTGAGGCGATTTCGCATTTCTTCACTTCATAAAAATGTGCCATTTTGTGCTCTATCCGGTGGTGAAGAATCCGGGGCGCTAGTTCAATTTGCTCCACAGATATGAGCAAAAAGGTGGAATAATACCTGAAAAAAAATTGATAATCTAGAATTGGACCAATCTAATTATCGACAGGTTGAACAATAGTATAGTTTGTTTCAAACTATTTGGCAGTGACGTCATATTGAAATTTACTCGACTCCGAAAGAAAATTCATATTGCGTGCTTGGCAGCTTGAGCGTTTGTTTCCGGTGATTCGAAAATATGCATTATCGGAAAATTGAAATGAAAACTTGGAAAAATTCACAGAAACTGCCACCGCTCGCCTAGAAATCAGCTCCATAATTTAAACATTTTTTGACACTCCCGAAAATTGTAACAATTTGATAAAAGAAATTACTTTAATAACATTATAAATTTCCGTCTCGCTCGTTGGACACGTAATAGAAAAAGAACGACAATAAGTGCATCACTGTCAAACGTCTTGGGACAGACAGAGTAGTTTATCCTCCGATTCATAAACTCGGATGCTTCCGCCCGGACGCTTTCCCAACACTTCAAACGGGAACAAAGGACGTCGGCGTCGTTTCCATAACAACGCGGAAACGGGTTGAGTGGGGGCGACATCGCCGGCACTCTGGTGGGGGTAACGTATGATAGAAACGCGCATTGAAAATTTCCCGTTAGTTTTGGAAAATCCGTCGCGACGCGCTTTCAGACTATTCTGCGGGGCGTCGAGATCTACAGGGTGAACACCAACACAAGTTCCCTGGTAAACATTGCGCGACTTTGAAATCTGCGTTGGCCCCGCATTGTTGCGGTTTCCCGTTTTGTTTCCAGCCAACTTTGGAAAAACTGCGAAACAATGCGCTAAAAGTTTGCGAAAGTCCGAGTGCCGTCGTGTTTGACTGACTGCCGAAATTTGTAAGTTGTTTTTGGTGTTGTGTATCTGTTTTTCTTTTACTGTCAGTTGATTTAAAAAGGTAAATAATGCTGCGGTTGGATTAACTGCAATTGGCCGAGCTTGTTTATAGCCCGAAATCGACATTGTTTTCGTTGTTACATCAGCCTGCAAAGTGGTTTTCTCTAAGTTGGAAAACGCGCAAGGAGATTTTTAAATATTAATCGCGCCTGGATCAAGTTCCGCAATATGGGAAAGGTTGCTCAAAGTACAGGGTGTCCCAACAATAGAGGAAAGTAAGTTTGCGCTTAACCGGTATTATTTGTTCCAAAATTCTACTAAACGATAATCTTAAAAAAATGCCCACAATTATACAGAGTTGCAGCGCAGAAAACAAGTTTTTTCCAATAAATATTACCGGTTAAACGTACACTTACTATAGTCTATCGTTGGGACACCCTGCACTGTTAAAGATTAACATCAAACTCTTGCAGAGTTCGAGCACTTAATGAGTTAATGATTCTTCACTGTTCAATCAGGGACAATAGTAAAAAGCAAGTACCAATAGAACTTTATCGGCAGCATAAAATTGAGTTGTTTGAAGAAAATTCGCTCCATCAACGTGTTTATGGACAACTTTAAGTGTATAAATATTTACGTCCCCTGAACTGGCACAACATAATTTAGATTTCGTGGTTTTAGCAAAGGACACCGTGTTTATGTGATGCCGAGATTTACGCACTTGTTATAACAAAAAGGTGGAAAACACTTTTAGTCAAACAGAAAAAAACTAGTCACCTATCAATGTTATCTCGTGCTAATCGAGTTTCTGGCAGTAGAGTTTAGGACAATCTGGCGCTTTCCGTGGGCGCAAATTTACAAAGAGCCTAATTTTCTTTTCGAGGAATCCATTATATCAAAAAGAGAAAGCACACTAAACGAAATCGAATTACGTTGGTTTAATAATTCGCTGCTTTGAAAAGGAAGCGAGTGTCCCAAGGAAAGCGAAAGGTTTGCTTCGAAAGCTGACACGAAATGGCCGTTTGAACAAAAGCTTTTTATGATGTTTGGCCAGAAATAGGTTTTTTTTGTTCCTTTAAATACACGACAGTTTAATGTGTTGTGCTCAACCCGAACTGTCGCCGACATGGAAGTCTTTGAAATGCTTTTATAGCAGTTACATTTACCTAAGATATCTTTGAAGTCTGGTAATAAATCCCAATACGATTCCACGACTGTTTAAGGAACTGGAGGACATTTTTCACTTAAACTACCTATAAAGGTTATACATACGTTGCACAAGAAAATAATGCTGCTGAGGTTCTTGAACTGGTTGAAAATAAACTTGGTTTTCCGGGCTTCAAGCCTGAAAAATTCACCAATTTCAGCACCACGATTATTTTCAACTAGTTCAAGAACTTCAGAAGCAATCGCAACTTTAGCGCACTTGTCGATTTTCAACTCACTAGTCGGTCAAATGAATCGGACTGTGTTGCTGGCTTGCCGATGTTGTGCCAAGCCCTTCGGGCACGACACTGGTTTGGTCGCAAAAATTGAACATTCGATTAATTTAGAGTGTTTTTTGCGTTCAAACGAGTGTCGTGCCCGAAGGGCTCGGCACAACATCGACATCCAACACAGTCTGATGCATTTGTTAACATGCACAACATTAAAACGACACTGATTTTAACGAGATAATCGAACATTGCACTGGTTTAGGGTGTTTTTTGCGTCCAAACCAGTGTCGTGCCCGAAGGGTTCGGCACAACATCGACATCCAACACAGTCTGATATACGTTTTGTGTCGAGCCTTTCGGGCCCTGGTTTGGTCGCAAAAATCTGAACATTCGATTAATTTAGAGTGTTTTTTGCGTTCGACGAGTGTCGTGCCCGAAGGCTCGGCACAACATCGACATCCAACACAGTCTGATGCATTTGTTAACATGCACAACATTAACACGACACTGATTTTAACGTGAAAATCGAACATTGCACTAGTTTAGAGTGTTTTTTGCGTCCAAACCAGTGTCGTGCCCGAAGGGTTCGGCACAACATCGACATCCAACACAGTCTGATATACGTTTTGTGTCGAGCCTTTCGGGCCCTGGTTTGGTCGCAAAAATCTGAACATTCGATTAATTTAGAGTGTTTTTTGCGTTCAAACGAGTGTCGTGCCCGAAGGGCTCGGCACAACATCGACATCCAACGCAGTCTGATATATTTTTTGTGCCGAGCCTTTCAGTCACGACACTGGTTTGGTCGCCAAAAAGTGAACATTTTATAAATTTAGAGTGTTTTTTTTTTGCCCAAACCAGTGTCGTGCCCGAAGCAACCAGTGTCGTGCACAACATCGACACTTAACACAGTCTGATGTAATTGTTGTGCCGAGCCCTTCGGGCACTACACTGATGTTAACGTGAAAAACGAACATTGCACTAGTTTAGAGTGTATTTTGCGTCCAAACCAGTGTCATGCCCGAAGGACTCGGCACAACATCGACATCCAACACAGTCTAATGCATTTGTTGCGCCGAGCCCTTCGGGCACGACACTGCTTTTAACGTGAAAAACGAACATTGCACTAGTTTAGAGTGTATTTTCCGTCCAAGCCAGGGTCGTGCCCGAAGGTCTCGGCACAACAAATACATTAGACTTTGTTGGATGTTAAAGTTGACACTGACCGACACTGACTGGAAGATAAAGCGCAAAAAGGTTTCGCGTCCAAATCAGTGTCGTGCCCGAAGGTCTCGGCACAACTTTAACATCCAACACAGTCTGATATATTTTTTGTGCCGAGCCTTTGGGGTACGACACTGGTTTGGTTGCAAAAAGTGAACATTCGTTTAATTTAGAGTGTGCCCAAACCAGTGCACAACATCGACATTCAACACAGTCTGATGTATTTGTTGTGTCGAGACACTGATTTGGAAGCAAAAAACACTCTAAACTGGTCAAATGTTCAATTTTCGCATTGAAATCAGTGTTTGATTGATCTTTTTCTGACTTTGGCTCTGGTTAGCGCAGTTGGAGGGCTAGTTTTTTGAAAGGAATGCTGATTTTTGAGAAATTACCAAAATTTGAGTTTTTGAATGAGCTTTTGGCTTCCTGCGCTCAAAATCTTTGAAGAAATTTTATTCCGACTTTGCTACTGTTTGGGACATTTGGAGGCCCACTGTTTCAAAAAGGAGGTTCTTTTTGGAACTCCAAAGCTTGTTCAGTTCTTCACTAAAACCCTTAACATTATGAACTGATTTTTAGCGAAATTCTAGTTCTAAAATTTAAAACGATTCCCAAAAAGTCACACTTCCCAAAATTTTCCCCAAATCGCAAAAAACACCTCGTTGTTTTAGCGCACAAGTCGGTGTCATTGTCACTGTAAATACTCCTTAACTGATAAGAACTTTCTCCTATTCTCCCTGTTTCCTCCCATTCAAAGACTGTCCCATATAAAGGGCTTTTCTTGGAAAAATTTGCATTGAAATTGTTCACTAAAACCCCCTGGGGCATCAAAGCTCCTTCCTAGTTGCTTGAATTAATTACGCGGAAAAACTGTAGTTTTCCTCAGGATCCTGAACTAGCGCACAGAAATTTGCGTTATTTCTTATGCAAAGTTGAGTTTTCATTTTCAACCTACTTACAGTATTTCCGTTTTCCCTTTAACAGTTACCGACAAACGAACAACTGGAAAACGCAAAATCACCAAACAAAGGCCTTTGGAGTGTCTTTACTCTTTACACTGTATTAATTGCATTAGTATTTCGAGTCATTAAGACTGTTTAGTAATTTAAATCAACCTTGCTGGATGGAAACGAGTTCAGTAACACGCGAAGGTTATATGGGGATTTTTTCAGCATTCCAATGTGCATGGATTGGATAGATGGCAACGAATCAATTTGGTCAAAAGAAAAAAATAATTACGAAAAATAAAGAGCAAACTATATTAATTAGAACTGGAAACAGTGAAAATCCAGGTCAGCTACAACCATCAGCTCAGCTCAAACGAAAGTCCATTAAATATGGAGTTGCTACTATCGATTTCACTTTCTAAGTACAATGTTATGATGGATGTATACTTATTTTTCGATAATAAATACTGGAAATATATGGAATTTTATAGCGTGGGGAAATTCGGTTCTAGGGAAAAATTCCACCTGGAACTTACACTTTCCGCACCATGACCTTAGAGGCAAACGACCTTTAAATAAGGGGTTTTGTTAAAAAAAAGTTAAAAACTAGAAAGCGAATTCTTCGTCAAGCTCTAACAGTAATCGAAACTGGTGAGACTCTAGACAATTTCGAATCTTTGGTATATAGAAAATAACGGACGAAGATAAATTTGTTGGAAAGCCCTTAAATTTGTTCTGACATTTTTTTTCCATTACCGAGTTTCTCGTAAACAGTTAGCAGTTTCCAATGAATGTTTCGCGTTTTAAACACGAAAAACCCGCGGCCTGACACATATTGTTTTGTTCGTGCATCTTGAAGAAACCGAAGGGTTCCAAACAAGACGTATCTGAGCTGAGAAGGCAGGAAATTGCTTTCAGTCTGAAGCGCGGCCCAGAATTATCTCCATAATTTTTCACGTCTTATTTATCTTCTGGCGCCTTTAGTTTCCTATTATGAACTCATACATCTTGGGAATCACTTAGGGGTTCGGCAATAGTCTCCCGTATGGTTTTTGTCGGAGCTTCTAAAAGCCAATACGAGCGATGATAAAGTGGATTCACTTTCGCATTGCAATTTTCATCCAATGGAAAACTCAGTTATTTATGGGATATTATTTCATGTTTATGCTAGCTTCGATCTAGATCTTCGCGTCTGCCAGGTTAGTTGCCTCTGAAATGTTTCGGATGCAAAATAAACCCAATGGGAAAGTTAGTGAATGCACTACTTAAAGCTACAGGCAATTTCATTTCGGGAAACATTTGGAAGAAAATTCAGATAATGTCAATGCAGTAGGGTTGTGATCCATATTTCCGGCCAGGAATTAACCGAATAATTTCCCATATGAACGGGGAATCCATTCAACTATGGCCAAGCGGAATGGCATTTAATACGCCATCAAAATTAATCTTGCAGAATGCCAACTACGTTCTCGAACTAGATTGAAACATCACCAATAAGTACCGTGGATGATTAGGTGAAACTTAGATACCAAATTAACCAACGAATTTTTCATAAACCGAACGGTTTCACTTAGTCTTACTTATGTTAATTTATTTTATTTTTTATTATTTCAGTTCGAACTCCCCAGAATGAGTCGCGTTTGTAATGAACCGCGTCTCGAAGAGCGGAAATACTTTGGAAAGTATTATTCTTAAAGTGGAAAGTGAGTGATCTGAAATGCCGAAATATTTTCTCTTGATCCCCTGGTGGAAAGAACGTACTTTAGCCACTGTTTTCGATGGCGAAAGCATCACTTTTACCGATTGCAATAGCTTCCGCCACGCACCTTTCTGACTCGGTAACTAGCCACGGCGAAAGTAATTACTTTCCACACGGGATGAAGTAAATTTTGTTCGGCGCCTTGATTTCGATGCCCGCCGTTGCTAGTTACCGAGTCAGAAAGGTGCGATTGTAATGTAATGTAATGTAAACTAGGATTAATCAGCTATTTATGAGGGATTTGGAGAAATGGAAGATTTTGAGGTCCTCAAAAAGAGAGAACTGTCCACCTCATGAAAAAGTTTTTAGCATAGGAGAATTTTTTAGTATAATAATTAAGCTTCTCAGGCAGAAAACATCGTTTAAGTGTTCAATCCGCATACTAAATGGTTTGTCTGAATAATCCTTTCGCGATTCCGCTCGTCTTTTTGCGAGCCAAAATCCTGCAAATAGTTTTTGGATCTTTCTATTTCCAATTATTTGTATTGTTATTATTTCATAATTAAAAGAAAAATAAGGATCTTGTTTGCTTTTGGATTGTTTTTGAAATCAATTTTCCAAATCGATTGTCTGGTTTTTTCGCTGTTTAAGTAGGAAAATCCTGCTACACCATCCCTCAAACACATAAAGTTTGGTAACAGCTGGGATGTAAATATTTTGTCGAATAAGGGACTTATATATTCAAATATTTATGTTAAACTAGGGCTTTACAGAAGACTCTCTACGGGAGTCGCGTTCAAGTTAGAGTAAACACAGCAGGAATTATTGGGCATTCTTCCGAAAATAACTTGAGGAAGTTGCAGGAGGAAAGTATTGAAATGTGAGAGAATTGAGGCCTCAATTTGAAAGTTTTTCTTGTGGTGAACAGTTTGCAGGATTCTTTAAACAACTCATGTTTATATTTAATTGACTGAAACTGAGGATACTTTTTCGGGCGCTTAAGCCAACGTGGAAAATATTTTTTTCCTAACGTTTCTCAAGCACGAGTGGTTCTCATCTTCACGGGTGGTTTACTCCGCTGTCAGCGTTCGAGCGCAAAAAATGATGCAATTGTTTCTAACTTTTAAAGAAACTTGTTCATTTTCAATCTGATTTCTGATGAAATTCACTACGTAAAAGTGTTAAGAGGCGCAAAACTGAATTGGTAACTTATAGCTTTTATAAGAGTCCAAAGTGCTTCTGGAAAGGATCGTGTTTAATTTGTGATGGCTTTTACTGCAAGAAGAATAACCGGTCCAACAGTTGATTTTGCTCCTGAAACCCACTATGTGTGGTTCAAATAACGGGGCTAAAAGTGCTTTCAGAGCATTCTGAAGTGTGACTAAGCAGGATTAAAAAACAGTTTCTAATCCGCATGGAGGCAGATTGCAGTTTAATGCCGTGAACGATTCAACTGAAATCCCGCGAAAGCGGCAATTTTGGAAAATCTCCCGGGAATTGTCAAGCAGTGATGAAGCCAAAACCCGATTAGTTGGGTGGGCACATTTTTGAGCTTGCACTCGAAGCCTCAAAGGTCTTCGGCTCTTTGTGTTAAGATAACGACCGCAAATTCCTTTACCAACATTTTCCAGTGGTTGTCCCGTTTTCCTCCAAATCCATTCTAAAGCAACGTCGTGTACTTTAAGACTTTTAACCGAGTTTATTACGTTTCATGTTTTAGTGGGCCTCATCTGGAGGAAGCAGGAACAAAGAGTACAGGTAGAATTCTCAAGTTTTACGCGGCTAAACATGCCATTGTTTCGTTAGATTAGGCTTTTGAGTTAAGGAACTGTTTTTTAGTTTAGCTCAAATAACGACAGTTTAGCTCTGCATATGTAGGATGATTCAAAAGACGCTGACAAAGTTTCAAAACAGACATTTCTAATAAATGAGGCTCCTAAAGGGCATAGTTTCGAAAAAACCGGGTGTTAAAAAGTTTGAAAAAGTGAAAGTTGAATGAAAACTTGCAGATGCAGCTATGACCACCTCTGAAGATGCGAGCCGCTCGTACTTGCAAAACGTCAGTTGGAAATTATTCTCCACTTAGACCTAAAAGCCCGAAAAACTCACCAGTCTCAAATGGCCCAAGATTGAATTCCTGGTTATTAAGGGCAATAATTAAGCAATTTATCTTCACGTTCCGATTACGTCAACATTTCCCTAATAAATCAGGCAGCCAACAAGCAAATCCCTCAGACTCGTATTTCGGACATTTTCGAGTTATTTTGGTTTTGGCACCATTCAAAATTTCCGCTAATTATTAACGGGCATCTCTGGTTGAACATCGACCGTGTCTGTCTTGATGATAACGATCGTGTGCGGCTCCATTTTATGTAATATTCAGCTCAGCTGGCCACTTTATGCGATTTGGAAAAAAGCTACAGAATAGTTAAGTGAGAACCCAAATGGGGTTTAGCATTAAACGGTCCCTTAAGAGAAATGGGAACGCTTAGATCGACCACTTAATCTGAGGACCCAGAAATTGGCGAAGAAATTGCCCGGTGTTAAATATTAAGACGCAAAACCTCCTAGAAGGTCTGGAAAACATTAATTTCCCTCTGGGATGGATCTGTATCAATCTAGCATCAATAAACAATCAGTTTTAAGCTAATTACCAAATGAAATTATTGACTCTCAAACAAAACGCATGTTATACAGTCAAATTAAAAGCCATTTACCGCAGCAGAATCAAATCAACGTGTGTTTAGTAAATGCAAACAAGCTGGATAAATTTTACATTACATTTGGGCCTTTTTGTGATCACAGTGTTGATTGTTTTGGGGTTTGGGGAAAGTTCGCAAAAATCGTTTCAGCTGTATATAGTTTTAACTGGCTGGACACCAATAAACCGTGTTAACATCAGGCTCAAATTAGTCGGTTAATCCCAGGTGTTTTTAGTGTATTTATTCGCCGCTAAGTGTTCCAATATTTACCGCAAAAATTGCCAATAACCGGGAAACGCACCTTAACTATTTTAAGCTTGGCCGATCGCTAAAACTAGGATATTTATCGCAGTTCAGTTTTGCAAATCTGTCGGATTCTGTAATATACAGGGTGGTCGATTGCAGTTACTACCTACTCATTATAATAAATCGCCAATTAAATAATTTTACTTAAAAAAAACTGTTTTATACTCGTATTTTTTACTCGAAAACGATGCGTGGTACGAAGACAACTCAAGAGCGCTTTTTTGCTTGGAATTCATCACGCAATGCAGGGCTGAAAGGCATTTTTTGATAAATCAGTGGCGCACCATTTTTTCTTCTGAAACATTGCATGCCATGTTGGAACGCGCACCATTCAAATATCTCAAGCGGTTTCGCTTTTTAACACCCTCCTTTTTCGCAGCGTTGTACTTAAGAATGCCCTTGGATCTGCCGGCATATGCGGAGCTAAACCGTGACATTTCCCAATCTCTTCCGATAGAGCGAAGAAACGTACTTGAAACTAGTCGAGTTTGAGAACTTAAGGGCAATCTGCAAGTTGCTATTTGAACAATTTCTTCATTTTCCATAAATCAACCACAAAGAACAGTTCCTTAACTCAAAAGCCTAATCTAACGAAACAATGGCATGTTTAGCCGCGTAAAACTTGAGAATTCTACCTGAACTCTTTGTTCCTGTTTCATCCAGATGAGGCCCACTAAAACATGAAACGTAATAAACTCGGTTAAAAGTCTTAAAGTACACGACGTGGCTTTAGAATGGATTTGGAGGAAAACGGGACAACAACTGGAAAATGTTGGTAAAGGAATTTGCGGTCGGTATCTTAACACAAAAGAGCCGAAGACCTTTGAAGCTTCGCGTGCAAGCTCAAAAATGAGACCGTCCAACTAATCGGATTTTGGCTTCAAAACTGCTTGACGATTCCCAGGAGATTCCCGAAAATTGCCGCTTTCGCGGGATTCCAGTTGAATCGTTCACGGCATTAAACTGCAATCTGCCTCCATGCGGATTAGAAACTGTTTTTTTAATCCTACTTAGGTCACACTTCAGTATGCTCTAAAAGCACTTTTAGCCCTGTTATTTGAAACACACATAGTCGGTTTCGGGAGGAAAATCAACTGTTGGATCGGTTATTTTTCATGCAGTAAAAGCCATCACAAATTAAACACGATCCTTTCCAGAAGCACTTTAGACTCTGATAAAAGCTATAAGTTACCAATTTAATTTTGCGCCGCTTAAAACCCTTTTATGTAGTGAATTTCTTGAGAAACCAGCTTGAAAATGAACAGGTTTCTTTAAAAATTTCATGCTTCCAAATAGAGCTTTTTTAAATGTCTTCTACAGGGTGTTGAATAAAAAATGCGAATTAAAAAACGTTTTGAAACTGATGAGTTCAGGCCATTCTGACAGGTAATTTTGCATCAAAGAAACTCGCATCTTCAGAGGTAGTTTGCTTTTTCTAGTCGCAGCAACCACCTCTGAAGATGCCAGCCACTCGGGTTTGCGAAAACGTCGGGAAGCAATTCTTTTCTCTTTTCAAAGAAAGTCAGTAAGTTGAAAATTTCCCGGAACTTTTTTCACCCGGAACTTTCTTGCACTGTCCTTCATTCATAATTTCGCCTTAAGGACGCTGAATAATTAATTAGTGGTGTCAAATCGGCCCCAGTGTAGCCCAAATGGATTTAGGCTCTTTTATGCGATTCGCGTTTGAATTATTCAGGCCGAAATTTTGGCTTTCCTTAACCCTCTGGTTATTTGTGCGGCAATTAGTCTGATTGCTAGTGCATTGACTGTGACCGTAATTCCACGTCTACCGAATATAGAGCAACTTTGGTAGAGGACTTTTTAAACAGGATTAAGAATTGAGTATTTTTTTGTTTAACGAAGTTACAGTTATTTTGCGACGAAAAAACGAAGCTTCGCTATTGAGCAATTGAGGGAGATTCTGCCCTAAAACTCGCTGAAGAGATGAATTGCAATTACCTGGAAACACCGGAAAATTGCTGTTTATAAAGCGCAAGAAATGTCGGAAATTAGTGTTAAAAAATGCGTTTTTCCGACATGACTCAAAATTTGTCTTTAAGTATCGGGACCTGATCAATTAGTTGACTGGGAGCCCTTCAGGCACGACACTGATAGTGACGCAAACATTTTTTGCTTCATTGGAGATTTGTAGTTCTTTAACTGTGCCGTGCTCGATGAGCTCGGCACAAACTTAAGGGCCATTTGCAAGACTTACAGTTGTTACAGTTGCAGGATTTTTCCGAGAAAATCCTGGTTAATTAGGAGCTGAAACGGCATTAAGCCGACACACTAAAGTAACGATTTTGTAGTTAACTTAGTGAAAGATAACCGCCTGGCTGATCGGTTTCATCTGCAAGCAGGCAAAATAACTTTCGAATTACGTGCAGGGGGAAGTTACGTTTAGTGTTAGTTCGCAGGTAGAAATGAAATTAAGGGTGTAATTACCCTATCAGGGGGCACACGAGGCTGGTAACGGATCCGGTGATAGTCAACTCGATTTCCTGCTAAGCCTCAAACTTTGCACTTGGATGGTTTAGTCAAATACAACTATTTTTGGCAATTTTTGAAATTCCATCCAGAAACTGTGGATTCGATGCATTATATATAACGCTATTCCAATCCTGTACGTGTCCTATATGGGATCACATTGTCTCTGGCTACTCGACCGAAATCCAGTTTATCCATACTTTCTGATTGGAAATTCCCGCTGCATATGTGCCATTGTTTTCCTATGGAGGTTTTCCAATTTTCCTTTAAAAAGTCGCTACATACTAAAGATGAGTGAAAGAAGTGGCTATTTGTGTTCAAATGCTGATCGGTTTTTAATTATGTTTTATTGTTTTGGTGCCAATTTTTAGGGATTTTCAAGAATACTGATCGCTCAGTTCCTCAGCGCTAAAGTGACTCTTCACTCTGTGAGTCTTTGCCAAATGAACACACAACATGAAGCGTATCAAGCATCCAAGATTCTAATTCCAATACTACCGTATTGTACCTTGTACCTTGTAAATATAAGGACAAGAGAGAATAAATACAAGAAAGTTGAAGTTCCGCCACTGCTTGAAGTTGAAGTCAAGCAGTGGCGGGCCTTCGACTTTCGTCTCGCGTACCGTATATTATTTTTCTTGATCCTCGGTGGAAACTAGCCGGAAAAAGTATAAGGTTTTGAAGAAAAACGGCTTTGAAAATGTTGACGAAACGTCCGAAACGATTTATCAACGAAATTCGCTGTTGCTAGTTACCGAGTCAGAAAGGTGCGTGGCGAAAGCCATTGTAATGGGCAAAAGTGATGCTTTCGCCATCGAAAACTGTGGGGAAAGAACGTACTTTCCACCAGGGGATAAAGAAAATCAGGATTTCCTCATTGCAAATCTTTCCAGCACCCATGGGAGAATGTAAATGCAGAAAAACTATTACAATTGGAAATTTTATTTAATTTAAATTAAAAATTGTCGATTTACTAACAAAAATTCGTTTTTTTTTTCAGATAATCCATGCCCATGCTTGAATTAGTGGCCGTTTAAAGGTATGTGTTTTCCTTGCTTGCTGACGTGTTAAAGGTTTTTTTGAAGTGCGAATTAAATTGAATCGGTCGACAAAAACAGTAATTAGTTACCATTAGCGAGCATGTAAATCTAGTTCAATATCCACAAGCAATTGCATTTGTTGTGCGGTTTCGCAATGATCGAGTTTTTTTCATTAATTGCTCGAGTTTTTGGTCGAAAATTGCACACTTTGCGATCGCCGGATGTGAATGAACGGGCCATTCCATTAGGGGGCTCCAATTGGAAACAGATTTGTGGCCGCATTGGTCAGACCCAATCAATTAAAGTTCTTGTTGAGAAAATTCTGTTCGACTGGTAATTTAATCTGGTTGAGTATCCACTTGAAAGCTGAAGACAGTGTCATCGGCTTAAACGAGTGAATAAACGCGGTTTTTCTCACAACATTTAGTGCGGCTGATGGCACTTGGAATTACTGTGTTAAAAGAGCCGGAGCTGATTAGATTAAGGGCGGCCCTTTTACCGTTGCGATATAATAATGACGACAGCTTTTCCTTTATTAAAAAAGCGAGAAAAACTCACCGTGCCGGAGAACAGCTCATAATAAAAACATTGGCAATTTGTGGAGCTCTCGTACGCATCTTCTTTTATCGCTCTGACAGAAATGGTATAATATTTTTTCACCCATAGAGCTCCCGGTAATGGTAAAGGGATTAGTTACTTTTACTGTCTCATAAAATGTTTGAAACGTGAAAGTTTTGCGTTCTCGCAATTTCCTATGCGGTTTTCCAGCTGGAATTCACTTGTTATGAAGACATTTAGCTATGTAACGCTTGTAAATTACTTGTTATTGAACTTCCAGGCGGATTTTCTGCAGCTTAATCTGCTGAAAAACGTTGGTGAAATGGAAAGTTGCGGTACGAAACAGCGACTAGCAGCTCACATTTCAGCAATTTTCGACAAAACTAGCTAAAAAACTTCCGAACTCTGAAACCACTGAAAATATCCAAACAGTCTTAAGGACCTTTTCAAAAGATACTTTCCAGAACTGTCTTTTATCTATAAGATTTTATCAGAAATTCTTAACCTCTAAAGAGATAGAGTCTACAGAGTCGAAATAATCATTTTTATACGGCGTTTCAAAAGCTACTTTTCCCTCATCATACAAACAAAATTTCGTTTGTATATGAGGGACGATTGGAAATTACTGGCAATTCGTAAGGACGATTTCGATTGATAGTTTCCTGAAGTCTTGCTGTGAGCGAACAAAAATCTTCAACATCCAAACTAGTGATGGTACCCGGTAAGGCAACAGTCCTGGGCCGAACTCACCCGATTACGCTCGTCTTGATCGTCGTCGTGTAAAGGAGCGAGAACTACTCGGCGTTGCCTTGGAAACTGATAGATTCTTGTCGTTCCTATCCGACATACCAGGTCTGGTCAATCAGTGACAAAAGTGAGCAAATGAAAAATTGAAGTTGAATCAAGCCCGTGTACTCGCTTCAAACTGGCAATTTACGTCCAGTGTATTTAAATACACAGTCGGAATGCGGGTTAAACGCTGCGTGTAATTAAATTTACTCTTTATACACTTTATTTGCCTCCCATTACGTTCTCTATACTCATTAAGCCTGCCGGAAAGATAAATAGAAGAAATGAAATGTGAGAGGGCGCAAACAGGGTAAATATTAAAATAAAAAAATTGTTGAATTGAAGTTGGCGAGCTTGAGTCAACAGGGGGTTAAGTGAAAATGTTTAGGAAATCAAATCGAATGCAGCTGAAGCTGAAATGGCAAGATGTGGGATAGAAAATTGATAAACCATGTTATGAGCAGTCCACTCATCCCCATATTGTCCCAATGCCAATAAATATTCACCCTGTTCGATTTCAGGCGTAACAAGATAGATTGCGTTCGGGTCATACCCATAAAGTTGTTCAGCATTTCGGAGATATAGAAAATATTCTTGGCAATCGCATCTGTGGCCCTTGGGGGGCAATATTACAGATTGGCTTTGTATCTTGGCAACCTCTTTTGATTTAGTGGATTGTAACTTTGTAGTGAAACACCGGATAATGTGTGCGATGTGTTAACAGCGCGGGCAATGGGAGCAATTTCAATATTGCCATGATCCACATACACACATGACCTAATTTACTGGATAACGCACTTAGGGCATGTTCTGCCGATTAACAAGCGACCCAAATTCGATGTTTCCCCAAATAAAATCTCGAAATATTTTGCAATTGAATTGCTCCTGTTCATCTCAGATTATTTCGGCAGTTGTTGCGGAATTGTTATTGCCATTTTCCATTAACTCTCGTTCCACTTAGGTGGAGCTTGACTGCATTACGTCCAATTAGCAAAGTTTTGTTTAACTTCTTGCTAAGTGCTCTCTGTCAGACTGAGTTTAATACCAGGTATCAGCTCGAACTCATTTTCACTCCAAAAGCCAATAGCTTAACGCTACAAGATATTGCTTCACTAATTCACTATATGATGTGAACACTTGGTAGGAGTTTTATTAATTTAGCCGAGTTTCTTGCAATGGTACCTTTGCAATGATCGCGAAATTGGTCACAAGAAGCCTTAAATAATTGTGTTTTTTTTGGGAAACTGTTCTTTAGTAATCAGTCCTGGTATGTCGCATAGGAGGCACAAGGATTGACTAGTTTCCAAGGCAACGCGTGGTAGCTACGCTTCGATATACAACGAAAATCAAGTCGAGCGCAATCGGCCTAGTTCGGCCCAGTACTCTTGACTTACCGGGTGCGGTCACTAATTTTTTCTTGAAGCAAAAAAATTTTCAGCAAACTGGCAATTTTTCTAAAAAAGAACTGATGCCAACTAGGCGCCCTCGACAGTAGCAACATTTCCATAAAACATGTGAAGCTCATATTATCACATTTTGTAGAGCGTCTCGAGTTTAAAGTGCTTTTAGTCTTTTATAAAAATGAATGTGTCCAACGCAACGCAGCGTATTAAGAAGAATATGCAGCGAATGGCGGTGTTTTAGATAGGAATAAGCCACAGTCGTATTTTACAATCTGGAGGAATTTACGCCGCCACAAACCCGCCAACTGTTTTACGTTTGATAGCAATTCCGGAAGTTAGTCAGAGCAAGAGCGAGTTGGCTCTTGAATATTGGATGGATTTACATTGCAGGCTGGCTTTTTCGGGTTTCGGCAAACTCCATTTACTATTTGCGAGGCAAAATGGCCAAAAGGACCGCTCGTATATTTAGTGAAGTTAAAGTGCGTTGAAAGTAATCCGAAGAACTTCTTATCAAGTATTCAAACGGGAAACTCGCTCGATTAACTCAGGAATATTGCAGAAAATGTGGCTGGCAAACCGAATTGCCCGCTTTCGCCTCGGGGCTCGTAATAATGGCGCTTTTCTTTAAAAAATTGCCCCCAGATTGAAATCTAAATCTTTTAGGTAATAAGACTGAAAATACGGTTCGGGAATTGTGTTCTAAATAAAAGCCGGCGATTTGAATGTTGCATTGCACATGCCGACAAATCCAACAGTGAGGGAAACTTTTTTCATTTCCCTGTTGTGGTTTTTCCACAACTTGCGCGAATTCCGAATGCATGTTATGTGTTTAGTTGAGTTCGTTTTGCGGATTAAACTGGATGTTTCACGGCAACACGTGCATGGGAATTTGGAAGTTTGAAAACACGTGCCAGTTTATACGTGATTTTATTGACGGCATTGTGCTCTAAGGATCCAACTTCGCATCTACGGAAAGAAACCCATTGAAAATTGGCACCGTGTCAAACTTTCGCATCGATCATAAAGCAGCACATTTAGATGCGCCTTTTATTATTAGTTGGCTACCAGGAAAACATCAACTATTTGCCCATCAATTCGATAGAGCATAAACAAGCGATTGTGGCATCCGAACAATTTTCGACAAACTTGATTACAGTCAAACTTTACAAATTGCGTTCAACAATTCGAACAAAACATCCGAAATGATGCATTGAAACGATTATTTATACGTCATCTGGGTTTGGGGCGTTAAAGCCCATTTGCAATTACAATTGCGGATGATGGAAATTTTACATATTGGCGAGAACAGTCTGAATCGTGGATATGCATATTTTCGGTGCCCAGTTGCTTCCGATGGTTTTGTAATTTAGATTTAATCACTAGAGTTTTCAAAAAATAAACCACATTCAGCTCAACAACAGACAATGTCGGTCTGAAATTTTGAAGAAATTTAACACGTTAAGACTGCGCTTTCAGTCGATTTGAGCACTTAGAGGGATTTTTCCAAATTTTGCATTTAAAAAAAGTTTATTTGTAATATTCTCTCCAGCAAACTGGATTTTTTCAAGCCTGAAACTTTCCTAACTCACGTCAAAGTGAGATATCTCAGAAAATATGAACTTTGGAATTAGTGGAAGTGTTTCCTTCGAAATAATTTTCTGAATTTTTCCGACTAACTTAACTAAATAAAAACGCTAAAGTTTTAAGTTAAAACCCGAAAAACCCGCATGTGAAATTTTTTCTTGATCCCCTGGTGGAAAGTTCGTACCTTCGCCACTCTTTTTTCGATGGCGAAAGTGTCACTTTTACCCATTGCAATAGCTTTCGCCACGCACCTTTCTGACTCGGTAACTAGCAACAGCGAATTTCATTGATACATCGTCTTCACTTCGCCTGGTTTAACCATTTACTAATCACACTTTTCTGAGGGACATTTGAATAAACCCTGAATATGACCGCTAATCGCATCGCTGTTTTACCGACACGTAAATATTTAAAGTTGAATTTAACTGGCTTCCGTTGGCCATTATTTATGATGCCGCCTGGCAAATAAATTGCGTTTATTTGGCGGAAAAAAATAAAGGGGCCATAAACGCTTCAATATGTTTCAAGACAACCAAATAAAACGCAATATTGATGTTGGTGCCGCTGGTCGATAATCAACATGCGCTCCGAACTTCCATCAATTATCACAAATGTTTTCGGTCACATTTCCTGTGCCTGATGATGGTTGACAGTCGCGAAACCTCTAAAGATCAACGTTGTGGTTTTTTCATACATTTTTTTTCGTCGCTCAAAAGCTTCAGCAGTTTAGATGCTAATCTATATTTAAGTTTATGGGTTTGGAGGTGGTTCATTCATAAAATCGAGCTAAATGAAAAATCAATTCGACTAAAAATAACGGCGATTTGGCACGTTGTGATCGCACAACGTGGAGTGAACGCAAGCAAAATTAGGCGAATTTTGACGAATTAATAGGACCGTTCATTTGCTTCTCATCATGACTCATTTATCGCCTTTTATTTTTAGTGTTTTATAAATATTAGGAAAACGATGCTTCATTGTTTGGCTCATGGTTGCGTCAGGTCGGCACTAAATTTCCATTTACCTGGAAACATTTTTTGTTTTTTAGTTGAGAAATGCCAGATTTGTCATGATTTTTGTTAATCACAGTCAATCAAATAGATGTGGTTCTTCCCAATAGAACTCGTTCGGTCGACTTTTTAAGCAAAAGTTTCTACTCAAACTGTCCACTCCTTCATTACGACCTTCATTAATGAAGAATCAATGGCGTGTTAAAAAATACCGAAACCCCTTCAAAAATATTTTGAAACAAACTACCCACCTAACTGACAGAAAGACAGCTTGCCTGTTTATGGACATTAACAAGGCTTTTGATAGTGTCTGGCATAGAGGCTTACTATACAAACTATACAAACTACACACACCAACATATCTACTACACACCATAAAGAACTTACTAGAAAACAGACAACTACAAGTACGAATTGACAAAACATTGTCATTTTCTTTTTCCCCTGAACAAGGGCTCCCTCAAGGATCCCCGCTCTCATCGTTTCTCTACAATATATACTGCCATGACATATACAATTACAACTTACCAGACAAAAATCAAATCGACAGATCGGCATACATATTACAATACGCAGACGACACGGCACTTATTGTACATGACAAAACTACTGAGAGAGCAGCTCAAAGACTCCAAACACTAACAAACAACACAATGACATGGTTTTATAAATGGAGACTAACACCAAACGCGTCAAAAAACCAACTTCTGCTCACAAACCACAGACTCAACGCTGACTCCCCTACAATAACTGCAGACGGCCAAACGACACAACCAAAAAACGACGTAAAATACCTTGGAATCACAATTGACCACAAACTTAAATTCACTAAACACATACGAAACATCAGGGCAGAAACAATAAAGAGAACAAAACACTTCCGATCACTAACCTACAAAGACAGAGGAATCAGCACAAACACCGCCACCAAAATATATAAAGCTATTTGTAGACCCTTGCTAGACTTTGGACATATACTCATGACCAACGGAACAGAAAGGACAAAACGTTATACACAAACAACAGAACAAATTGCACTAAGACTAATAACACGAATAAGACACCCCCAAAACCCACTACACAACCCCCCACCCAACTACTATACGAGCGCACAAACATGACAAAGATCTCGGAAAGACTCATACAGCTACAGACAAAATGGACAAACAACCCCTACAACTGGACCATACTGAATCCCCTTTGCCTTACAAGACCAACCAGACAATCCCGCTTCCGTTTCCCTACATTAACGCTACTCGAACACTTACAAACGCAACTGACTAGTGGACAATAAAATAATTTCTTCTTGCCACTGAAATTTATTTAATAATATCGTTAACGTAGAATAAGAGAATTTTCATATTTGTTTTTTATTTAGATTAAGACTACATGCATTAAACAAGGGCAGAAAGACCGATAGGTCGATAGCCTTTTTTAGAAACAAAGATGTTTACTACTACTACTGTTTTGAAAATAATCCCAACTTTTCCTTCGACTGAATTAGTCCAATATTTAAAAGAACTGCTTTAAAACCCTTTTCAGTGGCATGCTAAACCTTCATTATCATTACTCGGTATAGTACGACACATTTTTCGTTTGCAGGCTTGAAACGTCGATAGAAGGCAGGGCTTTCCAATTTTATGTTTTTAGTTTAATTCATTAATATTGTTAAGTGCTGTTTATTAAAAGCATGTCACGCACATTAAACCTAAACATACATTGAGCTAATTGCTAGATTGATTGAAGCATTTTGCCCATTTCAAGCAAATCCAATAGCAATTTTTTTGGGTGATCAAAACTCAAAATTGGTATCTTTAATGGCCGAAAATTGTGCACGCTCTTAGGCAATTTGCGGGCAAAGTTGCTCGTAATTTCATCTGGTTTCTTTTTAGATTAAATCGTCATTGTCGAAACCCCTTTTCGTTCTAAAGCCCAAATTCATTAGCAATAATGAACTGCGGTAATGGAATTAACTGAACGTCGCTGTTAAGGCTGGAAGGGACACTGTTGTTTTTCGCGAAAGCTCCTATCATTTCACGCTTGCAGAGTGGCGATTGTTGAAAAAAATACAAATCTTCTGAAAAGGCTGATTTGGGAACATCATTTTGGTTTGGTCTAACAGAAAAGGTGTATTTTCATAACCCATTAAAAGGTGACACACACTTTATCTTTTTTTTTTTCGGTAAACACTTCAGGGTATTTTTACTGCAAATTGTCCTTTTATTTAGAAATCACTCCTCACATATCAGCGAGTGCAAACATTGTCAATTTAATAATCCAACGTAGTTAGTGAAGCACCAAAGATCATCTATTAATGGCCGTTGTTGTTTCACGTGAAAGTTTGCTGTTTTTGCGCAATCAACAAAATATTTACACAAAGAGATATTGCCGGCAAGGCTGAAAAAAATCAGGATTGTGGGGGATTTTCATGAAACTTCCAGGATCGTTGGCGTCAAGTGTTTGGTAAAGGTGGTGAAAATTTCACCTTGCGGCTGGCTTCAGCTTGGAAGATACGAATTTTAAAGGAAAGGGCGCAGTTGAGAAAAAACCACTCTGAGATTGGTAATTACCAAGCTGGCAAAAATCAGGGTTTGAGACTATTTTTATGAAATTTGCTACGTGTATGGATCTAAGTGTCCTCTAAAGTTGGTGACCATTTGAGCTTGCTTCTGGCTTCAATGTGGAAGATACGGATTTTTAAAGGAAAGCGAGCAGTTGCTTCAGAATCGACATTTACTAAGCTGGTAAAAATCAGGATTATGAACGAGTTTCGGCTCAAGCATTCTAAGGATGGTGAAAATTGCAACTTGCTACCGGCTTTAGTGTTGAAGATGCGAATTTTTATCCATTTATTATCATCCATTTTGAGACTGATATTTCCTAAGCTGCCAAAAATCAGGAATCTGAACGATTTTTATAAAACTTTCAGGGGCTTTAGAGTCGAGTGTCCTCTAAGTATCGGAAAAAAATAAAAGTACCACTGGGCATAAGTATGAAAGCTGCGAATTTTCGAATGCCATGGCGCTTTTGAGGCAAAACCCCTATTTTGATACTCAGCTGGCAAAAATTCTGGATTCTGGGCGATTTTTATAAAACTTTCGTGATCTTTAGGGCCAAGTGTCGTCACCCTAATTTGGAGAGCATCGAAAATGGGAATCATGAATCTTCAGATTAGACTGATTTAAGAAAGTAAGCAATTCGATAAAATCCTACTACTTAGTGAAAATCCATTCAAGAAAGTGCCCTCAAATGAAAGAACACCTTACATCCCATCGAAACTCTCCCCAGGTCGTTTAATCATTAAAAAGAAAACTCCATTCACATATACTTATCCCTTTGTTAGGAAGAAGTAAGCTGTCTCAGTCGGCTTTCCCACGAGAATAAAAATATGATTTTTGCTGGGAATTGAGCAAATAGAATATAGGCGGTTCATCCGAATGAATGGGCGAATTTTCGTTTTATAATATGGCAATCCAGGCATCTTTTGATAGCGGGATATGGCAGTCGGAACGATAGCCGGGAGAGATAATGTTATAAATCCGGCTGGCCCGATTAGCCATCAGGAGAATTCATTTAATCTGCAATCCGTTGCAAATTTTAATCGAGACCCAGCTGGAAAAACTTGGGCAAAAGGATGACTTTCATTCAGCCATTTTCCGGGCTTTAACAATTTATTGCTCCAGTAATTCTGTTTACTTAATGAAATTTTATTAAACTTTCTAGGATTTTTCCGCACTAAAACTGCATTTTTGGCTTTGGATATACGGGGTGTCAATTTGAAAACATCCCACTTTTAGGCTTCTTGTTTCAACCCCCTAGGAGGAGGATTTCACCCTTAGAATATTAAATGGGAATGGGGGTCAAGTGGCACATCGTTTTAAAGGGCCTTCAATTCTCTTTTCAGTGGCATGACCCTCCCCTGCCTCTTCCTCGCTACGCCCATGGGTGGCACCGTTTCAAACTCTATTTGTAAATAACATTTCGATAGTACTACGAGTCCCTCGTTAATTTGCGTTCATTGGATATTCCAGATTCGATAAAGTTTTCAAATTGACACGCCGTGTATTGAAGACATTGAGAAATTAATACGGAAACTTATTGATGACTTATAGAAGAGAGTAAATAGAATGTTAGTAAATCTTTCTGGAATCTGGTTTATGTTTCACATTGGAAACTTCTACGGTTGAGGCCGAAGGGATTTCATCTCGGAAATGTGCCCTTATGCCTGTAATAATTCGATATTCCCTAAATTGCACGCTAACTTCGTTATGCGGAAATTTCGGGATATTTTCCGGCTTAACTTAAGCATATATTTAGGGAGTTTAGAAGATATTTAGGCCGCAGTAGATTACATGGGCACAACGCAACAACAACGCAAACTTGGGAAAAAAATGAATAATTCAAATGGGAGTTTAATGAAGAAGGATCCCAAAGTTCAACTTACTTAGAGTGTGCGTGCAGTCACTCTTCTGCAGTCAATTTCACAAATTAATCCTGTATCCTCACCAACGTATGATTGCAAAACGGAATAGTTTAGACTAAGAGCTGAAGACATTGTAATTCCTCTACTATTTGTTGAATGTCTTGTAACACTTCGCCCAGTTGCAAATTTGACAAAATATCTCTCTTTAGTGTTTGGTAATTCGAATTACCATCAATTTCAACACAGGAAAGTAAAACTTTATCAATCTCTTGCTGGCAATTATAATTTTGAAGAGACAACGAGCAGTTTTAATAAGTTTAGGGGAAAAGTGTTCGCCGTGTTAAGCTCAGGCCAAGCCAACAGATTAGCGCAGATAATTGAAATTAGTTGTTGTAACAAAACCAAAAGTAAATTTACATTCGCAACTGGCCAGGGCCGGTCTCCTAACAATGAATCTATTGGTGAAATCGCTGATTATCTATGTGTGAATAGCGTCATTAAGGAAGTGATTAAATTTAGTGTTTATTCAGTTCTATTGAATTAATTGCTCGATTGTAAATTGGACGCCAAATTGCTGAAAATCAGCTCAAATTTAACCGGTAGAGCTGGCCTCTAAATATGGATAATCAGTTTAGGATTCACAGAGGAATTATGCATGTGATTCGATTGAAGAAACTAAGCAATGTGCTTTCGATGGACTAATTTTATTAAATCGCGATAATCAGGTTGCTTTATAGAGTGCTGCCGGTGGATTATGGAGCGCAAATTTGAAATTTCCAAATGCGCTGTTTTCGGTCAATATTTCTAGTATTGTTGCTTCATTGAATGCTTGATTTCAACCGGTCAAAACACTGTTGCCCCCATTTCCATAGTGGATCGATTCGATAAGGGCACGACCATGGTGTGAAAGTAATAAGCGCTTCAATCATCCCTTATTTTCATAACTTTGCTGCATGCGTGTTTCCTATCGCATTGCTCATCGCAAAGTTACATATGAGGGGGTAGGTACATTTGGCGGTTCTTCATTCCATTAGTTAATCATCGGTTATTATCAGAACAGAAAAAAACGTCCGTATGTCATTTGTTGGCTACGTATGACAGCCAAATGTTAATGTAAGGATGAAAAACAGACAATCCTCTCCTTTTTGGCCAAAAAGTCCAGGTTCTAGAGCGAAAACTTCAGGAATCGATGGAATTTTGGGAAAAGAATTTGAGTTTGCATTATAAGCTATGATCGAGAAACGTTCACACGCCTCACGTCTCAGTGGAAGAGGACTTCCAGTTGTTTCCACCTCTTCGGCGTTCTGCCCCAGGGTCTCTTCCATCCCGGGCTATTTTAACTATTCGTAGTCCTATCGAACTAGTCCGTTCGCGTTCGCTCTATCCACATGTTCGAGCCAGTACCGACGGCGATCTTTTCTCCATCTGACGATATCTTGGACCTCACACTCTTCTCTGATGCTTTAGAGAATCAACCTGTCTTACTCCAGATGATGATCTTATAGGTTCGCTGAGACCGTTTTCCCTCATAATTTTAGCTTCGGTGTTAAATTTTATATGCCTAATTAGAGCTGTAAGATACATCTTCTAGACGCACTCTGTCGAAGGATTTATAGAATATTCAATGGACTTTTTAATGACCTGGCAGGCAATGAGCACGGTATCCATCAGTTGCTTTTGAATCCATAATGTTCTTCACTGGCAGTGTCCACATTTTTCGCTGTGAGCCCAAGTCGCTTCCCATATTCTTGGTGAATTCCTCCCAATGCTCCTCCTTGACTTCTCTATTTCTCTTGTTTGCCTTGTGTCTTTCAGCAACAAGCACCTTTCGATCTTCATTCCTTCCGGAGCTTCTCCATTTCAGAAACGCCTTCTTTTTTTCTTCAGCCAGCATTTTTCCTTCAGGGGTAAACCACGGTGTTCGATTTGAGCCATCAGGTCGTATATTGACCTTTGTTCTTCCTAATGCTTCTTCTGCTGTATTTTTATACAAAAAACAACGAAAAGTAACTTGAATGAGAATTGAAACAAGGAAACACGAAGAAACTGCTTGTCTTGATCACGAAATTATCCCTTACACCCGGACGATTTAATGCTTTAACTGTTGCCAGTAAAATCTACCCTTTTCTATATCGCATTACTGAGATGGAGCGGGCAAATTGGGCGTACAGAAAAAAATCGGGGGCATTTTTTATTGCCGATAAGAGATAAATTCAGTTGGCCGCCGGGTGACGGAAATCCAATTTGTCATTCGTTAGTTTGACGCTCTGAGGCCGAAAGCGATTGGCAGCGGACGCAGGAATCCTGCTAATTGAAAAACTGAAAAATTCAACATCAAACAATAGAAATGGCATTGGTTTTGCCGGGTTATGTGTGGAGAAAACGCGCTCGGGTCTTCGGTAATTACGTTTCTTTGTTCGACCTGGCCCCAGCTAACTCAATCATTCAAGCAAGGAAAGTGATTAAATCTGATTTGATTTTTCTCATCCACTACCAGAAGAATATCAGAGAAAGACGTCTGAAATACAGAAACCACTTGTTAATTTTTTTTGTTTCGATTCGCTTTTGTTTTTGGGTCACTCTTAGTGGCATCAGCGGTTTTTCAGAGCTTTTATTGATACCATTTCAAACCATTTCAAATCGTGTTAACTACCGAAATTTCAGCAAACAACTGCCAAACTCACCGAATAATAACCGATTCAATGTATAAAATTGGGTCTAAATATACGCTCGCAACGTAAATATTAGAGCTTCTGTACTTCCAAGCGTTGAACAACATTGTCTTTAATTTTCACCTACTTATTTGCGACCGTTGTTTCCTTTGCAAACAATGCGAAACTATTAATATTATGAACGGTTGGAACGTACGATTGAACATTTCTCGGTCGGAACAAGTTTGAAAATTGTGAAAAAATGTCGATTAAGAGGAACTCTTGTCTAAACATGCAAGTAAAAACGGCTCAATAGATTTTTTTCAAATCAACTGCCCAACAAAATTAACGTAACAAAGCCAAATTTGCCCTAAATTTGGAATTGTATAAATTTTGAATGCATTGAGCGATTTGGTTTCTGATTGATCCGTTATTGAGCCCCATTTGTTTTCTGTTAGTCAAAGTGTTAGTAAAAATTAAGCACCTCAGATAAATTTTCTACAAGACGGCAAATAAAAAAATGCAAAATTTTGCAAAGTTCGGCATGCTCTTAGTGAGACAAAAAAAACGTTTTTTTGAACCCCAAAAGTTTAAATATAAACCAAATAGTTCGAAACGGTTTTCGAAAGTTTGGACTTAGTCAGCGAGCTGTTGCTAGACATTTGGATATGACACGCGCAGCGGTTCGAAGAGTGTGCAAACGTTATGTGGAGACTGGATCCTTTCATAGGCGACCTGGAACAGGCAGAAGCCGATTTACAACCGCTCATTATGACCGCTTTATTGTGTCAACAACATTAAGAAATCGACACCTTAATGCCGTTCAAGTGCAACGACAGCTCCGTGAGGTGCGAGGAGTGGCTATTAGTCAGTGGACAGTAAGACGAAGACTGCAGGAAAATAACCTGACCCCTAAAATACCTGCGATAGGTCCAAAATTTACTCCAGCTCATCGGCAAGCACGCCTGCGTTTTGCACGGGATCATCTGAATTGGACGTTGGAACAATGGGGATCTGTTCTGTTCTCAGATGAGACCAGAATATGCCTCCATGGTAGCGACCGAAGAAGGAAAGTGTACCAAAGACCAAGAGAGCGATTTGCAGATTGCTGCTTTGAAGAGTGGAGTGCTTATGGAGGTGGTTCCTGTATGATCTGGGGTGCAATTTCTATAGGAGCACGAACCGACTCTCAGTTCATTCGTAGGGGCGACCGTGTTCACGGAAGAAGAGGTTTAACGGCTGTTAGATATACCGAGGAGATTTTAGCAATTCATATGGTACCTTACGTCGACTACATTGGACACGAATTTACCTTTATGCATGACAATGCTAGGCTGCACACCGCAAGAATCGTGCAAGATTACATTGCATAAGTCGGTTTTCGGGTTATGGAGTGGCCAGCATACAGTCCTGACCTAAATCCGATCGAACACTTATGGGATGAGCTAAAACGAAGAATTCGAGCTAGACTTCATACCCCAAACTCGATCCCAGAGGTTATTGTTGCAGTAGAAGAAGAGTGGTTTAACATGCCTCAAGAAACAATAGCAAACTTGATTAGATGAGAGAGCCTAATAGTATGAGAGAAGTTATTAGGGAAAGAGGAGGTCATACCCATTATTAAAAAATTAAGTGTTAAGTGTTAAATTGTCAATAACCCTATTTATGTTAATACTAAAAAGCTTAATTTGCTTAATGCATTAATTTCACTATGTTAAACATAGGATACTCACAATAATTTATACTCACATTAAAGCATATTAAATTGTCTTTCAAACAGCATATTTATTTTTTTGATCTGATGAATAGTTTTAAAAAAATATATAGTTAAAGTCAAAAGTTTACTGTGGGCCGATTTCTATGCACGCAAGTGTATATCATGTTCCCATGCCTAAAGTGTCAAATTTATTTCCGAAATAAATGGAAATTTTTGCAAAAATTCGATTATTTTGACGTATTTGTCGAAGCCACGAAATGTCATAATGATGCTCTGCTGTCAGAGTGACAGTCAGCAAAATTCCAGATAGAGTTTTTATGTGGTTTTTAATACAGTAGGGAAAAAGTTTTTAAATAAAGTTTTGATTTTTTCGAATGTAATCCTTAATCTTAACCCTACCGCTAAATCAATCCACCCTGTATATTTAATAGGCTATCGGGATCAAATAATGATCTCCCAAAAAATGTGAACTTTCTTCAAAACCGTTTACCCTAATAATATTTTTGATGATTTTGCACTTACCATTAAGAAGTCCATTTCCATATCCAAATAGTTCATTACTCAAAACCCTCAAAAACCAGTTCATAAAACTCACGACTGCTCACTGGCTTAAAACGACATTGCGAAAATGCCCGTCGGCACACGTCAAGCTGACTACTTCAGCTTGACAGCTAACGTTAGCAGGTTTGCAAATCGCAAAATCGAGTTTTCCAAGCAAAAATCACACTACCGGCTGGGAAAATCACATAAAACGGTGACTAAAAAGTTTCTTTTTCCGAAAATCAGCAAATGACCATGATAAACTGAACAAATTTTGGAATTTTTTGAAATTTTGAGGGAGCAAATCGCACACACTTACGCGTATCCGCCATTGAACATCAGACTAACTTGACGGAATGTCATGAGATACGAGGGTTCTGTGAAAACTTGTGACTCGATACCCATGGCAAATTGCCAGGGTTTAGCTATCAATTTTGGAAAAAAGACTGTATTTTATTTATTGGCGTTAATTCTTGAGTCCTAATGATGGCTAAAATATTGCCGAAACGTTAGAAAGACATGCGAATTTATAGAGTTCCTCTTTTTGATTCGCTACATTGAGATTCTTCCTGCATGTTTAGATACCACTGGCTCCTGATGTCTCCAGAGTTATAAAATTTTTTAGAAGTCGGTCATTATTCAGCTCATTAAATAAATTATTTTGTTAACCGCAGTTCTTGCCTTTGCATCATTCCGGCTTGCTTTGAAAGAAAACCAAATTTTAATTATTCTTACTCCAATTTGCGCCAGTTTCAATTCCCTGCGCCTTTTCAAACTCCGGCACGTTATTACTTATTCCCCTTGTTAAAAATTAACAAGCTATTTATTTGGTTTTTTTCCTGCTACGCTGGAGGAAACAGAGGCGGATTTTAACTGTCCAAAAGTTGTGTTTTTGTGAAATATCCGCGGCCTTAAGACGCAAAAAACTGGATTTTTTTGATCCCCGACCGGTTTAGGAAAACCGCAATATTGCGCTTTTTTTTAAGATACATTGGAAGCCCGCTGCTGTTTTATTCGGTACACATAAAGCCGCCCGTATGAAATGCTTAATTTAATTTCAAAACGCTTTTTTTTCCACGAAAGCGTCGGGAGTTACTTAGTTTGAACTCCATTGTTTGACTTTGCCGTTTGGTTGTGTATAGGTTTGATGTGAATTTAATTAGTTGGGGCCGTCCCACAGGAATCTGCTTTGAATATGGACCTTTCGAATTCCAGCTGGTTTTTCGACCAGAACGAAATCCCCTGCCAAACGTGTGTTGCCCTGATTTAACGAACTTTTAACTAAAACACGTGTGGTCAATGTAATTAAATGCATTTCAAAAAATCACGGAATAAGCAATTTGCTAATTATGAGCGTTGGGAGACGAGCAACAAACTCAATTACTGATATTTTGCAGCTCGGAAATGTAAGGTTTTCTATGCAAAAATTTGACTGTTTTCTCTCGGATTGGCAATTTCAAATCGTCCCACTCGCTTACAAAATTTCCAAAATAATTACATTGTCTATTCCAGCTGTTTGCAACTGATCGCGTTTCTTTGGCAGCACATTTCCACTTTCATTGCTTCCTCGGTCGTTTAGATAACGTTCTCGCCTGCCTGCCACTCCAGACATAATTATTATTCAAAAAAAACAGCCGCATAAAATGAAATAGGCCGCAAATCTGATCGCTTAAACGTGTATTTCATCCAAATTGAACGTGGGCTTAAATGAACAATGGCATAATTTTCCGAAAAATTTGCCAAACTCAACTCAGTTTGTGGCATGTGAATGTTTAAAGTTTTTCATCGCTCCTGTAATTGGATTGTGCCAGATTCGAATAGTGCGGTTTATATCCATTAATAATGCAAACGTCCGATGAGAATAATACATAAACATGTTCCCTATACACTGCTGGTTCATGTACTGACAGCTTTTCGATACAAAGCTTGCGGCGAAAATTCATGCCGTTTTCAGAGGGAATATAAAAACAATGAAAAACGGAAAATTCAGTAAGGTTCCAAGCACCCAAAGAGCAAAGTGTCTTCTGTCCAGGGGTGCACGAAGATTTTTTCTGACTAGTGCAGTTGGCGAAGAATAAATTATTGGAAATCACTTTCCAGCGCTGGCACCGTCGGAGATGCACCTCTCAGAAAAAAAATTCGCACACATCCACAAATGCCGCCATTTCAGCGACTTTCTTCACAATAATGAAGAAAACTTCACTCTTGGCAGTGGAGTCACAAGATTTTTCCTGCCTAGCGCCGTTATCGAAAAATCAATTATTGAAATTTAGTTTGCAAGGTTCTCCCTAAGAATGGTTTTCGCCTGCTTGAAATTGTTGAGTTTTCCGGGCTTTTAGGCCGCGATGAAAAATAAATTCGCCCGCGCCTCTGAAGATGCCAGTATCCCATGCTTGCGAAACGTCAATTCTTTTCCACCACGATCTAAAGGACCGGAAAACACACCAGCCACTTTAAATAACCCTGGGTCCGATTATTGCGGCTCAATACCGAAATCCCGGTCCCAGATTCCTCTTCAATTTAATTGCAATATTCTGTAGCGTATTATCATTAGCTCAAATAATATTTGCTCAATTTCGGATTCTGGATGCTTGCGTGACCTTCTCCCATTTATCCAGGCTGTTCCTGGTGTTTGGCTGGCATCCAGACTATTAACCCCGGTTTTAAGGGGTTTTTGAGCTAGAACAAAGGCCCACAGGTTAGGATTTTCTTTACGAGTGGGTTGAGCTGGTAAATTGCTCAAATTTCCACCCTTTGAGGCCTGAGGAAACGTCGATTGGTTGATTTGACTCTCTTTGTTTGCATAACATACGAGTTTCTTTATGTCCAGCAATGTTTTGGATTCTTTCCGTTCTGTTAAGCCACTTTGCAGCCCAACGTTCTAGATAAACAACAATGCTTTTGAGGAAAACTTAAGAGGCTACATAAGATGAATAAACCGGAAGCGCCCTTTTTTCGCAATTTCAATGCCCAGATGGTGCGGCAAAGGAGACACATGCCAGAATAATATTCCTTGATCGAATAAAACCCGCCAAACTTAACGGGAAGTAATGAAAATATAGATATTCAAATTTAATAGAACCGAGCCGGATTTTTAATTAAATGGAGACCTGGGGATTTTCAGTCAATTTTTTTTTGGTTTGCTACACGCGAGCAAAACTATATTTATTAGTGGTCAGGTTCCAAACCGGTTTTAATGTTTATGGCCAGTCGATTAAAGAGAATCGTTCGTTTAAAAGGGCCAATTAATTGAGCTCATTTCAGAGACGATTAGGGACGGAACGGAGTTTATTAGGTGACTTTATCTTTCGGAAATAAAGAGGGCTTTAAGAGTGAACAGCTGCAAGGGAGTGGAAGTGGGAATGTGTACTAAAGTTCAGATTGATTGCTTGAAAAGTATGAAGTTGAGGAATGGGAAAATTGGGAAAAATATCAAGATAGACTCAGAAATAGACCCTTTACAATTTGCGGATCTTCTCCTTTGTACCTTCCGAGTCTGAAAATTGGAAAAAGTCTTTTCTCTCGGAGTGAATCCTCAGATTTTTCAAAACTAGCAATTTTTTTCCTCTCTAATATTTTTTCGAAAACGTTCATGTCGCAGAAGCAATTTAACTTTAACTCAACCAGTTTACATGTGCAGATTGAGAGGCTTCTTAGGTCGAAGCGTTTTTCGTGAAAGATTGGACCAAAATTTCATGTTTTTCGCCACCTTTTTGCTCATTTCGCAGGAACAAATTGAGGTAGAGCGCTTATTTCTAGAAGAGCATTGGATAGAGCACTGAATGGCGCTTTTGGAGGTGATGATTCGCTTGGGAAATGTCGGGAGTTTTTATAAAAAAGCCAAAATTTCAAGAAAATTTCTTGTTTTGCGCGAAATGAAGCGAATGACGCCGCTTTTTTCAGCGTTTTTCAAGAACCATTTGAGCCGCAGAGCCTGTTTTCCTACCGTTGGATAGAGAATTGCAAACTCGACTTAGTTGGATGAACGCTGGTGTGGAAATATTGGAAGTTTTCACACAAGAGGCGAAATTTGAATATCAGACATTTAGGTGCAAGATTTCGCCAAAATTTCGTGTTTTGCGCCCCGTTTCTGACAATTTCTCAGAAACAGATTGAGGCAGAGCAGTGATGTTTACACCCCTGGATAGACAAGTAAATGAAGCGTATATGACCTGAACAGGCGCTGGGGAAATGTTGCCAGTTTTCATAGAAAAAGCCAACATTTCAAGAAAGCTCTAAGTTTTGCGCCGCTGTCTTTCATAATGTGAAGTCGAATGACGCTGCCTTTTCAGCGTTTCTCAAGAACCATTTCAGGTACAGGAATGATTTTCCTACCGTTGGATAGAGAATTGCAAACCCGATTTAGTTGGAGGAACGCTGGTGTGGGAATATTGGAAGTTTTCACACAAGAGGCGAAATTTGAATAACAGACATTTAGTTGCAAGATTTCGCCAAAATTTCGTGTTTTGCGCCCCGTTTCTGACAATTTCTCAGAAACAGATAGATGCAGAGCAGTGATGTTTACACCCCTGGATAGACAAGTAAATGAAGCGTATATGACCTAAACAGGCGCTGGGGAAATGTTGCCAGTTTTCATAGAAAAAGCCAACATTTCAAGAAAGCTCTAAGTTTTGCGCCGCTGTCTTTCATAATGTGAAGTCGAATGACGCTGCCTTTTCAGCGTTTCTCAAGAACCATTTCACGTACAGGAATGATTTTCCTACCGTTGGATAGAGAATTGCAAACCCGATTTAGTTGGAGGAACGCTGGTGTGGGAATATTGGAAGTTTTCACACAAGAGGCGAAATTTGAATATCAGACATTTAGGTGCAAGATTTCGCAAAATTTCGTGTTTTGCGCCCCGTTTCTGACAATTTCTCAGAAACAGATAGAGGCAGAGCAGTGATGTTTACACCCCTGGATAGACAAGTAAATGAAGCGTATATGACCTGAACAGGCGCTGGGGAAATGTTGCCAGTTTTCATAGAAAAAGCCAACATTTCAAGAAAGCTCTAAGTTTTGCGCCGCTGTCTTTTATAATGTGAAGTCGAATGACGCTGCCTTTTTCAGCGTTTCTCAAGAACCATTTGAGGTACAGAATTCATTTTCCTACCGCTGGATAGAGAATTGCAAACCCGATTTAGTTGGAGGAACGCTGGTGTGGGAATATTGGAAGTTTTCACACAAGAGGCGAAATTTGAATATCAGACATTTAGGTGCAAGATTTCGCCAAAATTTCGTGTTTTGCGCCACGTTTCTGACAATTTCTCAGAAACAGATAGAGGCAGAGCAGTGATGTTTACACCCCTGGATAGACAAGTAAATGAAGCGTATATGACCTGAACAGGCGCTGGGGAAATGTTGCCAGTTTTCATAGAAAAAGCCAACATTTCAAGAAAGCTCTAAGTTTTGCGCCGCTGTCTTTTATAATGTGAAGTCGAATGACGCTGCCTTTTTCAGCGTTTCTCAAGAACCATTTGAGGTACAGAAATGATTTTCCTACCGTTGGATAGAGAATTGCAAACCCGATTTAGTTGGAGGAACGCTGGTGTGGGAATATTGGAAGTTTTCACACAAGAGGCGAAATTTGAATATCAGACATTTAGGTGCAAGATTTCGCCAAAATTTCGTGTTTTGCGCCCCGTTTCTGACAATTTCTCAGAAACAGATAGAGGCAGAGCAGTGATGTTTACACCCCTGGATAGACAAGTAAATGAAGCGTATATGACCTGAACAGGCGCTGGGGAAATGTTGCCAGTTTTCATAGAAAAAGCCAACATTTCAAGAAAGCTCTAAGTTTTGCGCCGCTGTCTTTTATAATGTGAAGTCGAATGACGCTGCCTTTTTCAGCGTTTCTCAAGAACCATTTGAGGTACAGAAATCATTTTCCTACCGTTGGATAGAGAATTGCAAACCCGATTTAGTTGGAGGAACGCTGGTGTGGGAATATTGGAAGTTTTCACACAAAAGGCGAAATTTGAATATCAGACATTTAGGTGCAAGATTTCGCCAAAATTTCGTGTTTTGCGCCCCGTTTCTGACAATTTCTCAGAAACAGATAGAGGCAGAGCAGTGATGTTTACACCGCTGGATAGACAAGTAAATGAAGCGTATATGACGTGAACAGGCGCTGGGGAAATGTTGCCAGTTTTCATAGAAAAAGCCAACATTTCAAGAAAGCTCTAAGTTTTGCGCCGCTGTCTTTCATAATGTGAAGTCGAATGACGCTGCCTTTTCAGCGTTTCTCAAGAACCATTTCACGTACAGGAATGATTTTCCTACCGTTGGATAGAGAATTGCAAACCCGATTTAGTTGGAGGAACGCTGGTGTGGGAATATTGGAAGTTTTCACACAAAAGGCGAAATTTGAATAACAGACATTTAGTTGCAAGATTTCGCCAAAATTTCGTGTTTTGCGCCCCGTTTCTGACAATTTCTCAGAAACAGATAGAGGTAGAGCAGTGATGTTTACACCCCTGGATAGACAAGTAAATGAAGCGTATATGACCTAAACAGGCGCTGGGGAAATGTTGCCAGTTTTCATAGAAAAAGCCAACATTTCAAGAAAGCTCTAAGTTTTGCGCCGCTGTCTTTCATAATGTGAAGTCGAATGACGCTGCCTTTTCAGCGTTTCTCAAGAACCATTTCACGTACAGGAATGATTTTCCTACCGTTGGATAGAGAATTGCAAACTCGACTTAGTTGGAGGAACGCTGGTGTGGGAATATTGGAAGTTTTCACACAAGAGGCGAAATTTGAATATGAGACATTTAGGTGCAAGATTTCGCAAAATTTCGTGTTTTGCGCCCCGTTTCTGACAATTTCTCAGAAACAGATAGAGGCAGAGCAGTGATGTTTACACCCCTGGATAGACAAGTAAATGAAGCGTATATGACCTGAACAGGCGCTGGGAAATGTTGCCAGTTTTCATAGAAAAAGCCAACATTTCAAGAAAGCTCTAAGTTTGCGCCGCTGTCTTTTATAATGTGAAGTCGAATGACGCTGCCTTTTTCAGCGTTTCTCAAGAACCATTTGAGGTACAGAATTCATTTTCCTACCGCTGGATAGAGAATTGCAAACCCGATTTAGTTGGAGGAACGCTGGTGTGGGAATATTGGAAGTTTTCACACAAGAGGCGAAATTTGAATATCAGACATTTAGGTGCAAGATTTCGCCAAAATTTCGTGTTTTGCGCCACGTTTCTGACAATTTCTCAGAAACAGATAGAGGCAGAGCAGTGATGTTTACACCCCTGGATAGACAAGTAAATGAAGCGTATATGACCTGAACAGGCGCTGGGGAAATGTTGCCAGTTTTCATAGAAAAAGCCAACATTTCAAGAAAGCTCTAAGTTTTGCGCCGCTGTCTTTATAATGTGAAGTCGAATGACGCTGCCTTTTTCAGCGTTTCTCAAGAACCATTTGAGGTACAGAAATGATTTTCCTACCGTTGGATAGAGAATTGCAAACCCGATTTAGTTGGAGGAACGCTGGTGTGGGAATATTGGAAGTTTTCACACAAGAGGCGAAATTTGAATATCAGACATTTAGGTGCAAGATTTCGCCAAAATTTCGTGTTTGCGCCCCGTTTCTGACAATTTCTCAGAAACAGATAGAGGCAGAGCAGTGATGTTTACACCCCTGGATAGACAAGTAAATGAAGCGTATATGACCTGAACAGGCGCTGGGGAAATGTTGCCAGTTTTCATAGAAAAACCAACATTTCAAGAAAGCTCTAAGTTTTGCGCCGCTGTCTTTTATATTGTGATGTCGAATGACGCTGCCTTTTTCAGCGTTTCTCAAGAACCATTTCAGGTACAGAAATCATTTTCCTACCGTTGGATAGAGAATTGCAAACTCGATTTAGTTGGAGGAACGCTGGTGTGGGAAAATTGGAAGTTTTCACACAAAAGGCGAAATTTGAATATCAGACATTTAGGTGCAAGATTTCGCCAAAATTTCGTGTTTTGCGCCCCGTTTCTGACAATTTCTCAAAACAGATAGAGGCAGAGCAGTGATGTTTACACCCCTGGATAGACAAGTAAATGAAGCGTATATGACCTAAACAGGCGCTGGGGAAATGTTGCCAGTTTTCATAGAAAAGCCAACATTTCAAGAAAGCTCTAAGTTTTGCGCCGCTGTCTTTTATAATGTGAAGTCGAATGACGCTGCCTTTTTCATCGTTTCTCAAGAACCATTTCAGGTACCGAAATGATTTTCCTACCGTTGGATAGAGAATTGCAAACCCGATTTAGTTGGAGGAACGCTGGTGTGGGAATATTGGAAGTTTTCACACAAAAGGCGAAATTTGAATATCAGACATTTAGGTGCAAGATTTCGCCAAAATTTCGTGTTTTGCGCCCCGTTTCTGACAATTTCTCAGAAACAGATAGAGGCAGAGCAGTGATGTTTACACCCCTGGATAGACAAGTAAATGAAGCGTATATGACCTAAACAGGCGCTGGGGAAATGTTGCCAGTTTTCATAGAAAAAGCCAACATTTCAAGAAAGCTCTAAGTTTTGCGCCGCTGTCTTTTATAATGTGAAGTCGAATGACGCTGCCTTTTTCATCGTTTCTCAAGAACCATTTCAGGTACAGAAATGATTTTCCTACCGTTGGATAGAGAATTGCAAACCCGATTTAGTTGGAGGAACGCTGGTGTGGGAATATTGGAAGTTTTCACACAAGAGGCGAAATTTGAATATCAGACATTTAGGTGCAAGATTTCGCCAAAATATCGTGTTTTGCGCCACGTTTCTGACAATTCCTCAGAAACAGATAGAAGCAGAGCAGTGATGTTTACACCGCTGGATAGACAAGTAAATGAAGCGTATATGACGTGAACAGGCGCTGGGGAAATGTTGCCACTTTTCATAGAAAAAGACAACATTTCAAGAAAGCTCTAAGTTTTGCGCTGCTGTCTTTCATAATGTGAAGTCGAATGACGCTGCCTTTTTCAGCGTTTCTCAAAACCATTTGAGGTACAGAAATCATTTTCCTACCGCTGGATAGAGAATTGCAAACCCGATTTAGTTGGAGGAACGCTGGTGTGGGAATATTGGAAGTTTTCACACAAAAGGCGAAATTTGAATATCAGACATTTAGGTGCAAGATAATGCCCAAATTTCATGTTTTCCGTCCCGTTTTTGCTCATTTCTCGGAAACAGATTGAGCTAGAGCGCCCATTTTTACACAACTAGATAGAGCACTAAATGGCGCTTTTCTGAGAAAGAACGAGCAGCGTTTCGTTGATTTTTACGAAAAATAACAAATTTTACAAAAAGGCCTGAAACATTGGGGACACTCATAGGTCGAAAGCATTAGAAAATCGAGCTCAAAATGCAGAGATGAGAACATCTGTGATCTTTTTTTCCGGAAAATCTCACCAGAATCAGACAATACTGTCAAACTCTTCTAATATAAATCAGAAAAGAAAATTTTTAGGAGAAAAAAACTACGCAAATAAAGGACTGGTATCTATTTGTATCTAATGTTGAGTACTTTCTATTGCAGATATCATTGACTTAGTGACTGAGCCCTAAAAAGTGAAAGGGCTCGAGGTCACATGAGCTCGGAGCTGCGAAGCAGTTCAGCCCGTCCTCTTTTGGGGACATGCGTGAGCTAGACTGCCAGCTACGGAACTATTTCCAGAGAGACTGTTCCTACATTCATGTGCACTCTCTGTCCTACATTGACGGTAAGCTACTGAACACTCATTAATCCTCCTCAACCACTTTCCTACAGAACGAACATTCGGCAAATATTTTCCCCTGGTATCCGAAAGAAACCCGTTTCCCCGAAGTCTTTGGGGGATGATTACGGATTTTCCGTGCGAAACTCTTGTAGCTTTCGAATAATAGATCCAGAATGTTGTCAGGGATATTCCCAAAGCCATCCCCGTCAAGTGCACTTCTCGAACAACTGAAATGCGGCCTTTCGGAACACTCGATTGTATTTTGATGTACAACAGGAAGAATAAGAGCATGCGAGCCTCCGCCCGATTCGATAATGTCACTTTTTTATCGGGCCTCCACCCGAAACTTCCAGACAATATATGAATTGAATTGGATTTGGACTGCTTGTTTCCAGGAACTGGACAGAGCGAGATCAATGTCCCATTTGCAAAAAAGACTCGAGCAAATTCCGAGAAGTGAATTATTAATGAGGCGGATTTGAAGGTGGACTTAATCTGAATTTGCAAACTGCATTCATTTATTTCCGATGATAATTTCAGCTGGAAACTTGGAAATCCAGATCGATAAGATGCTTCGATTGTGTTGCAGTGGATTAATAAAATCAGCAAAACTCTGGTTTGGGAAAATGCAGCTGCATATTTTGCAATTTTATTACACAGAATTTTGCCTGTTCCTGGATCCGATTGTTTGTGTTGGCGTCGAGATATTTATTTAACGAATTTCCCTGAAAATGCTGCATTTTATACCAAACTAAAATACCAAATCTCCAGAAATAACCGCCAACAATCCGAAATAAAACAGGCGTTTTAGGCCCAAAAAAACAGGGTTTTTTTTTGCAAAAAGTGCGTGTTTTCCAGTCAAATCGTTTATAATCTTTTGCCTCATAACAAGCAAGTAATGATATTTATTTATGGAAAACGCTATCCTATTGTAACAGTGTTTGAATAGCCCATCTATATACATGAGCTTATTTATCATTTGATCGATTTTCCCTGCATAATATTATTTAGGCACGTTTTATGCCTTTCGCATCAAGAGTTTTCCATGCAAATATCGAAATAAATAATGATTTGCATACAAGCTTCTATTTGAACTTCTTTAAGAAATGCACACGATCACTGATTCGAATGGGTTTTCGTCAAGTGAAATTGCGCACTTCTAGCGGATGGGCAGGTACTTTCATTGGATAATCCACATATTCGCATTTTCCGAGTTTTATTTTTGCAAAAGTTTCTCGAAATATTCGCCAATGCACATTATTCCCGGCATTTTACCCGGAATTATTATTTCCTTTACTGGTTACTGTGAGCTTTTAAAATTAGCTGAGCACCCTCCGGAGCCCATGATTTATGGCTTTCGGCTCCAACCTTAAGCTGCACAAAGTTTCCATTTCAGAATTCTCATATTTACATTTTATGGCGGTTTTAACTGTATGTTCAGATGTTTTTATCAGTTCTTTTTACAGTTATCTCTGAAAGTTCTCAATATCTGAACATTTATATTAAAGCTCGCTTTGGCTTTGAACATATCTCTAAAGACGTTTGTTGGTCGACAAAGGCCAAATAACCGGAAAATCATCAATTTTCAAATAATTTCTTCGGGGTTTGCAAATGTAATTCAACATTTGTAACAAAACATTTTTCCAAACTTTATCGCGCTCAAAACTGATATATTTTCAGCCGCGAAGATATCAAGTTGGAACGTAGCAACGCACTGCTCATCTTGCATCTGCCTTAGACTCCTATGTGCACGACTGAGAGAACCGATGTTGAACCGACACAACTACATTCCTGAATGGAAAACGCAGTTTAATTTAATCGATTGGAATCAGAGTGTTGACTACTGCTTTTGAGCATCTGAAGCGAGAACATATCTGAAGATGCTAGCCATGCGTGCTAGTGAAACGTTAGGACTAAACTCTTATCGACTACGGCCCAGTAACCGCTGATTGTTCATAATTTTTCATTCCCATATCGATCACTAAGAACACTCCAAGTTCTTACCAGTTTGGCGCGAATTATTCGGGTATTCAATGGCAGACTACTACATTTTTGCAGGACTAAAGCGATAAACACAAACATTTAATTATTTTTCACCAGCTTCAAGCAATAGCCGCAAAAATCTAATTCTTTTGTTGGCAAAGTTCTCTTTGCAGTTTTTGTAACTTTTCTTTATGAAACACTTTAAGTTTGAACGGGACTAATGCCGTTGGCCCTGCGAGCTAAACCATTGAGAAAACTTCCAAACTCCTTTTTTTACTTTCCGCTGAAACATGGAATTGTCAAAAATCCTTCGTGTTGATTGCTTAGAGCGTGGATAATTCAATCTTTCACATGCTTCCCCAGTTGCCGTCAAATACGTTCCTTTGGGCATATTTGCAGTTGCAGTTGAAGTTTCCACAGAAAACACGCAATCAAAGTAGGGAAAACATGCACAAGTTTCAGTGCGGAGTTCAAGCTGCCGGCGTTTGCTAGCTAAACCTTCGACTAATCCGATAATAAATAATTATCACCGACTATTCTTTTTAAGAGGAAATTCTTAAAAACTCAACAGAAATTTTTGAGAAAACTTTGTCGCACTGCAAAACTGAGCTAAGGTATGAAGTTGGAACGTAGCAAGGCCCAAGTCAGCTTGCATCGCCTTTAGAATACCATGTATGCGAGTGAGAGAACCGATGTTGAACCGAAACAACTACATTCCTGAATGGAGAACTCAGATTTATTTCATTAATTCGAATCAGAGTGATCATCCGAAGTGAACACATGTCTGAAGATGCTGGCCATGCCTACTAGCGAAACCTCAGCATCAAAATCACCGAAGTTTAATTGCCTTTACTTCAGAATTTTCTGTTTGTTAAAAAAACTACAGACTTGAGAAAAATCACTGTTTTTTTTATAGAACTTTGAGGCGAAGAAGCTGGCTCATATCAAAGCAAACTTTTTTTAACAGAAAACTTCTCATAGAGACATATTTGGCCGATCCGCCGGCATCTTTTGCCCTTGATTATGAGATAAACTCATTCCGTACGTGCGGGGCCGTAATATTTATGAAATTTCCAACCGTCTGGGCCCCTGACAGGATTCCAGATAATATCCTGTTCGGGGCCGGTTGCATATCCCACAACAGATTATCCTGACATGGAAGTTTTATAAACGACGTGGACAAACTTTCGCCAAAGTGCGATCTGCGTTAACCGACAGTCGGGTGCTTCAATGGAAAGAATTTTTCTCAGTCTTAACGTGCACATTGTTGCACCTTGAGGGCGTTTTCCACAGCATATCCATATGAGGCATATGGGGACTTTGATTAGGAGCAAAACCGGTTAGAAACATTGTCAGAATGGAAGGAGCCTTATCCAACAAAGAGCAGAGTTTACACTTACAGCCCCCCAAAGGGCCCTTAAATAAAACTGTTACATATGACAAACTGGGCACCTTTTCAGCGCCAAATTAGTTTTACGGCCCTTATTGTGGTCTCTGTTAATTCTCCATTTATTTGCCACAGGAAACTATAATGTGCCTCTTTCCATGAACAAGAAATTTGGATTAAAATCAGGACGAGCTTGTTATCCATAATTTCGTATAGCTTGAACGAGGAATTACGGCCTTGCTCAATATTCTGTCCCGTCACATAATGGCAACAAATTATTCATAATCAGGCTGTAATTGGAGGAGAAGCACTCAGAAAAAAAACGTCCATATTTACTAGAGTTGACCTGGAAGAAAGTTGTCAAACTGATGAGTTTTTCGGGATTTTGGGTCGAAGTGGAAAAAAATGTTTTCCTGACGTTTCGCAAGCACGAATGACTCGCATCTTCAGAGTGGTGCTACGCGCCAAACTCTTTTGATGCCTATAAGAAAAGTTGACCAGTTAGGTTAAAACTGACTTGTGACTTTTCTCTAATAAAATCCAATGTAAATAAAAATTTGCAACAACAATTGTTTCAAACTTTATCGCTCTCAAAACTTATATATTTCTAGCCGTTAGGGTATCAAGTTGGAACGTAGCAACGCACAGCTCATCTTGCATCTCCCTTAGACTCCTATGTGTACGACTGAGAGAACCGATGTTGAACCGACACAACTACATTCCTGCTTTTAAAACCCACAAGTTTCTAATGAATTTTTTGCGCCGAGCTCTGCGGTCCCGACACTGGTTTAGACGCTAGAAAACCCTAAACTTGCCAATTGTTCAGTTCAGTTCTTCAATCAGTACGAGTCATCAACTAGCCGTGGTACGATCCGGTTGTGCGAGAAATTGTTTCGCGTGCTTTCGGATTGTTGACCATAGTGACGTGCGATAGTTTGATTTGGGTTACAAGTGTTCTCCGTTGTGGCGGAATCCACAAGCATCTTAGAATCCGCCGACGAAGACGACAATGAGTCCGTAATCTCATTGTCGTCCTTAAGTTCGCTCGCCAGTAGCGCTGCGTCAGCAGAAGCGTTCCACCATCTGGACGAGGAACAAAAGCTCCAGAAATTGAAGCAGGTTGTCCGCTTGCTAAGGACAAACAAAAATTGCGACCGCTGCAAGGTGGTTACAGCGGACTTTACAGCTGCTTACACAGCAGGCAAACCACCAAAGTGGTCGCTGGCGGTCAACCACTTGAAGGCCGAACACCCAACTGTTCGGAAAAGGGCCCTGCTAACCACCCAGATCTCCACAGGGGCCGTACCCAAACGGAAGCTGGATAAGGTGAGCCCCCCTAACATAACAAAGAAACCCAAGCACCAGCCAGAAAAAGCGACGATCGAGATTGGCCCAGAACCACCAACGGACCAACCACAGCGAGCCACGGACTGCCGGCGGGGCAGAGAGGAGCGGGGAGCTGTTGCTATGGCTGAAAAAGAGCCAGCCGTGCGCCAAACAGTGGCCGATGACAAGTCGGGTCACAGCGGGGATGCCTTCATTCTGCCACGGAAAACGGTGCCGTGGAGCACACTGCTCACCACACCGGCAAAACCAGCAATAGCACTGGAAAACCGCTTTTCGCCAATACAACCGGCAACTGACCCCTTCGAGATCGAGCCTCAACCCTCCACCAGCGCGACCCAACCCATGCATGAGGAACTGGCTGCCAAAGCGGCTGCTTCTCTCAACAAATTGGCGAAGAAGCCCGAAAAACCGCCACCAATTGTCATCGTGGGAAAGCCCAGCAGCCACAGCGCGCTGGTGAATGGCCTAAAATCGATAACAAATAAGCCATTCACTTTAAAATACACGAAAGCGTCGCTGATAGTGTACTGCAGCTGCATATTAGACTGGGCGGCGGTCAAACGGTCACTGGAGGCAGAAAGCAGCCAGTTCCATACCTACGCACCTGCAAACCAGCGAACACACGCGTTTGTGTTAAGGGGGCTCGAGGGCAACGTGGAGACTTCGCACATCAAGGAGGACCTCGAGGAAAAGGGGTTCTCCATAAAAAACGTCTTCCGAATGAAGACCCAGTTTCGGCCCCTGTACCTGATTGTCACCGATGATTCGGTGACCCTGCGGAAACTCGCCACCACCGCCAAAGTGATCCGCGATGTCAGGGTCTCCTGGGAAACCAGGAAGAACCAACGAACCCTGACGCAGTGCCGCCGATGCCAGGGCTGGGGACACGTATCGGGCAACTGCAACAAACACTTCAAGTGCTCCAAGTGTGCGGGCCCCCACGAAATAACATCGTGCCCGCCGGGATCGGCGCTAAAATGCGCCAATTGCACTGGTCCCCACCGGAGCTTTGACGAAGCATGCCCAGTGTACGTGTTCAAACTGGCCCAACGCCCGGTCGAAAAACCGCAAAGGCAGTTCGTGGCGGCGCCACTTCCGTCCAGACCAGCGTGGGGGCAGACCTTCCGACCCGCAGGCCCGATCCCCCACCCAGAAACCAGCAGGACTAGGCAGCCCATCCCGAGCCCGAACGAGTTTCCGCCGCTCCCTGGCAGAAATGAAATGACCAGCAGGGCCACACAGCCTGGTCAAACCATCGCAGCTAATGGTCCCCAACCAAGACCCCCCACTAACCAAGGCATGAACGCTGGCGCAGTAGCCACTCTGGGCACCCTGCATCGGGAATTCGCCGATCTGGCATCGCAGGTGAACTTACAGGAGGTAATCAAAGCGGTTAGATTTTATAGCGCTGCGTTGAGGGGCTGCGAGACGAAAGCGGACAGGTTCCTCGTCTCCGCGCAGTTCTTCAACGAAGACATTAATAGCTTCGATTTCTAAGCCCTGATTTTGCCAACTGTGCCCTATGAGGATAGGAGAATGGAACTCATGCGGACTCCGGAGTCGTCTCGGTGAGTTTGTGCACTTCCTTCAGACCGAGGATATCGACGTGGCGTTGATTGTCGAAACATGGTTGCGCCCCGGGGATATACTTAGGATTCGGGGGTACAGGCTCGAACGTGCCGATAGGCCCGGATTAAGGGGAGGGGTGGCCATAGCGGTCAAAACGTCAATTCCATACAGGAGACTGCCACACAGGCAGTCAGCAATAGAGAACGTCGGCGTTGAACTTCCTGATGGAGTTTTGATCTACTGTGGCTATTTCTCCACCGTACGCTTACAGGCCGCTGATGTCGATCCATTCTTCATAAACACCAATAGGGTGTTGCTAATGGGAGATTTCAACGCCCGCCATCCACTATTCAATAACCCTGGACATAAAAACGCAGCCGGCAATTTTCTAGCCGACTACGTTCGCGACAATGGCCTACTCGTTATGCCCACTTCATCCCCAACGCATTACCCGAACAGTGGAGGGAATCCATCCTACCTCGACTTCGGAATTGCCAAAGGACTCACCAATCTCACGGAGATGGTGGTTATAGACGCCCTCAGCAGTGACCATTTGCCCATTTACCTCGACATTAGGGATTTAAAGCGCACACAAACTAACGACTTTCGATATTCATACGAAAATTTCGATTTTCGCGAATATCGAAAACGACTACAAGACCTGACGTGTATTCCGGGCCAGATTGATACTGTCGAAGCTCTAGAGCATGCGGTAAAAGGTCTGACCAGGAATATACAACGGACACAGCAAGCTTTGGCCAAAAAAGTCCCGAACAGACCGCGGCGCGACAATCTTCCTGAGGAAATTCTGAACCTTATTAAGGCGAAAAATCGAATCAGGAAGCGTTGGCAGCGATTCAGGCAACCTGCCGATCGCATAATGGCAGCAGAGCTTGCACGAGACATACACCGCGAAATCTCCGCATACAGGAATTATACCTGGGCGGAGAAACTGCGAAATTTGACTCCCCGTGACAATTCCCTGTGGAAACTGTCGAGAAGTCTGCGAAAAGGCTATGAGCAAGTCCCCGCTCTTGAAAAAGAGGGGCGGAGTTATATTACCACCAGTGACAAGTGCGAGCTGCTCGCCGACTTTTTGGCAGAAGTACACAAGGTCCAACCAGCCCTTCAGGATAACGAAATCGAAAGACAGACCGCTGTTTTTGTAGAACGGAAGTATCCTATACCACCCTCGATTTTGCATTCCTATATAACAACCCCGTCGGAGATACAATCGTGTCTTCGGCGCCTCCCTAGCCGAAAAGCCCCCGGGCCAGACGGCATCCCTTATCTACTCCTCAAAAACTTACCGCGGAAAACTATTGTGCTAATAGTACAAATAGTCAACGCAGTCCTTAAATTGCAGCACTTCCCACAGGACTGGAAAAACGCTGTAATAATCCCCATCTTAAAGCCGGGCAAAAACCCGACCGAACCCGCCTCTTATAGGCCAATTTCCCTCTTGAACACCCTCGGCAAATTAACCGAGAAGGTCATCCATTCGAGATTACAGGCAGCAGCCGAGCTTCGAAGTTTAATCCCGGATGAGCAGTTTGGCTTCCGACCAAGACACAACACAACGCTGCAGACTGCTAGGATCGCAACGGATGCCTATGCAGCATTTAATAAGCTTCAAAGTACGGTTATGCTGCTTCTCGACATGCAAAGGGCCTTTGACACAGTCTGGCACACAGGCCTGCTGTACAAGTTGTTTGCCGTGCATTCACTGCCACTCTACCTAGTTTCCCTGATAGCGTCTTACCTAAAAAACCGTTCCATCCAGGTGAAAGTGGAGAATTCCACTTCTGCCAAAAGACGCATCGCGGCAGGAGTACCACAAGGAACAGTGATTTCGCCGCTGCTGTATACATTGTACACAGCAGACATTCCAAAACTTCCCACTACAAAAATAGCACTATACGCTGATGATACGGCTATCTACGCATCGTCTTTTTATGCTCAGGCTGCGAAATCTCGCATTGCACATCACCTGAGTTTATTGACGCCGTATTTTGACAAATGGAAACTTAAAGTGAATCCCAGGAAGACGGAACTTATTATCTTTTCGCGCAAATTCACTAACAACAAAATCTTATCACCACTCGTGGTCCAAAATACTCCTATCAAACCAACAAAAGAGGTGAAATACCTGGGATTCAAACTAGACGCCCGACTCCATTTCAATAAGCATGTTGACTATGCTATACAAAAGACTGCCATGGCCCGAAGAAAGTTGTACTCTCTTCTGGCGCCAAATTCTTTCCTATCACCTCGAAATAAACTTCTGCTCTACACCTCCACCATAAGGCCCATACTGACCTACGGATCCCCTGTCTGGCACTCTGTCTGTGATTCCACGAGACGACGTGTTCAAAGGACCCAAAATAGGTTCCTAAGAGGCGTCCTATCGGCTGACAGATACACCAGAATAACCGAAATGCACGAAGCTACAGGGATGGCCTATATAGCCGACTATATAGATACCATCGCTGAAAAATTTTATCATAGCGGAGTGCAAGGCTCAGTCCTCACGCGAAATATCACCCAAGTAAGAGCAAACGACCCGCCCAACCCATGGTCCCCTGTATAAGCGACTTCCCATATTTTATGAGGATTTTGTCCCTGACAGTACGTGACGACAAACAAACATTGCCTGCCAGTTGCAGACAGTCGTTTCTAGCAGGCTGGAAACGCACAAATCCAACATAACGTGACTTGACGGGTTCGTCCTGCCTCGTCCTGGCTGGTGCTGGCTGGTCCTTGCACCGATCGGGGCGGGGGCGGAAGGATTTGGTCATCTAGTTGAGACTGCCGGCGGTTAACGCCACGGCTGACAGTATCAGGCTTAAAGGTCGAAGCAAAAGGGGTTTTTGGCTTCCCTTCAGGAAGACCTTTTTTCCTTAATGAATGCCCCTCGAATAAAACCAAAACCGCCACTTCAAGACTATCTCCTGACGTTGTCGTGCGTATGACTAGCTCGGGAATGTCCATGTTAGGGCACTGCCCAGGTAATGGACGACTTAGCGCGCCTATTTAGATCATGGGCAGAGAGCAACCGGCCGAACATCTGGCTAGACACGGGAGTTATGTTTGTTATCTTTGTTTGTGAATTTTGTTAATGGGAATGTTCAATAAATTTTATCTATCTATCTATCTATCTTCAATCAGTGGCGTGCCCGAAGGGCTCGGTACAACAAATTCATCAGAAACTGCTGAGTTTTTCGGGTTTTTAGTCCGTCGTGGAAAAAATATCGTCATCAGTGGTCAGAGGTGGTTTGCTCGCGCATCACCACCACTCTGAAGATGGAGGCCACTCGTGCTAGCGAAACGTTAAGAAGGCAACCAACTCACCAGTTTCAAACTTCTTCACTGTCAAAGTATTTAATTTCTACATTTGGCGCATAAAAAAGTGAAGCTGGATTATAAAGTTCGCTGGTGATTTTTAATTGAAAATCAAACTTTCGAAAGTATAGAATCGAGCCGGTCGATTCCAATTTCAATCAAGTGCAGCTCTCGAAACTCTATTACATGATAATGCCCTTTTGAGAATAAGAAAAGCGAAAAACTTTCTATGGAGCCAATGAAAGTTGTGTAAGTCGGCAATCGGAAGAACTGCCGTGCGTTGCGAATTTGGCAGGTGTGCGCAAATAATTGGCTTCTTTTTTTTTGGGGGGAAAAATGGAAATGCTTCAATTTATTGCTGCCTTGTGCAGACGTTGTAATAAACAGATATTGTCTTCGTAGTTTGCAAGTTAAATTTAGACTAGATCAAGGCGGTATTGAGTTGCTAGCGGCTTAATTGCGACCTGAAAGCGAGATTTTAATATAATGAAGCTGACAGCTACCGGCTTATTGCACTTTCAGTTATATAACATTTACAGCTATGGAAACTTTCTCGGATATTTAACGTTAATTCCGTCCTGAACAGATTTCAAAGCTTGATTGAAAAATTGGTAATTTTTCTACTTCTGGTACACCCAGGAAGTTTCCAAAGTTCTCTGGGGCAAATTCCAGTCAAATCCAAGTAAAACTTTGATCATATCCGGTTGTTCACGAAGCCCGAGAACAAAACACGCCTTTTATTTCGCTGGATGCTGGATGTGGATTGTTTGTCTAATTGTTGTAAAAGTTGATTGCGAAAATCCTCCCGGAAAACCGAGCTTGGAGTTCGTTTGGTCTGGAATGCGTTTCCTGGATATTGCAATTGTCTTGTTGGCGGCGCGAAGACAAAAGCTTCATTTCGGACAGTTTCTCTATCTATAGCCCAGCTCTATAAAGTATCATAGCGGGGACGTTGTTGCAGTTTTTAAACTAATTGCCCTGGCTGCAGTTTCGAAACAATGGCGACAGTCAACCAGCTCGATTTAATAATGCATGTAATGGATAAATTTCCAAGACGCCATAAATGGTTGGTTATGCAAAGGCGTGTCTCCACAGCGAACTAGACTAAGAATTTTTTATGAAGGACATAAACACCGATCCATACCTTGGCCTCCATATACAAGTCATCAATATTGCACGAGCCTTCTATTGGATAATTCCAAGCTCTAAAGAAAATTATATGGAAGCAACACTTGGCAACATGTTGATTGTTCTTCTCAGCAAGACCAAGACCCATGCATGTCTGGTCGAAATTTAATATTGAATCCCTGGAAAATGGAAGCACTGACGATCTATATGAAAGGAGTCTGAAGGACATCGACGACAGTGTAGAGGACCCCTGGGAGAAACTGAACCCAAACATCATTTCAGCAGCAGAAGAAGCATTAGGAAGAACAAATGTATATGGCAATCTGAGACCATAAACGAAGGAAAAATGCTGGCTGAAAAAAAAGAAGGCGTTTCTGAAATGGAGGAGCTCCGGAAGGAATGAAGATCTAGAGGTGTATGTTGCTGAAAGAAACAAGACAAACAAGAGAATTCAAGGCCACCCAGGAGCATTGGGAGGAATTCACCAGCAGCCAGGGGACCGAGGGGCAGGTTACTTAAAGTGAGTCGTTGATATGTTGAGCGTTTGAACCGGTTCCATTTTTCTGATCATATTCAACAGTCTCGCCTCTTGCAAAAGTCTCAGTTTCGCTCATCAGTGCTAATGTGAGAAGTTTCATCAAAAATTTGTCTTTCAGAGCTGGAGAAGAGGATTCCTCTCACAGCGCAGACGCTCTACTGCGCAGAACTGGAGGAGTTGCAGGAATTGCTCCACTTCCCTGAAGAAGTCGCTCTTCGATTGGCCGACAGCGAATACCAACTCTTCTACCAGGTAAACTGCGCTTGTAACTCATCAGATCCCATTTGATAACGATCCGGGCAAATATGTTGCAGGTTTCCGAGTTAAAAATGCAAAAAAACTCGCTCTTATTCATTTTCCTTCCATTTCATTTATATAAACTGGTTGTTATGCGCTACAGTTCGTTATGCAGGAACGCTTTGTACTGCAGTTTCGCGTTTTGTTTCATTATTATTCCGTTCTGGCTGCGGTGTATTATCAATTGGAACATACAGTGAACGTTCAGAGACATGTCATGGAAATGGGCTTTTTTATAACTCTGTTATAGATATTTTGTTTCCGAATTCATTCGATGCATTCGACTGTTTTCTGTTTATGGCTGTGTCGGATCAAGTCTCATCATTATTTGGATGTAAACCTATTTCATTGACACTTTCTGTGTTCATCTAGGGTTACTTGAGCTTTTGATATTTAACAAGTACCGGATAGTTGTAAATGATAGTGTAAAACATTGTTGCCGTCCTTCTGATCTAGTTTTTTGCAAATATCTCAATTTTTGATAATAATTATTTTTTTTTACAATTTTTCCTGTACTCCCTAAACACCCCCAGGGGAATGACGCCAATTTTGAACCCCCCTGTATTTGTTTTCGTATCTCCGGATATACTGGTATACTTCCTTATTATCGACTCAAACACCCTGCATATACATATTTCAAGCAAGCCACTGGAGTTATTGAATTTGACACAAAAAATACCGAAGAGTCGCAGGTAAAAATGCTTCAAATTAAGCTCTAAAAATCTCCTGATTTCGACCCTTCTAGATAAACAACCAGCTGAACAACCAAAAAAATGTTACCTTAAAGCTCCATCTTCAAGCTCTTCCCAATCATTTAGTTATCGGCCCAGTTTCCGGACATCCTGTATGTTCCTTTGAAGCTCCCACTGAGGGTTTTGTCATAGTCAAATAGTGGGCCTTGTAGTATTTTTCTTCATTCAAAGTGTTTGCTGCTGTCCTGGTAAAGCAGTGCCGTGTCCAAAGGGTTGGGCTCAACTTGTCCTGCAACAAATTGCTGAATTTAAATTTGATTCAGGCCCTTTGGGACACTTGGGGCCGAAATCTAATTAGTTAAAAGTTCCGCGTTACATTCTGGCCAGTGTCGTGCCCCTGGCGCCTATCGTCTCTACTTCCACACCAACAGATTGCTAATTTAACTTGAGTACAGTCTGACCCAATCTATTTGGCAGTGACGTCATATTAAAATTTACTCGTGTCCGGAAGATTTTCTTTCATATTGCGTGGCTGCCAGCTTGAGCAGAAAAGATTAATTTTTATAGTTATTTATAGAAGTTTTAAGAATTTGCAGATTCTTGTCCGGTGCATTCGCATCAGTTGGCCTTTTTCAAAGGCATTGATTAAAGTAAATGGCGCAATGGAGATTGCATTTGCTCGCAACAGCAAACAACTACATGAACTTTACCAGCTCCATAAGCAGATGCTAAATCATTTCAAGTGAATAATGCGAATTCCCTTTAAGGGCGACTGTATTCCAGACACTCGCACAACTCCCGATAACTGAGTTTCCACATAGGTGCACCGTGAAGTTTTATGGGCCACGTATGCCAAACTGTAACTGATGGCCGTAACTTTTACTCACTTAGACATTTATAGGGCAACAACAAAAACACCTTTAAATAAGGGGATGATAAAAATGGGCTGTTTGTTTTGCAGGTTCCACCTATCGACTATCTTCGGCAGGTGACGGCCGATTTGGGTGGCACCACTGGTACCTCTGAGGCCAATTGCTCTGCACAAAGTTCCTCAACATCCAAGTCATCGATTGGGACTCTTATAAAGAGGTTTGATGAGGTGAGAATGAACAATTTGAGTTATTTTTATTTCATTCGTACTCTAGTTTAATTGGCCCCACTCAGGATTGGATTAAGAGTATGAACCCTCCAAGGGAAGAACTAGATCAGGCGTCAGTCACGTTTTTAATAATTCCATATTAAATTATTGGAAGCTGCTCTAATATTCCAGGATGGTTGCCCATAAACCCTTATGGGGCACATATTGTTTTTAGGCTGGCCTTTATCCAACTTTCTACGGCCGGCCGGTTTCAGGTTTATTCCGATTCGGGAATAGTTGCTTACTCATATTTTTTGGCTCCGGAATTTAATAAAACTGTAAACATTGGCGGATTTTTCTTGAAGCGTAGCAATCGCTGATGTTGCAAACCCCTTAAGGACAACTTCCACTTCCATTTTCTTCTGGTATTTCAATAATTTACTCAAAGCATGATAATTATTTGCTCAATATCCTCAAATTTCCGTTAGCTTCGCCTACAGGCTGAGAAAATCTGTCGAAATGTTTGCTAAGTGGCATTATTAAGGGCCAAACAATGTCAAAGCCTCTATTCGTGTATATTCGAGAACTGAATTTAATTGTAGAGCTTCAAAGGGATGTTATCCGTTTCTATTGCAGCACACGCTTTTGCTAACGAGAAGAAACCACAAAAATACTACATTTTATTCAAGCAAGTTGCTCTTTTCACATGGACTCTGCTGATAAAGTAGAAACTGGAGTGTTTTGGGGCTTTTTGGCCGTTGTAGAAAAGAGTTTTTTCCCGACGTTTTGCAAGCACGAATGACTCGCATCTTCAGAGTGGTACTAGGCGCCAAACTTTTTTGATGTCTATAAGAAAAGTTGACCAGTTTTGTTAATACGGACCTTTTTCCATTCCAGAATTCTCATATTTGCATTTTATGGCGGTTTTAACTGTATGTTCAGATGTTTTTATCAGTTCTTTGTACATTTATCTCTGAGAGTTCTCAATATTTGAACATTTATATTAAATCTCGCTTTGGTTTTGAGCATATCTCTAAAGACGTTTGTTGGTCGACAAAGGCCAAATAGCCGGAAAATCATCAATTTTCAAATAATTTCTTTGGGGTTTCAAATGTAATTCAACATTTGTAACAAAAAAATTTTCCAAGCTTTATCGTGCTCAAAACTGATATATTTTCAGCCGCGAAGATATCAAGTTGGAACGTAGCAACGCACTGCTCATCTTGCATCTGCCTTAGACTCCTATGTGCACGACTGAGAGAACCGATGTTGAACCGACACAACTACATTCCTGAATGGAAAACGCAGTTTAATTTAATTGATTGGAATCAGAGAGTTGATTACTGCTTCTGAGCATCTGAAGCGAGAACACATCTGAAGATGCTAGCCATGCGTGCTAGTGAAACGTTAGGACTAAACTCTTATCGACTACGGCCCAGTAACCGCTGATTGTTCATAATTTTTCGTTCCCATTCGATCACTAAGAACACTCCAAATTCTGACCGGTTTGGCGCGAATTATTCGGGTATTCAATGGCAGATTACTAATTTTTGCAGGATTAAAGCGATAAACACAAACATTTAGTTCTTTTTCACCAGTTTCAAGCAATAGCCGCAAAAATCTAATTCTTTTGTTGGCAAAGTTCTCTTTGCAGTTTTTGTAACTTTTCGTTAGGAAACACTTTAAGTTTGAACGGGACTAATGCCGTTGGCCCTGCGAGCTAAACCATTGAGAAAACTTCCAAACTCCTTTTTTCACTTTCCGCTGAAACATGGAATTGTCAAAAATCCTTCGTGTTGATTGCTTAGAGCGTGGATAATTCAATTTTCCACATGCTTCCCCAGTTGCCGTCAAATACGTTCCTTTGGGCATATTTGCAGTTGATGTTTTGCCTCATTTATCTGGACGCGAAGTTTCCAAAGAAAACACGCAATCAAAGTAGGGAAAACATGCACAAGTTTCAGTGCGGAGTTCAAGCTGCCGGCGTTTGCCTAGCTAAGCCTTCGACTAATCCGATAATAAATAATTATCGTCCACTGTTCTTTCTAAGAGGGAATTCTTAAAACGTGAAAAGAAAATTAGCTCTAATTAGAATTGAAAAATTGCCACTTTGACGCCGCTTTCAGTTAATTCGCAGGATTTTTTGATGATAAATGATGCGCACTATTGAAGTTCGTTCTTTTGGAAAAGGAACTGAAAAAACTGGCTTCAAAACGCTTGTGGTTTAGACGAGTTTTCATAATTAAATGTAAAATAAAATAATGATCATTTTCCTGCAAGGAGTGTTTTTTGAGAATGAACTTTTTCCATATTGGCTGGCTTCAACCCAACTTTTCGACTACATGTTGACCCGAAATAATTTGTCTTAATCCCTCTGGAATGTTGCCCAGAGATCCATTTATCACTTCCATCAAACATTCTTCCACTCTCCACTCTTTTCCATTAAGGACTGTCAATGTGAATACGACTTATTTAATCGATGGCTCTGACGACGCAAAACTTCAAATTGCGGGTGAACAAACCGCTTGAAAATCTTCCAATTAATTCATCACCCTTAATGGTGACTGGTGCATATCTAAGCGAAACGTTTCAAAGTTTTATTGGTTCCTTTCCAGGTTAGTGCTTGGGTGACCCAACTGATCATATCGCAACCAACTCACGATGCAAGAAGAGCAGTGGTTTCGTGCATTCTGCGAGTGGCTCTGTCCTCATGGAACATTGGAAACTTCATGGGAGCCATGGAAATCATCGCCGCTTTCAAGTAAGGACCCCCATTCAGATAAAGCAGTTCAGAAATCTCGCTGGGCAACGCAATTTCAATGCAAATTCATATATTTACGAGCCGCACGTGGATCGTTCTAATCTGAAACTGCGGCCAAAAATGGAAGTTTTAACTGCAGATGTACGTCGAATTTAGAGCAGAAAGTTGCCGGGTCAACTCGACAGTGCCTTTATTTAATATTTGCTGGGTGGTTTTTCAACTTTGCGAAAACGTTATCTCTATGCAAACGAAACAAAACCAAGCCGAAATAGATTGTTCGAAGTCGTAACAGTCGAGATTCAAAGCGTTTTAATAGCAGCAAAGTTTCCATAAGGTCGATCATTTCTATCAGTTTCCTCACTTCGTGCGACTGATAAAAGGCGAAACGGCCTCGCATTTCCATCGATTTGCCATTGCAAAAAGGAGCTTTTTCGGGCGACTTGGTGAATTTTAAAGTAGAGTTCCGAGTGTCGAGAAGATTACCTTTTTATCTTCAACGGGACTTATATCCATCGTCGTCAGACGAATTCATTGCCATTTAGAATTAGCATTTGCATCGGCGAAAGCGCAGCCTTTAGGGCAAGGACCTGATAAGTGTTTTTTCACCCCATGAAGAAATCACCAGAAGACGAATTCCTTTAGAAGAACAGGGGTTTCTTTCGGCCTCCAGCAGTTATCGAGTTGTAGGCCGGCGGAAACTACTTGCTCTTCATCGGAACCACATCCCTACTGACCATCATCGACTGCGAAAGTTTGAAGAAAAACCCAACCACATGAATATTGTCTTTTGTCGGAGCTTTCAAAAACCATACGGGAGTGACTCCCAAGACGTATGAGTTCATAATAGGAACCTAATAGCGGCAGAAGACATGAAAATGCTAAGAATTTTGTCGTTTTGCAGCTCAAACAAACTCAAGCCGTTCTGGCTGTCCATCACCGAAAAAGACACCCTACCGATCCTCAACTTCTTGAACGCGGCCCTTTACTCTGTAGAGTATGATCGGGCCCTTAGCAGGGCGCTTGCGATGGCCGAGTGTCCAGTGGTGCCCTTTTTCGGCGCTTTTCTTCATGAGTTGCGGGAGATTTTGGCCACCAGAACTCCTGAGGGTTTGCCGATTGGAAAGCCCCCGAAAGGAGCCAGACCGGAACAGTCGCAGCAAAGACAAGTGGTAGGTGAGATACATTTATGCCCCTACCATCAAATATTCTTGTAGCTGAGCACTAATATAACAAGCTGTAACTCGTAAACAAACAAAAACCGAGAGGAACTTGAAATCCCGTCGAAAATTGCGTCCTTTTACGTCTTCATTAACAATTTAACCCGGAAGTTTTCCGAAACGACTTCCTGGTTTCTTGCGCGTTTTAGTTCCCCGCCAGCTTTGCTGCCGTTAACTTGGGAAGGTTTTCTTTTGTGAACTTTTCGAAAAATGCGCCCTTCCGGTCAAACTGACAAACGAAAGGGACCTTTAGGGCCCTCATTTCCACGCTCCGACTTTCCATTACACCGGAATGGCTAAAAGTCGCGAATCGATGCTCAGTCCCTTTCCACCGAAAGGGCAGAAATGAAATAAAATATGAGCACCAGTTGGGCAAAGTATTAATAACCGTGCAGCTTGAGTAGGGTTTAAGACAATGGAAGAATTAATCATTATCATTGTTGGGGGGAAGATTATATACGTTCGGCTGTTCGAAAGTGCTTAATATTTTAGTTGATGGTTCCTCCCTGTTATTCACGTGAGAACGTACAGGGTGGCCCATTTTCGTCGAAGTTACCACTTTTATCACTTCAGTATTGTTTCACATTTAGAACTGTTTGAACCTCGTGGTTGAAGACCACTTTGACCAGTCTTAAAATGTTTGTCTTTGATCGTTCGCAGTTCATATCAGATTACAATGGAGAGGACCATCATTTTACCAAAATTGGAGGACTGATCAACCTGGAGAAAATCTATCGAACGCAGGCCGTAATGGATCACATTTCGCTTTGCCATGAACACTACCATACAAGGAATCGCCTAAGTCCGACGATCAGTCTGATCAATTATCTCAGGTGAGTTTTGCGCGTTTATTCACCCGTTCTTTTTCGTAAGTTTGCCTGTTATTTTTAGGGCATCGCATCCAAATGAGAGCCGAGTTTTGGCAGCCACTCCAGCTCAAAGTGCCGAATCCGAAACGGAATACGATGTGGATGTGGACGATTATCATCCAGTTCAGCCGTTAGTTCACGATCATGGCGTGAGCTTTGTTTGTCTGTCTTCGCCCCATAGCAAAGTGGACCAGCATGTTATGCAGGTAACAAAGCCAGTTTTGCACTTTAGGAGATCGCTTTGTGTGTAAACTGGCGTGTAATTGGATTGTCGGTTACCTTTCTATTGTGCGGATCGGAATCTTACTTTCAAGTCTGGACCGATTTTCCGGATAATAAACTCTTGGAATAATGCGGAACGGGCTTTGCCCTTATTTGCACACGTTGCTGTGTTATTGCATTGGCAGTTCTGGATCGATTTTAATGATTTTTGAGTAGAATTGGGTATAGGCCATACCGTCTTCCCATGTAGGCCAGTTTATATATATTATATTCCCTGTTAATTTCGCAAATTGGTCGATTTTTTTCGCATTTTACGTCAGTTTCGGATCACAAGTTCACTGCCTGGAGAACATGCAAATTTTCCCAATGAAAGTACATTTAAAAGCAATTCAAATCCGGGTTATAAACTTTTTTTACGGCCGGGAGTCCTAACTGGGTACTAACTTGTATTTGATGCCTAAATTATTATTAGTTTTTAGCACAATAATTGTTAATAAGTGTATTTGAAAAACTGCTGAGAATAGAAGAAGTCTCGCTCATCTAGTCTCTCTCGAATTGGGCGAATAAAATGTTAAATTCTTCAGGCAACAGTTTGAAGATAACACCGCCAAATGGGTGCCAAACGTTTACAAAAATTACCCTCAAAGGCGCTTTTTGCACGTGGCTGGAGCTGCTTTTATGCCACAAACGATAACAGCGTCGAATTAACGACGCTCTGATCGTTGTTCGGTTATTAACCGTGATTGAGGCGTCGCTCCACTATAAAGCGGTTACGGACCTTTCTTCAATGTCCCAATATAAAGTGTCCGCACACAAGCGCCTTAAAAACCAAGTAAGTGAGCAGCGTTTTGTCTTTATGTCCACTTTAAACTGAAATTGCTCGTTTTCCCGGACTTTCGTCGGAAAAACTCCAATGATACTAATCTAGTAAAAAGTTAATGGAAACTGTTTGTTTAATACAAAACGCCAGTCATCTACAGTTGGGACAAAGAAACATTTCCTAAAGTGTACAAATTGACTTTAATTAGTTCATGAAATGGATAAGACTGGAGGATGGAGATTTTCGGGTTAGTCGTCGCCGATACGAAATTAGTCCTGATGTTTCGCCAGCATGCATGGCTAGCATCTTCAGAGGTGTGTTCAAGTCCCTATCGACTATGGGCTAATAACACGACCGTCACTAATTTTTCGATAAGATAAGTTAGTTTGAAGTTAAAAATTCAGCTTTTTAGGAGTGCACATTTGTAAAACACTCACCGTAATAATCGGGAATTTTTTAATAGAAATGTTTGAAACTGTGTTTTTTTTCATCGAAACGTACGAAAAAAGCTGTTTGTTGCCGCTCAAACTGAATTATTTTAAGCCGCGATGTGTCAAGTTGGAACGCAGCAACGCCCAGCCGATCATGGAGTCCTATTGGTGCGAGTGAGAAAACCGATACCAACTACGTGTGGGAATGGAAAAATGAGTTTCCTTAGAATCGTTCGAAACAGGGTGTAAACACGCGAACCGAGAAAATAAAAAAGCTTGGAAAGACATGAACTTTCGAGATACAGAGAACAAAGTTAACAGCGTGAAACAGATTTTTTTATTCGCAAATTTTGCAACTTGTGTTAAACGAAAGCACATGGCGCGTGTTTTGTCACATATTGTTGTGCTCATTTAAGTCCAAACGCCCTGTATAGGAGCAAATTCAACATTATCCTCTACTCCCATTCTTCCAATTAATTCCATAAGTTCTATTTGCGGCAAACTTTTTACTTTATAATGCCGTTATACACGGCTGATGGCCAAAACGCTTTAATATTCAGATCTCTTTCAGAAAAATGCCGCATATTATTTTACCATTTCCTATGTCCGGAATCGATTAAATTCTGTTTTAAAAATGTAACTTGATCCGGGATTATGCCCATTCAATTTCGAAGATTTTCCTGATAAAAACCCTTCCGCCCCTGGATGACCAATAAAAGCGCCCATGTCCGAGGATTAAATTGCAGCGTCCGATCTGCTGGACCAAAAGGGACATTTTTCTCTACTACTCCGAATGACCTTGACCCACTTTTTACATAAACATTTTTTAAAGTTTCCAACTAGCTTTCAATGGGGGAAAGTGAAACTTTTCCCATCTTCAAGTGCTATTGGCTAGAACTCTTTTTCAATTAACGTTTACTGAATATTGAACAAAGTTTGGGAGGTTTTCATTCGAGTTTTTCCTCACTCACTTTTTACAATAGACAGACTGTGGACCTTTTTTGTGGGTTTTTATACACAAATTGTTTCGTGCGCTTTTGGAAACTGATCGCTTATTTTAAAAACATCCAAAATTCCCTCACTTTTAAATGTGAATATTTTCCCAGTCGGTGATCCGATTTGAATCTTTTTTTTTTCGAATCATAGCTCTATTCTTGGACAAAATGTGCTTGCTTTTTGCCAGAAGTTTCCTTCGCAACTAAAAAAACTTTACGCCTATTTCGCGCGGAAAATGTAACCGGTCATAAAAACATGAATATCTGTCGAATGGCTCGGGATAAACAGACGATTAAAATTTTAAATTACTCTGAAGACTTGAGGTTATAACCTCGTATACTTTTTTTCTCTCTGGGCGACTCCATAGTGTCCTCACAACGATTGAAACTTTCGGCAAGAAAACATGCCAGTATTTAAACACTCTGTACAATACATTTTGTCCAGGAATAGAACTATGATTCGAAAAAAAAATTATTCAAATCGGATCACCGACTGCGAAAATATTCACTGTCAAAAGTGGATATATTCGATATTCATGGAAAAGAGTAACTAAAACTGCCGAAGCCACATTGAAACACCCCGAACTATTGAAATCATATCGCGTCTTTTATATTAGTGTTTCGATATTTTCCATTGAAAATTGATATATGTTTGCTAATAAATAAATAAATAATAAATGGAATATTTTATGGGGGAAAATTATAGTTATAACCTGCGAGCGTTCATTATGTAAAAGCCAATGTTTTTCCATAAATTCCATTTCCACAATGCTGCTTTGTCAGGCAGTCATATTAATGTTGACATATACAGGGTGATACAGGTGGAAATGGAAAAATTTTAAGGAATATCTGCGAAGTCAAACCTGAGTCAAGCTCTGTTTGGAATGTGCTAAAGATATTCTAGAAGCTGTAGACAATAATCGATAGAAAAGTATAAAAACTCCAAGAATGCAATTTTCCCTTAAAGTCCCAATTTCGTCAATGGATTCGTAAATTAAAGACAAAATTGCAGAGTTTCCTCCAGGCGAAGTTTTCACATTTGAAAATGGTCAAAGAAGCTTGTTTTCCTCTGACATTGAAGCCAATTTGGAAACGTTTCTGGTCAAAGGCACACGAACTTTCACACGAGGTATCATTCATAATTATTTAAAACATCTGATACTAATTAAGCAAACATTTGGGCCGTATATGCGCGGAAGGGAAAATAATTAAAATTAATATGGTTGCCTAAAATAATCCTCCGGCTGAACTGCAAAAGGGAATTCGCTGTGAACTTTCCGGACCTGATGAGGGTCGACACACCTTTTGCCTCTTTAACGCTCTAACGGTAAAAAACGCGACAACCGAACTTTATTTTTAGAATTTTTAATGCCAGCAGAATGTACATACACGTACAGGGTGGTTCTAAATAAGTGCTGCTGCAAAACACTGAAGATTTTTCATGAGGAAACAAACAACTTTTCCTTATTCGATTTTTCTTTTCGGGCTTTAGTTTGGGAGATACAGGATGTGTATCTTATGGGTTTTACTGTTTACCTCGTTACTTTCTCAAGTTGACCCTTTTCGAGAAAAAATGGACTTTCATGAAAAAAACAAGCACTTTGCGATATATGTCCAACAGCTCAGCCCTGTAGATCAGACGGCTCCAAGTATATTTGCAAAAAACTAAAACGACATTAAATTTTGGACACCCTGTATCTAGAAAACGAAAACCCGGAGAGAAAAATGATTCCATTGTTGAATTTGTTGTTAACTTGCCGCAGATTTTGCATCATGGCAGCACGGTGGTCTTGTGGGAAGGACAGGAGAATCAGAGTCCCTCCACCACAAAAGGAACGTTCCTGTATCTTCGGCTGGATCGATCATCGACGGTGCTCACCTGGGTGAGACCCAGTTGGTCTGCGCTCAAAGCCGGGAACACCAATGAGAGCGATCCGTTTTCGCAGGATTTCAACCTCAGCTTCAATCCGGAGGACACTTTGGCTCCCGGATTGCTCACTAAGTTGGCGTTGCAGAGTACAGGGGAACAGAGCACGATGGCCACTTTGGATGATGGGTAAGTGTCCCGATATTATTCCAGATGGAGTCGAAGATTCAGGTGCGATTTTTCCAGTTTTCTGGATTTGATGTCGATCAAGGAGGTGCAACTTGGGGGACGCGATCTGGACAAAGACAGCGAGCTGGCGGCCGTGGCTCGTCGATATGGCTTGAATCACGAACCCGGAAACGAATGCGCGTTCACTATTCTGCATGGAAATGGCCTTAGTGATAATAGACTGCTATATGTTGTGTGTCCTCCTTCTGAATGCAGGTAGGAAAATCATCTGGATACATTAGAAAAGCTCGCTTTTCACGCGGTTGTTTGCAAACAAACGGCGGTTTTTCCGTTTTCTTGCTCAGCTCATAAATGTCGTTAGCATAAATTAATAAGCAGCTTCAACAATACGTTTCAATTTCCAGGAAAACTTTCGGCACAATCAGAATTAATTTCCCTTGTCGCATATACTGGCACAAGTCTCAGAGGTGAAACAGCGCTAATTCCGAAGTTACCTTAACATATTTAGTGGCTGGCAAAGCTTAGACTTAATGCCTTTAAGGCACTAATCTTACATTACAAGAGCGTTTAATTATGCACCAATTTGCATAATAAAGATTTCGCTTTTGTGTATTAGAAAATATCAACTCTAAACCCCAAAATCTTCGACTTTTCAATCAGCCAACGAGGCTTGAGCGGCGTTTTTAAGCCGAATATTCAAGAGGCACTTAATAGGCAATAAATTACTTTTTTACGCCCCAATTTATACAACTTTTCAACAAGATTTCTTATTCTCCGACATTTTTGACCCAAAAAAGTAAAACAGGCGTGAGCATTGATGTTCTGCTTAAGAGAAATCTGGGTTTTAAAAAACAACCGCAGCCAATCCAAACTGACTCAAATTCACCCAAATTAACCGTGACGAACAAAAAAACAACAAAAAGTGATTTTGAACTTTTGTAAATATCAAGAGATTTCTCCCTAGAAGATTTAACAACTATTGAACAACTGGCGCATGTAATGGGATTTTTGTCACTTCTTCGACCGAATGCCTTCTTTTCGTTGCTTTTCACCAACTAATTAAGGCTGGAAGTTTAGTTCGCAAAGTTTAAACGAGCTAACGAGAATCTCTGGAATAAATTCGCTGGCTTTGGATCTGGTTTCTTATGACTTTGCGTCGCATTTCGGACGCCGAAAACGCTTCTTTAATAAGTGGACGCTTTTGGAAAATTTCTGCTTAGGAAAATTGGGCTTTTGCCAGGCCAAATTGCTCGTTCAAGAATAGAGGAGAACGAAATGTTTGAGTTAGTTCTTCTGTTTCTGTTTAAGATTATTTCCCGCTTCCTCAACTTTATCCTTTCAAGCCACAAATTTCGCATCTTAAGCTGTTTTTTCTTGCATTTTTCAGGGTTTGGTACAGCGGGCTGTACTGGCTAATCCGTGGCATATCTAGGCTTAATAATCTCTGTGATAAACGATTGTTATGGTTAAGGGAACAATACTTGCAATTATACCATGAAGACGGGTACTGTTGCGGACCATTGGCAGCTGACGCCATCAGGGTAAGTGAACTGGATAAATTCTGATTGCTGCAGAGCGAATTTTTTCTGTTTGAAGCGGTAATTAGTGCAATTCTTTTTCCGTTAGTGCGGGGTTTTGCAAAAAATCACTCCGTCAGATAAAGTTTCTACAGGGTGGCAAATGAAACCAAGCAAAATTGGTGAAAGTTCCGCGAGTTCTTGAAGTACAAAAAACGATTTTTTGTACTTCAACACCACAAGCATTCAGATAGATTTCATAGCGCAAAAAACGTTTTTCAATTTTTCTGCTCATCTCGTTTATTTACAGAGTGGTCTTAAAAAAACAACTTTTTGGCTTTGTAGTGATAACTTTTTTTCTCATAAAGCGATTTTCAAGATTTAGGGCTCATGCTGAAGCTAAAACTTCACAGTCGACTGGCGAAAAAATCAATATACCAGGTTGCTTAAATGACCGAAATATTCGAAAGCAAACTTGGCTCTGATTGAGTTACTGATGTCGGGGGCAATTCTGCTCTGGGTCATTTTTTATGCAACCCTGTATATTGATTTTTTGTCGCAAATTGTCTACGAAGCTTTAGCTTCATCATGAGCTTTAGATCGTTAAAATCGGACCAAGACCAGAAAAGTTATCGCTGCGAGACCAAAAAGTTGATTTTTTGAGACCACCCTGTAAATGAAAGTGATTTTTCCAGAACCCGTGTCCAATTCTTTGGCTTGTCTTTACACTTTTGAGGTTGGCACCGAAAAAATCTGCTTTTTGTCCAACTAAGAGCTTGCCGAAGTTGGCAAAATTTGTCGAGGAAAAGAATTTCTTTCTGACGTTTCGCAAGCACGAGTGGCTCACATCTGCAGAGGTGGTTGGCTTTGAGACTTAAAGCCCCAAAAACGCATCAGTTTCAAACAATCGCCGCGAAAGTTCACACCTTCAGACTGAAAATGTATTTTCTTTTTATTCTTTAGTCTTTTGGAGGTAGAGACTGGTCACTAGCTGGGACAAAACCCGGCAGCAATCAATCAGGCGAAGCTTCCGGTTTGAGGCGTGAGGTTTCGATGAAAATCAAAAAGAAGCAGATTCTGAGCAACCAGGCGTTCAAAGTGACCAAAGTAAGCTCCAAAAGGAAACTTGAAATCTCAAGGAAATTGTCGATGAAAATGCAAATGTTTCCGCAGGATAAAAGCTTAAAATCGTCCTTTATTGAGCCGGCCACAATGTGCATGGAAAGCAGCTACTGGAGGAATCCAACTCATCATCGGCAATCGACTCCAACCAGCTTCGGAGCTGATCATCAACCGGACGTAGCTAGACATCACAGTTTAGGTCAGTTAGCGTATCCATCGTCCAGCAGTCAGCCGAAGTTTGAAAGGTCAGCGAATCGCTTTCAGTTGATTGCATTGATCTAGAAGAAGTTTTCCAGGGACCGGCATGGATCCACTGAACATTTATGGCACGGTCGACATCCGCGAGTTGGCTCAATTTTATATGATACTCAGCTAGATTTTGTAGATTTTGTAACGCTCTTTCGCTCCTTTAGGTGAGTAATTTTGCGTTTTTCTGCGGACAAAACACCGGGAAAATTGATCGCGCTTTTCCACTTATAATGGGCTTAGTCCAGGCAATATCTTGCATCTTTAAGTCGATTAATCCTAGGGAAGCCGGTTGTAAATTAAACGTCTATCGGTTTATGGGATAAGCTCATCCATCTGATCCAACTAAGCAGTTAATTATTGGCTTTCTCATGGCCATAATAACTCTCTATCAATGCCATTGTGTCCGGAAACTAGACCAACACGCAAATGTTGTTAATCCTTTTCTGATTCCAGTTTACTAATTCGCAAAGATCTCAGAGATTTATTCGAACAATTAGCAATATCTTATAGAAGCATGGCTGTGAATACCACTAAGATAAACGGAGTCAAATCGAAATCATCGGATGAACATGCTAGAAAACCCACCAAATTCGGTAAGTCCTTATTCCCTGATTAGCCGCAGCGGAAACAACAGTATTTGGGCCCCTTTGTCCGCCTCTTTCTTTAAAGTTTTAATCAGTGAGAATTAAAATTCCGGTCGCAACACAGCGCCCCGTTGCCAAGCTCAAGCTTGCTCTTTGTTTTTAATTTCCATAAATCCGCAAATTTCATGCTTATTTAATCAGGCCGAGTCACTTTCTATTCGGATTAGCTTCACTTATTTGCGCGCTTTTCGAACTGTTTAGGGCTTCTGACGCGGAACAGCAGGCAGGAAATTGAGGGCCAAGTGGTCAATATGCAGAAGAAAGTCTTCGACGCTATAGCAGCGGCCAGCATTTTCACTAACTGTGCAGGAATCGACACGAATAACTCGCAAGTTATAACGCTGTCGACGTTCACCAAGTTTCTGGAAACGAGGCAAATGGAGACGAAGACCGAGGAGGAAATCAAGGCCCTAATCAATGTGAGTCCGAATCAAATATGTAAATTGGGATGCAGAGGGTTTGCAAATTAGGGGGCGCTTTTAAGCTTCTAACTTTGCCAGCTAATGCGTCCTCACCCAAACCAATCGATTGAGTTCCTTAAATGGACTGAAATGCAAGTTAAACTCCTGGATTGCAGAGACACGAACCTGATGCTACTCTGAGAGCCCAAAATTGCCTGTCCTTCGAAGGATTCGCCCGCTATCTAATGGACAAAGACAATTTCGCTTTTGTGCCTGAATGTGAAGTGCCAAATGAGGAGGAAATGAGACGTCCTTTTTCCACTTATTACATTGCCTCGTCTCACAACACATATCTGACGGGGCATCAGCTCAAAGGCGAATCATCCATCGAGCTTTACAGCCAGGTAACTATTCCCTTTTCTTCGATTGGGATCATTTTCTAAGAGCGTTTCTTCACAGGTTCTGCTGTCTGGTTGCCGATGCGTGGAGCTGGACTGTTGGGACGGCGAAGATGGATACCCGATGATTTATCACGGACACACTTTCACCACCAAAATCCCCTTTACTTCGGTGGTGGAAACCATTCAGAAGAACGCGTTCGTTATCTCACCTTACCCAGTTATACTTTCTATTGAAAATCACTGCTCGATGCAGCAGCAGACCAGAATGGCTCATATTTTCCAGGTAAACTCATTGGTGTCGGCTGAAGTGTATTTTTTTACATTTGCAAGCAATAAAAATTAGCCGCCGATCCGCTATTTCCACTCAATTTGACCAAAATACTGACGACTTTGCAGGTTCCACACAATTCCACAAGACAAACGCCTGAACTTTTACAACCGATAATCCTTCTTAAGATTTTATACATATTTTTATCAGCCTGTATATTTCCTTCTTCTATTGCTGTTGTTGTTTTTAGAGAATTTTTGGCGAACGTTTGGTCACAAATTTCCTGTTCGAGAGCGACTATTGCGACGAGCCATCTTTGCCATCGCCCGAGCAACTGAAAAATCGAATTCTGATCAAGAACAAGAAACTTTCCGTGGAAATTCCTGCTCCATTCACCCCAATGTCTACACCAATCCGGCCTGGAAGCGGAATGAGACACTCAGTTCCCGGAAGAACCAGCTCGATTATCAGCAACGCGAGTTCCAGCTCGTTTAATGATGACTTTAGCGATGACGATTACGATGATGAAGATGACGAAGATAATATGGAGGGTAAATTAAATTTTTGCAGACACAATTGTCGTTACGAAAGTCTGAAAGTTTCAGGTTCCTACCTGCTCTACATCGGAAGTTAGGAATTTTTAAAGCGGATGGTGCAATTGCCTAAACGTTCATTTTCAAGTCAAAATTTACAAAGTCGCTAAAAATCAGAATATCCGTGGATTTGAATGAGATTTTACGCACTTTCAGGCACAATTATCGTCTAGAAACTCTGAAAGTTTCAGGTTCGTACTTGCTCTACATCGGAAGTTAGGGATTTTTAAAGCGGAGTGTGCAATTGACTGTAAACGATAATTTTCAAGTCAAAATTTACAGAGTCGCTAAAAATCAGAATATCCGTGGATTTAAATGAGATTTTACGCCCTTTCAGGACACAATTGCCGTCTAGAAACTGCTGTAAGTTTAAGGTTCCTACCTTGCTCTACAGCGGAGTTAGGGATTTTTAAATCGGAGTGTGCAATTGACTGTAATCGATTAATTTTCAAGTCAAAATTTAGAAAGTCGCTAAAAATCAGAATATCTGTCGATTTGAATGAGATTTTACGCACTTGCTAGACACAATTGTCAGTCTACGGAACGTCTGAAAGTTTCAGGCTTCCTACTTGCGTCTACATCGGAAGTTAGGGATCTTTTAAAGCGGATGGTGCAATTGACTGTAAACGATCATTTTCAAGTCAAAATTTACAAAAGTTGCTAAAAATCAGAATATTCGTGGATTTGAATGAGATTTTACGCACTTTGAGACACAATTGTCGTCTAGAACTCTGTAAGTTTAAGGTTCCTACCTGCTCTACATGGGAAGTTAGGGATTTTTAAAGCGGATGGTGCAATTGATTGTAAACTTCATTTTCAAGTCAAAATTTAGAAAGTCGCTAAAAATTAGAATATCTGTCGATTTGAATGAGATTTTACGCACTTGCAGACACAATTGTCGTTACGAAAGTCTGAAAGTTTCAAGTTCCTACTTGCTCTACATCGGAAGTTAGGGATTTTTAAAGCGGATGGTGCAATTAACTGTAAACGTTAATTTTCAAGTCAAAATTTACAAAATTGTTAAAAATCAGAATATTCGTGGATTTGAATGAGATTTTACGCACTTTGAGACACAATTGTCGTCTAGAAACTCTGTAAGTTTAAGGTTCCTACCTGCTCTACATGGGAAGTTAGGGATTTTTAAAGCGGATGGTGCAATTGATTGTAAACTTCATTTTCAAGTCAAAATTTACAAAGTCGCTAAAAATCAGAATATCCGTGGATTTGAATGAGATTTTTCGCATTTTCAGACACAATTATCGTCTAGAAACCCTGAAAGTTTCAAGTTCCTACTTGCTCTACATGGGAAGATAGGGATTTTTAAAGCGGATGGTGCAATTGACTGTAAACGTTCATTTTCAAGTCAAAATTTACAAAGTTGCTAAAAATCAGAATATCCGTGGATTTGAATGAGATTTTACGCACTTTCTTACACAATTGTCATCTAGGAACTCTGAAAGTTTGAGCTTCCTACTTGCTCTACATCGGAAGTTAGGGATCTTTAAAGCGGATGGTGCAATTGATTGTAAACTTCATTTTCAAGTCAAAATTTACAAAGTCAGTAAAAATCAGAATATTGGTCGATTTGAATGAGATTTTACGCATTTTTAGACACAACTATCGCCTAGAAACTCTGAAAGTTTCAGGTTCGTACTTGCTCTACGTCGGAAGTTAGGGATTTTTAAAGCGATAACGATAATTTTCAAGTCAAAATTTACAGAGTCGCTAAAAATCAGAATATCCGTGGATTTGAATGAGATTTTACGCACTTTCAGGCACAATTGCCGTCTAGAAACTGTGTAAGTTTAAGGTTCCTACCTGCTCTACATCGGAAGTTAGGGATTTTTAAATCGGATGGTGCAATTGATTGTAAACTTCATTTTCAAGTCAAAATTTAGAAAGTCGCTAAAAATCAGAATATCTGTCGATTTGAATGAGATTTTACGCACTTGCAGACACAATTGTCGTTACGAAAGTCTGAAAGTTTCAGGTTCCTACTTGCTCTACATCGGAAGTTAGGGATTTTTAAAGCGGAGTGTGCAATTAACTGTAAACGTTAATTTTCAAGTCAAAATTTACAAAATTGTTAAAAATCAGAATATTCGTGGATTTGAATGAGATTTTACGCACTTTGAGACACAATTGTCGTCTAGAAACTCTGTAAGTTTAAGGTTCCTACCTGCTCTACATGGGAAGTTAGGGATTTTTAAAGCGGATGGTGCAATTGATTGTAAACTTCATTTTCAAGTCAAAATTTACAAAGTCGCTAAAAATCAGAATATCCGTGGATTTGAATGAGACTTTTCGCATTTTCAGACACAATTATCACCTAGAAACTCTGAAAGTTTCAAGTTCCTACTTGCTCTACATGGGAAGTTAGGGATTTTTAAAGCGGATGGTGCAATTGATTGTAAACTTCATTTTCAAGTCAACATTTACAAAGTCGCTAAAAATCAGAATATCCGTGGATTTGAATGAAATTTTACGCACGTTTAGACAAAATTGTCATCTAGAAACTCTGAAAGTTTCAAGTTCCTACTTGCTCTACATCGGAAGTTAGGGATCTTTAAAGCGAAGGATAAAATTCATTGTAAACGTTCATTTTCAAGTCAAAATTTACAAAGTCGATAACATTCAGAACTAGGGGCTATTTCAGATTCATTTGAATGAAATTTTAGATAAAACGATCCATACGATACTGGCACCAAATGATTCACCACGCACATTTGGAAGTCATGCAGTTTCCAAAACCAGCTCGACCAAACGCTCATTGCCCACTGATGATAAGCTGAGGAAAAAGGGCAGCCAGATATCCAAAGAGCTTTCGGACCTGGTGGTTTATATTCAGGTGGGACACAAAAATCTTCCAAACGTTTCCGTAACCTTTTGCGCGATTTCAGGCCATCAAATTCCGAGGTCTTAACAACATATCGCCGAATAGTTCGGTAAAGCAGCGACCAAAAACTTGCGTATCAATATCGGGTAGTTCTATTGTAACGACTGGCAGCAGTTCGGCATCCAACATATCATCTTCTGGCATTGGAAGCGAGTCGGATAGCATTTTATACGAGAATGAAGTGTGCCAGGATAAGAAACTGCCGCGTCCCAACCTCAACTATCCATGCTATCAGTGTTCATCTATCAATGAAAACACTGCTAAAAAACTGTGCAGGAAACAGCCTTTGGCTTTGGTGGCACACACTCAGACTCAATTGATGAGGACTTATCCGGCGCCCATGCGAATCGACTCCAGCAATTTCAATCCTGTGATATTTTGGTCATTTGGTAAGCAAGCAGATGCGGTTGGATGCAGTGAGGCTGACCGGTCATTTTCAGGGATACAAATGGCGGCGTTGAACTTTCAAACTGAAGACACTCCAATGCAGCTCCACAACTCCCTGTTTGAGACCAATGGGAAGTGCGGCTACGTGAGCAAACCGCGCGTGATGTGGGATAAGAGTCATGTGATGTATAGACGGTGAGGACTCAATTCTCTTTGTGTGCCTTCTGGGTAACCGCCGGACTTTCCAGATTCAACCCCTGGGATAAACAGTTCGATGGAATTCACTCTTCTCAGTTCATTATCAGCGTCCTCTCTGGCCAGTACGTTTGCCAAACCAGTGTCACTGTTAGCGTCTATGTGGAAGTGGAAATTATCGGCATTCAAGTGGATTGCGCCAAGCAAAAAACCAAAGTTGTAAGTTGAAACTTTGCGGGTGGTGAGCGAAAACAAACCGCTCTGTTTCCAGGTGCCGAAAAATGCCCTCAACCCCATTTGGAACGAGACCTTTCACTTCAGAGTCATGTTCCAAGACCTCACTTTTGTGCGATTCACCGTCACCGATTCCACCAACAATCACCTGCTGTCCCAAAGAATTATACCGCTGCGATGTTTGAGGCCTGGGTATAGGCATTTGAGGTAAGGCCTGAAGGTTTACGGGAGGCTTGATCAAACTTTCATTAATCTTCAGGTTGAAGAACGCGCAAAATCGCGACCTGAACATGTCCACACTGTTCATATACTCCAGAATTGAGGAGGAAAGTTTGGAGAATACCGAAAACCGCGAGGACCCTCAAACGGAGAGCGACTCTAAGGAATCAGATAGTCTTGTTGGTAGGTTCAAAGTATATCGTTGTTTCTTCCAATCCAAAATTAAAATTTCCCTGTGTTTTCAGCTGCAGTCGGAACGCCCATTTGCGGAAAACGGAAAATGTTCTTCCTAGTAGTGTACGGGGTGTTGCCGGATGAAGAATACACCATTCTGAAGATCATCCAGGAGTCTACAACGCTCGATGTGCTGACTTTGTGTCTTCAAAGGTCCAATACTCCTCTTGAGAAACTGAACGACTACATTCTAGTTGAAGAAGTGCCCAGAAGTAAGAGAATTGTAGAGTAAATGAGGACTTGGTGTTGATAGTGTATACAGTAGATGAACGATGCTTTGAAAACTGCTGTTTAATCTCTCTCTGCTCTCTAACTGTTCATTGAGCCACCAATTTGAGGCAACCGAGAAGACCAGACGTTTACATAGTCCCCCGTATACAGGGTGTTTTAGAAGGAGATGGGCCACAGTGTCATTTTGCATCAAATTTCTAGCTACCAATCGCCAATTCCTGTATCTTCATTTGCTCGTTGCAGGTTGGGAAAAGAAAGCTCTCAGTTTGCCAGCAGCGCAAAGAATCCTGGACCTTCACGAAAAGCCGCTGCTGGCCCAAAGCCAGTGGCGTGGCGATGGGAAATTTATCCTCAAGCGGGTGGGCGACTGATCCCAGCAGCCGGGCTTGGTAAGCTCGCCTAAACCCACTGGAACCGTTGTGGTTTGAATGAGCATTTTTAGGCTGACTTCCATCAGGAGTGTTGCAAATCGCGCCCGAGAGGCCAGGAAGTCGGATGGGGCGCCCAGCAATGCTTGGGAGGAGAACGACACGTTCCTAGTGTGTATTTACAACGTGTCCCCTGAAATCCCCTATGCAATTCTAAAGGTATTGTTTCTCCTTCAAAGCCCATAGGGTCTTAAGCAAGCCTCCTTGTAGGTGCCTTTAAATGCTTGCGCTCAAGACGTTCTGGCACAAGCGCTGTTAAAAGCGCGCCGACTGGAAGACCCGATGAATTTCGTTATAGTTGAGGAGCTGGAATGGGGCGGGGCCTCCCACAACATCCAGCAACGCGCTCTAACTGACTACGAAAACGTGTATCGCGCTCAATCGTCCTGGCAAACGATTGGACGGTTCATTTTGCAGGTATGTTAGGATTGGCTCGCTTGAACCTTCCTGAGCTTCCAGTGTTTATAGCAAAGATCAAACGCAACGCCCACGTCCCTGAGGAAGAACAAAATAACGTCCAGCTTAAGACTGGCCACTCTGGACAGGATCAGTCGGGGCTTGAGCGTGGCTAAAAACGTGGCTACTAACAGTATCAAGGTGCCTGTACAGGTAGGATTGTCCATTGTGTTATCAAGTTTTTTTTTAAAGAAAGAATGTGATGGTTAAAATTGACTATTTTCAAAATGAATTTCCCTTTCACGGGTCCTGTGTAGGTGGCGTTGAGCGACCCTACCACCTCGAAGCAGTCTGGGAAATCGCATCCGCCACCAAGAGCGAAGCTCAACTCGGACAAAGACTTCAGCGGCTTGACCATCGGCTCGAAAAAGTCCCGGGAAGTGCACTCGGAAGGAGAGACCTTGTCTGATGAGGAGTCGAAGGACGGCGAAATCCTGTCGGCCGTCTCGCGATTGAAAAAAGTTTCCATGCGGAAATTCAAGGAGTGGAAATCCTGACTAAGCGAATAGGCGCCAAGTTTAGGGCAATTTAGTGTTTATTTATTTGATTCATTTTGAGCATGACTGTTTGGAACTACCAACTGATATTGATTGATTGGGCGAAACATTATGCGCTTTCTACATTCTATTGCTCGAAACTGGTGAGTTTTTTCGGGCTTTCAGGCTGTTGTCGAATAGAATTTCTCCGGACGTTTCGCAAGCACGAGTGGCTTGCATCTTCACAGGTGGTTTGCTCGTATGCTCGACGACAGCGCAAAAGCCTGAAGAACTCGGCAGTGATATTATGCAGTTAAGAAGGCCAGATTATTAAAGATCAATTTGATTCTTTGTCATCATTAGTTAAAATAAATAATCTTTGGCTTTTGTTCAACTGGAATTAACGACTGGCAGGTCCCTAATCAAAAGCACCTTTTTATGGAAACTTCTGGACAGAGAAGTGAGACACTTAAAACAAAAACCCCACTAATTGTTTCCAATTTCTAGTTAAGTTTGTACTTTATCGACTAATTGTTCCGTATTTTATAAATGTATAAAATAGTTACTATATGAACACACTAAGAAACTACAACAAATAAATATTATATTAATATTTGAATTATGAAAACCTATAGATTTAACAGAAATATATATTTAAAGTAACTTTTCGCACTTGTACTTATCTTAAGTAAGGCGTAAACTATTGTTAAGATGGAAATTATTTATTTATTATGGACACAGCCAGGAGTGGTCTGGCTGTTCAAGCAGATCGCATCGCTGTGTTCAATTAACTGTTGTTTATTTTATATAAAGTATCTTTACCGATAAGTCTATTTAAGAAGTTGGCAGTAAAATAGCAACAGTTTCCCATAGAATAAGGCCCTTATCCTGTTATCATATCGCATGTTTCCTTTGATTGAACTAATGAAATTGGCTTAATTTCATAAGCGATTCGTTTGGCGAGGAGCAATATCACTGTTTATATGACCATTTTATCCTTCTTTGTATACGATCTGTTTAACCACACAATTTTAAAACTATTATAAAGTGAACTTGACTAATTTGTATGATTACTACTCTATTGTATAATTCAGTACAAAATAAAGTTTATTGTTTTTATGAAATATGTAAAAAGGCGCATCTTGAAGATCCAATATATTAATTAATGAAATTCATATAAGAAACGCATTAAAAAATCCATTAATATAAACAATACCTTTTAAATAGAGCACGTCCAATATCTCCATTTGTCAAACGGGGCTGATTTTTCAAGGTTACAGTCTGAAGCGCAAACCAACCAAAGGATCTAGTGCGAACTTCAGTCGTTTTTGTCACTGGAAAGTTTTTCGCGGACCGGAGTTAAAAATGCCCAAAAACCCGATTTTTTTTCACTTTCCGGTCGAACTTTGTGCAGTTTCGCAAAGTAAAACTCCGGATCTCACTTTCGACGTATTTTTTGTAACTCGCGCAATTTTTTTAAGGGCAAAAACTCAATTTAAAGTCGGAGGTTTTTCCGGTGTTCACTCGACTGACGGGTTGTCATTTTTGACGTACGCGCACAGTGGGCTAAATAATCATAGAGTGTCATCAAATGTGCTTGTTGTGTTAAGCAAACCGTTGGAATCTTCCCGAAGCCAGATTAACCAGTTTGGACACAGAAATTTATGGAAATCAAATCACATTTTCAGGTAATGATTTGATTTAATCTCTTTTGTTTTTTATATTTACTGACTTCTTACTTTGAAAAAAGCCATACCTAACTTTAAAACACATCAGCTAAGTGGACTTATGATGGACTATTTTGGATTTGGTCGATTTAGTTAATTTGGAATTTTTTTGGGTTGAATTTCCAAATTGCAACAAGTTGGGGTGTTTGGACAGTGGTCGTTAGGAATTTGACCTTGACGTTTCGCTCGTTTTCGTATGGTTACACAATTTTAAAACTCAAAAAACCCACTCTATGGTGTGGACCATAAAAATAAATTTTTACTTACTCTATGGTGTGTGCCCGCAACACTGCGAAGATGCCAGTCATGGGTGCTAGCGAGACTATTTCGGAAATTTCGGTGAAGGTGTAGTTTGAGTCCCTCCGAATTAGTAGTTTTTTCTTGTTTTGCCTTACGCAACACTTTAAATTAAGCAGGTTCAGCGAAAAAATTCCTGAATGGTCCATAAATTAAGCCAAAAAACACTCACAAAGTTTGAGGAAAATCTCCATTTTCAAGTTAAATTTCGACCGGTGTTGCCAAACTGCGCAAAACGTTTTAAGTTAACGAAAATTGTTTCCTTGGATACCGAGCATATAGATTCATTCAGTGTGGGTCGGTTCAGATATTGCGGTCCGTTCAGGCTGTTTTTTAGTTTCATTAAAAAATCACTGTTGATTAGACCATGCTAACACAAACAAACTAGCTCAAAATTAACCGAAAGAAAACAACTCAAAAATACGTGGCAACACCGCCATCTGACAATCTCCGCGCTAGATAACCTCAATTACTGGGCGAAGAAACCTTAGAAAAGATGCTCAAACTTTTGGGAAAAACACACTTATTATGCATCTCAGCGACAATTTTGCATGTGGAGTTATGAATTGTTGATACCTAAAACACGTTTTAGCAGCAAATAGCATTGGACAATCTCATTTTCGTCCGCAAATAAGTGGTTTTGGGAAAAGCGAATTTCAAAAGTTTGTAAGGGTTTTTCGGCTTAATTTATGGACCATCCAGGAATGTTTTTCGCTGAAGCTGCTTAGTTTAAAGTGTTCTTTAAGGTAAAACAAGAAAAAACTACAAATTCGGAGGGACTCAAACGACACCTTCACATTTAAATCGACCAAATCCAAAAGACTCCAAGAACTACGTTCCAAAATTCTTGTTCAAACGTTTTACTATAAACTATCCTCAATGACTTTACATTCAGAATTCAGTGCTCAAATCTTGTCTAGTCACAAATTTTGACCCAGACTTGATCACTGATTTTCAGAAGTTCCACTCACAAAAAAATCTTCAAATGCATTTGGTAATTTTCTTAAACTCAATGTGCTGTACTATGGAACGAGCCAATCAAATCTTGCCTTTATCTTAACTGACCCCAGATGTTCATATTTATTAAATAACACTTCCTTCTGGCTAATTTTATCAAATGTTTTGTGTACGTGAACGCCATTCTGGTACAGTTTGATCCAGAATATATCGCGTAATTGGTGAAGCTCTGAGAAAGGGGGCCACAATAGGATTTTCCCAAGCATTTTCCGGGTTTTGTATAGAGCTCCAAAAGCTCTTATTCCGCGTGAGGGCAATGTTATGGGTAAAATGTTTTTTCTGCCGATTTAAAGCGCGCTCCCATGATGTAAAGCATTACTTTGCGCGCGTGTGGTGTTATGAGATAAGGCGGTTATTGTTAAAAAGCAAATTGCGATTTATTTTGTCAGGGACTTTGTCTTTGATTTTATAGTTTATTGGGCCTGTTTCAATTAGTGCTTTTCCTGTTTATGCTCTTTTAGCCTTTTAGTCGCCTTTTCTATGAAACTCTTGAAAGCTTCGAAGTTGCTGTGCGATCAGCACCGGGCTGAATAAGACGTTGTTTCCCATCCTGTATCTTCTGAACTACACAGAGATACTAATAATCAAATAGAAGTAACCGATAAGCAGGTTAAATAGTTGAACTGAACGCGGCGTGCGGATTTGACCATTGTGCGAGAACTTTTTCTCTTTTTGTTGTTGCTAATTACACTTTGGATAGTTTCGGCAAATTGCTGTAAACACACTTCAGTTGGAAACATTCCGGCTGCAGTGGATGCAAGTCCTAGAGCAGGTGAGCCTGGATTAGCTATGTTTTTTCCAGTCCGGCGCCAAAAGACACTATATGGTGGATGAATCCTAAAATGCCTGGCTATAGTCTGGATCTAATGATGTATAGTAAAAACCCGAAACTTGCATAGTAATTAAAGGTGTTAAACACCAACTGAATTTCCTGCTAAAAAAACCAGTGGACTTTTTCGCTTTGCCAATGCCAACAGAGATTAACTTGCACTAAATTGTGCACATTTTATTGGGCGCCTTGAAATACTTTAAATTCATTCAGGTAATAATAATAAAACAGAAGCAGACCAACCGACGGACTTTGAATCACTAATTATTACAAAGCGGATATTGAAACTGCCTTTCAACCGACAGGCAAATACTACTAATTCACAAACTTAAGATCGTGCCGCTTGTGTACTCACCAATTATATTTGTACATGATTTATTTGATAGGAAAATTTGCTCCTTTCGCACTTGAAGGAAAACATACTTGCAAACAGCATAAATTTCCCGATCCCTTGGATCCCTCTAGGCTCCAATATATCAAGCCTTTTCCACCGTTTGTAGGCCTCCAGATATCTTCATCTGCCTGTTATTCCCTTATCAGTCGGGAAAATATTAATTACGTAGCCGACTAAGCACAGAAATGATAAGTTAACAATTCAGCGGGGGCTTTATGTTAAATAGGGCCTTAATAAATCTTTGATTTATGATTTATCTTCATCTGTCTGAACATGTACGTTCCCTCCTTCGGGCTAATCGCTCCTAGAACAGAAACCGAAGGAGAAGTCTTTGTTGAAGCTAATCTAGTTTGCTTGACGACGTTTTGGACGCATGTTCAAAGGGAGCTTATCAGGTTTTTGATGAGGTGGAATTCTTGAGTGACATTATTTTTTTGCTCCTGCATCATCCAGATCCCTCAGAGCGCAAAACTGCAAGAGCGAACTTAATTCTTCTTTCGGAAAGACATTTTGTTTACCTGAAATTTTCCGACAGACTAGCCCCAGCTTAGCATCCTCAATTGAGCCCTGATGCCCAGCGACGTTTTATTTTCTGCTTGTGGATTCGCACAGCCTTTCTTATCTTTCCGGCTAAAATGACACAAAGGTTTATAGTGTGGGGTGAAATTCTGCTCGAGACGTTCAGTTTTGGCATCACCGATACAATTAAAAGAGGTTCACTTGTTCCATTGCTCAAGAGTGGGTACTTGAAAGGTAAAGAATACCGGCACGTGCAATACAAAGGAGGCGCGTTTTCTTCAGGGCGCAAACTTCCTCCCCTTGAGAATAATATCTGCATTAAACTTTCACGATATTCTATTGAGATCAGCTACGCTAATGAGGGAACAGACTTCGAGCTAGTTAGAGAGCGTAAGAGTCTCAGTTTGCGTTTTCACAAGCTATGAGCTCTAAGGAAGCCGGATTTTTCAATAAGTTGGCTACTTTGCTGGGAATCTTTGTAGTTAAAACAGCGCAAAATGTTTGAAATTTGCACCTGAAAATTAAGGGTTTTTAGAAGCGATTTTGCCGCAATTTGAGTTCATTCTTGAACTCATTCATCAAGCAAAGGTGGCCGGGATTGAGTAAATTCGACGTCCCACAATCCTGCGTTACGCCTTTTGGGACGCTCCTCTAACGACGTCGGAAGCCGCGTCGCAGTGATGATCACGTCGCGACGCTGTCCAGTTTTCCGAGTAGCAAAATTTGCGCGCCGAACGATCGCAACTTCGCAACTGAAAGTTTTATGAGTAGTGCGAAGTTTAGCAAGAGTTCACTATGAGTGGCTTCCATCAAGTTTAACCCGATTGAGTACTAAGGAACGTTTAGTAGGTAGGAAAAACCGTTTTTTTCACACTGTTTTTAGATAATTGCGCAAAGTTGGGTCCCTAGGAAAGTTCTGAGTTGTTTTTGGTCAGTTTTAGTGTTTCTGTTTGAAGTGCGCCATTCGAATGCGATTGAAAGAAAGGGCTGAAGATTCGCAATCTACTTGGGCGCTTTTGCTCACTTTGCCTTGCATGAATAACTCATTGTTTTGCCATTTTTCCTCCATTTTGGAACGTCGTGTTTTTGCCAAATTCCCCCTTTGAAAACAAGTCGTTAAAGTTTTGCCTTAACCCCAACATTTTGCGAATTCTATGTTCAATTTAGACACTTTATTGCCTCTTACATTTTTTTGCTATTTGTAACTGTTATTTGCAAAATAATAAATTAATGCATGGTATGTAATACGCCTTATTAAAAAATATATTAAAACGTGATTCGAATGAGATAAGAGACTCAATGCATGTTTAATTTCACGGGCACTTCCCAAATTTCAGGTGATTGTTTCAAAATCTGCAAGAGTTCGAGCTAAAAAAATCATAAAATCCAGCGCCCTGTAACTCGCTGGCGCCCCTTTTGTTTACCCCATTACAATTGAAGCTTCCTGTACATTTATATGTTTGTAGACTTGGGGAGAGAAACCGAATTTTTATTGCGTGGAATGCAAATTTTGTTTGCTTCGTTAGCGTATGATTAATTCAGGCAGAAGACAATCTTAGTGCAACAATGCAGGATGGATTCAGTTTTTGTCTATCGCTCCAAACATGTGAAAAAGTATGGAACTTTTTCACCGTTTATCAGTCGAAGATCTAAGTTCCCAAATTTGTCAGTTTGCATTAGATTAAACCACTTTAATGTCCGATTGATGGATTCGAAAGTCGAAAGGACTTGAAAAAATTGAGGACTTTTGCAATCGAACTCAAAGGCAACTTGAACTAGAATTGTTGAATAATCCCAATTAATATACATCTGATTCTCATTTACAAAAATAAATAAATTAAACAATCGTAATAACATTATTTGCAAATCTCCTTGATGCAAGTCACTGGTTACGACACTAAATCAGCATTCATAACAATTAATCGTTGTTGATAAAAAGCCGGTTTAAGTAAACGAAGGAGAGTGTTAAATTGAAAACAATCATAGCAATCACGCGAACAATGCGGCTTTGTTAAAGAAAATGGAGCTTTATTAGCTACCGAAAACCTAATCCGATTGAACCCATCTGTCTACACGGGATAAAGTGGCTTTTATGAAGTTGATGACAACGTGCTAAACAACTTTGGTTTCGAAAGTTCGCTGTTCTACTGGCGATTAAAAATAATTGCTGATTAGATGAGTGACTTGTCGGCTAGTTACGCCCGTTATTAGTTTGTCTATTTATTCTACTCAATTCATTTAGCAAGTCATTGGTTTGCGTGAAGTTATTTCAATTTCTGGCAACTATTTCCTATTCCTTAAATTACTTTAGTGTTTATTTATAGTTTTGCAACTAGCACGCGTCAAATTTATTTGAGTAGCGTTTATTTGGGAATTTTATTCTTGCTGTTGATCTGTTTGATTAAAGCAAATTGTGCGAAAGAATTATTATTTGATTTGCTGCCAAGATCAAAAGCCGTGGAGGAACCACTTTAAAGATTGACATAAAACCCTTGCGCGACTACAAAGGCGTAATATAGTGAAAATCGGAAATATGATTCAATTTACTGCGGCAGACTCCACTTTTGCGACAATGCTTGGCGATTTCTAATCGAATTTCCCACTCGCAAAGGTTTCCTGAATCACAAATCGAAAGTAACGCATTTTCCAACCGGAGATGAAGACATAGCGCAAAGTGTATTGCAATCGTGAGACTTGAGATAGAAATAAAGCTGGGCCCGACTAGGAAGGTTCTTTTAGAGTGGCGAAATGCCTATTACAGATCCTTTTTGAAAGTCATTCGATTACATTTCAATTACATGGTGCTACGCGCTGATAATACAGAGCTCTGCATATGCAGCCTTTAACGCATACTCGAATTTTGAGAATTTTGAGAATTACTCAAAGAGAAACTTGCAATGAGTTTTGCGACAAAACTAACCCGTCGTTCTTCAACAATTAATAACGTCCAAAGTAGTTGAGCTTCAATTCCGCTTTTTCTGGTATTAAATAGAGCAAACCTCACTCTATGATTCCTCACAGTTTTGTTTACTTGGAGGAATGAGCTGAACTTTGAGAATTACTCAAAGTGAGACTTGCAATGAGTTTTGCGACAAAACTAACCTGTCGTTCTTCAACAATTCATTACGTCCGAAGCAATTGAGTTTTAAACGCGCTTGTTCTGGTATTAAATATAGCAAACTTCACTGTATGATTCCTCACAGTTTTGTTTACTCGGAGGAATGAGCTGAATTTTGAGAATTACTCAAAGAGAAACTTGCAATGAGTTTTGCGACAAAACTAACCCGTCGTTCTTCAACAATTAATTACGTCCAAAGTAGTTGAGCTTCAAACGCGCTTTTTCTGGTATCAAATAGAGCAAACCTCACTCTATGATTCCTCATAGTTTTGATTACTTGGAGGAATGAGCTGAATTTTGAGAATTACTCAAAGTGAGACTTGCAATGAGTTTTGCGACAAAACTAACCCGTAGTACTTCAACAATTCATTACGTCCAAAGCAGTTGAGTTTCAAACGCGGTTGTTCTGGTATTAAATAGAGCAAACTTCACTGTATGATTTTTCACAGTTTTGTTATCTTGGAGGAATGAGCTGAATTTTGAGAATTACTTAGAATGAGACTTGCAATTACTTTTACGACAAAATTAACCCGTCGTTCTTCAACAATTCATTACGTCCAAAGTAGTTGAGCTTCAATCGCGCTTTTTATGGTATTAAATAGAGCAAACCTCACTCTATGATTCCTCACAGTTTTGTTTACTTGGAGGAATGAGCTGAATTTTGAGAATTACTCAAAATGAGACTTGCAATGAGTTTTGCGACAAAACTAACCCGTCGTTCTTCAACAATTCATTACGTCCAAAGCAGTTGAGCTTCAAACGCGCTTTTTCTGGTATCAAATAGAGGAAACCTCCCTCTATGATTCCTCGCAGTTTTGTTTACTTGGAGGAATGAGCTGAATTTTGAGAATTACTCAAAGTGAGACTTGCAATGAGTTTTGCGACAAAATTAACCCGTCGTTCTTCAATAATTCATTACGTCCGAAGCAGTTGAGTTTCAAACGCGGTTGGTCTGGTATTAAATAGAACAAACTTCATTGTATGATTTTTCACAGTTTTGCTATGTTGGAGGAATGAGCTGAATTTTGAGAATTACTTAAAATGAGACTTGCAATTACTTTTACGACAAAATTAACCCGTCGTTCTTCAACAATTCATTACGTCCAAAGTAGTTGAGCTTCAAACGCGCTTTTTCTGGTATTAAATAGAGCAAACCTCACTCTATGATTCCTCACAGTTTTGTTTACTTGGAGGAATGAGCTGAACTTTGAGAATTACTCAAAGTGAGACTTGCAATGAGTTTTGCGACAAAACAAAACGCGCTGATAATACAGAGCTCTGCATATGCAGCCTTTAACGCATACTCGAGTATACTTTATTGCACTGTATACCAACTAAGCGTGGTGTAATGGCCTTTTGATATGCTAATTAATCGCTTAATGCACTTTCCAGTGCACTTTAGAGCGAGCCATCAATGCTTTTGCTCTTGGATAGCGCCATGCTGGTATTGAGTATTCTTTGAGGAAATCTTTTACGGAAATTTGTCATTTCTTTGGATAAAGAAAAACCACACAAAAGACACTCTCCGTCCGTTTTTATGATATCAATATCAACAGGCAATCAGCGGTAAACTAGCCTTTGAAATATTGAGCTGATCCTCGCACAGACAGGAAATGGCACATTCCATCCGGATCCATTTAGCCCCAAAACACGAATTGGGAGGTCTGCGAATTCTGGATACGAAAAGGAAAATTAAAGAGCGGTTTCCCGATACAGAAAAAATAACCTGATCGTTCTCTTAAGCGGCTTGAGATCGGCTTTATCTCTTTTCCCACCGGGGCTCGGCAACAAATGAAAATGTAAATCACTTTGGACATCGACTCGATTCGCTGGAATTATTAATTTGAACTAATGAAAATTGCCGAGAAATAATCCGGGGCAATTAGCATTCGGGTTGTAAGTGAAATAAATCTAAATTATAAAGCGCCATTAAAACGTTAAAAGAATAAACCTTTTAATCCCCAATAAAAAGTATTTCTGTATAAATCACTATCGAGTAAGTGGCCATTAAAAATAAGTGCAAAATTGACCGCCATAATGTGCGATAGTTAAAAGTTATCGTTTCCTTTCTGGATTTATTATCTTTGCTTTAGGGTTAAAGAAGTTGCAGCTTTATGACTAAATTGCGCAAAAATCTCGGGGAATATTTCTATTCAGTTTGCAAGCCAGAGAGCCAAAGAGCCAGAGCGGTTCAGTTTTCATATCCATTATACCTATTATAATGAGCAATTGCAGGTTCAGGGCGCAATCTACATAGAACTTTGATGTGCAAAAGCTTCTTTCCGGTTTAAAAGACAACGCAAACCAGACCGAGAAACCCATCTGGCATTTATTGCCTTTCTGATGTCGATTTCCGCTAAAGACTGGACAGCTTTAATTACCCCTGATAGATTCTGGATGGTTTGCTCTTCTAGTGGATTCTTCCTCAATTCCTAGCCCTAACATTCCGAAAATACTTTAACTCAACTTGAGTATTTTCAAATTTCGAAAGTGTCCACATTCAATAAGGTCGGATAACCGTGTTCATGCCCCAAATCGTTTCGTTTCAATATCTGTCCGGGCCTGGGCTGATTCCCGTGCAATTTCCAAAGTTTGCTGCTGCATTTCTCTGTTTGAAAGTGCCATAAAACGTTCGATTCCATCAAATTGCTGTCACTTTGGCGCTTTCCTCATTCAAGCGGAGCGCATTTTTCAGGATTTTCATCAAGGGAATTCCAGCTAAGTTCGAGAAAACACTGGACTTGGCCAACGTAATATCGTTTGAGATCATAAAACTTAATAAAGCAAAACCTTCCTTCAGCTAAAGCTGATTTAAAAAGCTGAAAATGTAGATGGCAACGGTAAAATTAAATACATTGTGCGCGATGTTTCAGGGATTTATTTGCAGAGCCACCAGCCTTGAAGGCTTTCAGGAATAACAACTTTTATTTGCTGGTTCAGAAGGTGATTAATTGAATCGCCAATAGCTGATTAAATCGGAATAATTCGCTACACTTAACGAGCAATTTAATGAGTTATCCGCACTATAATCCGATTGATTAGATTCACAAAATCCCCATTAAATTGCCGTACAGAGCGCGAATATCCGCATTATTTGCCAGATGCTCGAAAACTAATGAAACAAAGGAACTTTTCAAATCGACGCCTAATCTGTTCGATAAAAACCCAGGAAATGGAGTGAGCAATTTAATTGGCGTCAGAAGTGATGGATTTGGGTTAGCCGGTCGAAAATGCGGGTTGTTCCGCCCAAACTTTACATATGCTACAAGTTTGTTAGGGGTTGCACCCTATTATTTCCATTAAACCCGTCTGGCACTCACTCAAATCATGCGGGCTTTATTTATATCAGTTTTCAGCAGTTTTATTGAAGGTTCAACTGGCCCATCGAGCTCACTCGCAAACGATTTCGAAAGAATTATGTGGCCCTTAAACGAAACCCTGGATTTATCGCCTAAAAACCATGGAGAGCGAGATCTTGCTCCAGTTCAATCCAATTACGTGCGCGATTGAATCGAAAAAAGTGTTGAGTCGCAACGCAGCTTTCAAACTTAATTTGCTGAAAGTGTCTTGCCTTTGAAACTGTACCAAAGGTCAAGGCTGGCTTGGCTTAGAAACTTTGGAGTTTTCTTCAAGTCTTGCTTTAAGCTGGGCGTTAGAGGATGGACACAGTGCCTATCACAAGGCTTGAAAGTGCGATATATTCCAAATTGAAAACCATTTCATGCATTAAAAGAGCACGATGTTGTTTGAAACTGTTGAATTTTTCGGGCTTTTAAGACACGATGGTTTAAAACTTTTGCGCCTAAATTTTCCTGTCGTTCTTCAAAAATTTAGAAGAAAGTAGAGCAAACCCTATGGTTCTTCGAAGTTTCCTTTCCGTGGCGACTGCAGCTGATTTTTGAGAATTATTGTCTTTTCCCGCTAAAGATGGAGGAACTGTTGCCCTATGTATTCTCAAAATTTGGATTTCTTTGAGTGTTTAGTTCAATTTTGAGAATTATTCAAAGTAAAAGTTGCAATCACTTTTTCAACTAAGTTGAAACGCAGTAGTTCAAAAATTCATTACGACCGAACCGAATTCATAATTAATATGAATGAGTGCTTTGTGCAGGAGTAAATAGGTCAATCATCACTCTATGATTTCTCAGAGTTTCGGGTTTTTGGAGCTTTGGGGATGCGTTTTGAGAATTTTTCAAAATGAGACTTGCAATCAATTTTGGTAATAAATTTATCCGCCGATGTTAAAAAAATTATTGCGAGTAAACCAGTGGAGACTGAGAGAACCTCGCTTCAAAATTCTTCAAAGTGGGGTGTCTGAGAATTACTCAAAGTGAGACTTTCAATGAGTTTTGTGTCTAAATTAACACATCGTTCTTCAAAAATTCATTACGTCCAAAGGAGTTGAGCTTTCAAACGCGCTTTTCTGGTATTAAATAGAGCAAACTTCACTGTATGATTCCTCACAGTTTTGTTTACTTGGAGGAATGAGCTGAATTTTGAGAATTACTTAATATGAGACTTGCAATGAGTTTTGCGGTAAAAACTAACCCGTCGTTCTTCAACAATTCATTACGTCAAAGTAGTTGAGCGTCAAACGCGCTGTTTTCTGGGATTAATAGGAGGAAACCTCCTCTATGATTCCTCACAGTTTTGTTTACTGGGAGGAATGAGCTGAATTTTGAGAATTACTCAAAGTGAGACGTGCAATGAGTTTTGCGACAAAATTAACCCGTCGGATTCAACAATTCTAGATTACGGATCCAAAACAGTTGAGCTTCAAACGCGCTTTTCGTGTATCAAAGAGGAAACCTCCCTCTAATGATTCCTCACAGTTTTGTTTAACTTGGAGGAATGAGCTGAATTTGAGAAGTACTCAAAGTGAGACCTTGCAATGAGTTTTGCGACAAAATTAACCCGTCGTTCTTCAACATGTCATTACGTACGTCCAAGTAGTTGAGCTATCAAAGCGCGCTTTTTCTGGTATTAAATAGAGGCAAACCTCACTCTATGATTCCTCAAACAGTTTTGTTTACTTGGAGGAAATTAAGCTGAATTTTTGAGAATGACTCAAAATGAGACTTGCATGAGTTTTGCGACAAAATTAAACAACCGTCGTTCTTCAAATTCATTACGTCCAAGCATTGAGTTCAAACGCGCTTGTCTGGTATTAAATAGAGCAAACCTCACTCTATGATTCCTCAGTTTTGTTACTTGGAGGAATGAGCGAATTTTGAGAATTACTCAAAATGAGACTTGCAATGAGTTTTCGACAAAATAACCCGTCGTTCTTCAACAATTCATTACGTCCAAAGTAGTTGAGCTTCAAACGCGCTTTTCTGGTATCAAATAGAGCAAACCTCCTCTATGATTCCTCATTTTGATTACTTGGAGGAATGAGCTGAATTTTGAGAATTACTCAAAGTGAGACTTGCAATGAGTTTTGCGACAAAACTAACCCGTGTTCTTCAACAATTTATTACGTCCAAAGCAGTTGAGTTTCAAACGCGGTTGTTCTGGTATTAAATAGAGCAAACTTCCTGTATGATTTTTCACAGTTTTGTTATCTTGGAGGAATGAGCTGAATTTTGAGAATTACTCAAAATGAGACTTGCAATGAGTTTTGCGACAAATAACCCGTCGTTCTTCAACAATTCATTACGTCCAAAGCAGTTGAGTTTCAAACGCGCTTGTTCTGGTATTAAATAGAGCAAACTTCACTGTATGATTCCTCACAGTTTTGTTAAACTTGGAGGATGAGCTAAATTTTTGAGAATTACCTCAAAGTGAGACTTGCAATGACGTTTTGGACGACGAAACTAATCTGTCGTTCTTCAACAATTCATTACGTCCGAAGCAGTGAGTTTTCAAACGCGCTTTTCTGGTATCAAATAGAGCAAAGCTCAGTCTATGATTCCGCACAGTTTTCTTAACTTGGAGGAATGAGTTGAATTTTGAGAATTACTTCAAATGAGACTGACAATGGAGTTTTGCGGTAAAAACTAACCCGTCGTTCTTCAACAATTCCATTACGTCCAAAGCAGTTGAGTTTCAAACGCGCTTGGTCTGGTATTAAATAGAGCAAACTTCACTGTATGATTCCTCACAGTTTTGTTAACTTGGAGGAATGAGCTAAATTTTGAGAATTACTCAAAGTGAGACTTGCAATGAGTTTTGCGACAAAACTAACCCGTCGTTCTTCAACAATTCATTACGTCCAAAGCAGTTGAGCTTCAAACGCGCTTGTTCTGGTATTAAATAGAGCAAACCTCACTCTATGATTCCTCACAGTTTTGTTTACTTGGAGGAATTAGCTGAATTTTGAGAATTACTCAAAATGAGACTTGCAATGAGTTTTGCGACAAAATTAACCCGTCGTTCTTCAACAATTCATTACGTCCAAAGCAGTTGAGCTTCAAACGCGCTTGTTCTGGTATTAAATAGAGCAAACCTCACTCTATGATCCTCACAGTTTTGTTTACTTGGAGGAATGAGTTGAATTTTGAGAATTACTCAAAGTGAGACTTGCAATGAAGTTTGCGACTAAATATACCCCATAACAAGAAATTAACAGGCGATTAGACTAAGTTACCAAAAAATTATCTGATGCAGAAGGAAAATACCCAAGAAGCCGAGACAGAAAATAAATGGAAGTTGTTGAAATTAAATTCTTAGGAAGAGGTGACTAGAAGAGCACGCAAAAATATCCTCCTTAAATAATTTTGCACAAACTGCGACATCCTCGACTTTCTGTCTCCAATAGCAAAAGCAGCCGGTTCAGATCGTATATAACAGCTGTGTTTTTAATTTTTACAAAAGTTAAAAATTCTAATTAATATAGACCTAGTAAAACAATAGTATGTAGGTATATAAATATCCGGTTTATTGCGTCCTACGCTTTCCGGTTCCCAGTCGCCAGTCTCCGCACTGACGTATTCCTCCGAACCATGTTGCTTTCGGTCTTTTTCTTCTTTCGTACGGTGTTCATTTCGTGACCATTTTAGGAACCCACTCATCACTCATTCTTTCTATGTGTCCGTACCATATCAGTATCTCATCAATTATTGTATTCTCTACTTGTATGATTTCTCCTACTCTTTTATTCGTGATTCTTTCCATTTTTGAATTCCCTGCAGATCTTCTCCAGCAGTCCATTTCAAGTGCCATGAGTCGTCGGTATTTTTCTGAATTATCTCCATTTACAGTTAATATTAGGGGTTTGAAATAAATACTTTACAATGAGTGTTAATTCTTGTATTTGTTATATACCACTCTAGGTAGATATTTCTTCTGCTGTTATAACTGTTGATTATACAATTTGGTGTTGCCTGCCCAATTTTCCGCGTGTTAACTCACTAGTGATACAAACGATATTGGGGATATTTGGAAAACCAGGCCTCCCATTCTGGGGTGGTGTCACAATTTATGCTGTCGTACAGCTCATCTGATCCCACGCAGTTGATTTCTCCAAATGGAAGTTTTACATCGCGGCCGGATTTCTATGTGGAAAGCCCCGAAAATTAGCAAGTTTTGGCAATAATTTTCAAAAATTTACCTTGCAGTGGCAAGTCGGTGGGATGTCCATGTTGCAATTGAACATTTTAGCAGACTTTGTGTCCTGACAGTGCCATTCGTTTTCGTTCGGGATTGGCTTCCAGTCGGGCCAACATTGGCAGGGATGTGGTGGACTTCTGGCGCAAGCCAGTCCAAAAACAATGCCCAAAATCCATGTAGAAATCAGCTTCCTAAAACCCAGTCAGAGAGAATTTTCTTATTGAATTCAAATGCGAAAGCTACGAGTAGATTACTAACATCTTGGAGTCTTCGTTGAAAATTCTTAATTCTAAATCCAAGGTTGAGTTTTCCGGGTTTTATAGCACGCCAAGTCAAGCAAATTGTGCGGTTTTCAGCAATCTATTAACCAGTGTCGTTGAGGAATATTTTCTGAAAAGACTCAACTCTAAGTGAAGGAGAACATGCAGCCCAATTTAAAAAATTTTTAAGTCGGGTTAATCCCAGCTATACCAGCAATCTTGCCTAAAAATCTTCAAGGGCCTGTTCTGTTTGAAAGGGAGCTTAATTCGATTTGCACGCCACTGCCTTATTAACAATTCAAATAACGTGCTAATTGTTCGGTCGAATTTAATCGCTTTGATCTGTTGTTTACTGCTTGGATCATCTTCCCTGATCTTCGTAACATTGAATTTATTGTTCGCAATTCGTTTGTAAATGAACATGCAGCAATAAAATTGCGAAAAATAATGCAAAAAGACTGGCAATTGAGGAGGAAAGCAAGATTGCACATGAAAACTTTCCAAGCCACTCCCTGCTTCGGTCTGTTTCATAAAAGCTTGATGTATTAGCGTCTTTTGATATAAGTTCGATATGGAGGAATTCAATTTTCGAAAACCAAATTATATGCATGTGTTTTTCGAAGAAAAACCAATTTGGAACGTGATTGGTTTTCAATATTCTTTCTCCAGTTTTACTTGAGATTTCACGAAATGAAAATCGCGAGTTATTTTAAAGAAACTCTCAGAAAGGCGCTGTTCTGGTATAAATGGCATCAAACTCCCCAATGACTGTGCGAATCCACTAAACAATGGACTTATCTAAATTGAAAGTCGCTTAGCTGCAAATGCCATTTAAATTCAATGTTTAAAGATTCAGTTTTCCGAAGCTCAAGTTGGAAAACTTCTGCAGTAGAATCTTTAACTTGGAAGTAATTGAAGTTGACAAAGTCGTTGACTTTCATTTACTCTGATCTAATTGTCTTTTCGCGCCTGGCTTGAGCGAGCCAAATAAGGTGAAGGAAATATAAATCGGCGCATCAATAAAATAAGGGATTTGCCGATTAAGCAAAAAACATATTTCATCTGAACACTGAATGGGAGTTTTATTGCCGCACAAATCCACTGGCATATTGCGGTTTATGCGGGTTTTAAAAGACGCTTAAGCGCTGTTGGAATATTAATTAGAAAGGTCCAGGACTGTCTAAGAACAATTATTCTCCGGTTTCCGTTCGCAGTTTTAAATTAATTGCCACATCTCCCAGTTTGTCGCAATTTTCGGTCCGTTAATTTCATGCGTTTGTGAAAGTATGCAATTTTCCCCATAGAGTTAAGATGCTTTCGCGGCTTAAGCTTCAAGCTGATGAGTTTTTCGGGTTTCAAACTCAGTTTAGTACAAATCGCAAAGCGGAAAACCGTTCTGAGGATGAATCTATGAACGCCTTAAAGCCTGAAACACCTCAGGAGCCTGAATGGTCCTTTAGGGAGAAAAACTTTCGCGCATGGAAACATGGAAAGACAAACTAAAATCGAGAAGGAGTGGAAAGCAAAGTGAAAGGAAAGAAAATTGATTGAAATTAATCTATTTTATATACATAGTACAAGAAATCTTCAGATGTGGTTTGCTCTGCTGTAAGCCTATAAGCAAACCATCTTGGAAAATTCATATAAATGTATATACAGGGTGCCCGGAAAAGATGCGTCCAACGCTTAACGAAGGAAATCTACTGCAAAAATGAGTGTGACAAGTTCCTATAACGCTTTTGCGAAAACTCACTAGTAACAGATCTACCGGGCGTTAACGTTAGACTTAAAAAAAATTACAGTTTTAGGGGTTCATCCATCCTCAAACCATCTTAATCCTCTCCTTCTATCCCTTCTAGAAAAGTTTCTTGTGCATCTGCTCTTGGTCTTATGTCCTCATTTCTGATTCTTTCCAACTCAGATATTCCTTCACTGCAGATAGTCCATTTCTACGGAATTTATTTTTCCTTTCATTTCCTACAATTTACTTCCGCCTGAGCGAGCTGTCCGACTCCACTATTGTCCTTCCTATATGTTTGTTCACCTCTCTTGAAATGTTTCTGTCCCACCAAACTGAAGTTAAGCAACCAACTTGGAAGAAGCTGAAGAGTTTTGGGGCTTTTAGGCCGCCGTGGAAAAACGCTTCATGACATTTCGCTTTCGAAAAACACACAGGGAAACCTACATTACTGTGGCAAAATAGAAACTTCTGAACTTTGCGGATAAAATAATAAAACCGCCCAAAGCGTTTTGCCCCCGTTCTGGTAAACGACAGGCAATGACAAGCTCAACTAACAGGCCTTATTTTCCATTATTGCAAACATTCAGCAATATGGCCCCAAAACGGTAACGGGAAATTTGTGTCTCATTTATTTGCCTTTGCCGCCCCCAAGCCGCCCACCAATGTGAAGAAGTAGCGGTAGAACTGGAGGCCGATGCCAAATGGGGGTTTTATCGGGAATTTAATATGCAGATCACAATCACTGGAAACCTTTTGAGCGGAATGCTGGAACAAAGTTTCGATGGTTAAATGAAAATAAAGGTTTGGATGCGATACTTGGTGGTTTATGGAAGTTTTAAGGGCATTAGCGGTGTTGTTCTGAGGAGGAAATCGTAAGGTGATCACGTAAGGCCCTTAACCGTCAATTGCACTTTTTGCGTAAAATTTGGTTTCATATTTCCTGCAGTTTGAACTTGTTGAAACTGAGTTGCTTGGTTTGGAGGAGCTTTTCCGGTTTTATTCAATGTAAATTTATAAAATCTTCGATTATTCTTAAACCTGATCTTTGAGGGCTGTTTTCAATGTTTTTATGTAAAACGCAAATGTGTTCTTATTGGTGATAAATTATGTAGGCCGTTGAAATTCAAAGGAAAGCCTGGGGAGTAAGCAGCAAGTAAAAAAACTTTTTCCTTTTATCCCGGCGTTGCAAAGGCCTGAAAGTTTGGCGCTCAAAGCGGAAAATCTCTTAATTTTTGACCGAGTTATTCGGAAATATTAAAATCCGCTTTTTTACCGCCGAGGCTTCTGATTTCGCATTCATCGCATTTTCAAAGTGGAATTAATTATTATCGCCCGTATAAATAGTAGCTAGCAAGCGTTTCTGCACTGTACTTTGCTGTTAAATATGAGATTCAAACCGCCTTTAAATTAGTTCATCTCCTGCTTCTGACAGTTTTATTATTGCATGAGGTAATATGTTGCACGCCAAATCGGCGCTTTTACTCGGGAAATTTGAAATGATAGCGGGAATTAATCCCGATTTAAAATGGGAATGTTTGTGCGCCTTTTCCAAGGAATGCCGCGAGAGCTTTGCACAATTTCCATTAACATTTTTCTTGGATTTTTCATCAGGTTAGTGAATCGTTATTTTGATTTCTGTACGCGCGAGCAGGATTAGAGTAGGTTTTAGATGCCAAAAATAAAAATCTTGTGTTTTCGTATTTATCCTAATCTGGTTTGCGGACGAGCTAACGGGGAAATAACATGCTGATGAGCCAATTTCCATACTAGAGAAACTTCAAATAAATACTACATTTACTGGCCAAGGTTTCCAACTATTTTGATATTACATGCGCGTATTGTTACAGTTGAGCATACAATTTTAGCTGCAAACAGTCATAATGGGGCTTGCGATAAATTTAATTGGAAAATTGCGCGTTTAATTAATTAACAATTTACAAAAGGTTCGCATAGTTGTGACTGAATGCGGTCTTTCACTTTAAAATTTTAGATTATGAAAGCGTGGATAATAATTTCTTCCTGACGTTTCACAAGCATGAGTGGCTTGCATCTTCAGAGGCAGTTTTTCAGGCCCCCCCTTCGGTCACGACATTCGTTTAGACGCCAAAAAATGCGAAACTTGCCAATTGTTCAGCTCAATTCTCCAATCAGCGTGGTGCCCGAAGGGCTCAGCACAACAAATTCATCAGAAACTGATGAGTTTTTCGGGCTTTTAGGCTGTCATTGAAAAAATCTCTTCGTGACGTTTGGCAAGCACGAGTGGCTCGCATCTTCAGATTAATCCTGCGTCGAGCAAACCACCCTTGAAGATGAAAGCCACTCGTGCTTGCGAAACGTCATCAAGAAATTCTGTGCCACAGCGGTCTAAATGCTCGAAAAACTGACCAGCTCTAAAACTACAGTATTCCAAGCGACATTGTCCAAAACTGCTGCAGGATAATGTTGAAAGCTTCTCACGATCAACATTATTCTCTGAATGCCGACAAGTTGCGTAAATAAGTCTTTAGGGAGTCGAAAGAAAAACATGCTTGCAGGCTTTATCAAAGATTAAAGAGCCCCCTTTCATTTGCTGCAAAGCTGCGAGCCAAAGAGAAATAATGTTCGGAAAGCATGAAACCACATTATTAGAATGCCAGTTTGGCAGATATCCAGATTCAGAATGCTGTATTTTGGGCCAAAGGGCTTTTATTATGCGAACATCAATCACACCACGTCCAATATTATTATTGATCAGGCAGTTTCTCGAATCCAATTAATGCAATGCGTCCTGTTTTTTTAATCAGCCTCACATTGTTTTCAAACTGGCACATTTATTAAGAACTCCTGAAATGGGTTTCGTTCGTTTGGCGAATTAAATTGAAATTTGTCACAAACATTTACGGCAGAATCCCATGTTATTGTCCGTTTGATCCATGTAATACCAAAGGGTCAGGATCGATTTGTCCGCCTTGCCGGGCTGAAGCCCTGCGACATGAAGATTTGTCTGAATCCAGTCTTGGGATATGTTCGTCACATTATAAGCCTCCCAAAGGGTCGAAAGGAAAATTTGATTTGCGATAGAAGCTGCATTAGGCACTGTTGTCTTAACGGCCCATCGAATGCCTCGTTGAAGAAAATTTTCCTTTTACAAACTGTGTCTAGTCGGTGATGAAAAGCACTTTCCAGGCGCTATATAATTAGGCTATATTTCTCGGTGCAATAGTTCCAAGGGGAAAAATATGCTTCGTCGTAATGAATTTTTATGAACCTGAGCCATGAATGATAAATAAAAGGCAGTCGAGCCTCCACTTTAATAAAAGGAATATTTTTCCTATTGTGCCAGCTCGGTTCTCGTCTAAAGCTCGCTCAAGGAAGACAGTCTGCATGTAAACAATATTAAGTTGAATATGCAACATCACTCACGTGAATTGAACAGGATGGCACAAAGACTTTGGGGTAAATTGGGGCAAGGCTAGGATCTTTTGAGAGCCTAATAACCGAACCTCACATAGGGTTAAGTAACTGACGGTAGCAAGCGCTCTAAATGACTGGGCTCTTAGAAGCACCATAGAGATGAGGAGAAAGGCCACAGGAGAGTTGATTGGAACCCCAAGTGACGCCAAGACAACATCCAAATGGTTGATGTCAAGGGGTCGCTGGGCCCTGAGAACAGTCTGAAAAGACACCTACACCTACTAGGAATTGGTGATAGCCCCGTATGTCCACAATCACAATGTGGAATGGCGGAGGAAACATCATACCACCTATTAGGAGTCTGCCATCATTGTCATCATGGTCTACTAGGAGGCGCTTCTTCGGGGCCTCCACACTCTCCCGCATCCAATTGTCTTCCGTGGAGTGGAGACGGAGATGGAGCCTTTGTCAGGGAGACGGGACGCATGTACAGTACTACTACTTACCACTTGGGGTAAATTGAACGCACTGCTTGAAGAATGGGCAAATAAATTTTATATAAAATATCGCAGACATTGATTTTTCTTGCATTATCCGGCAGTATTCGGTTCATAGTCCAGTAGAGCGATTACAGCCGCCAGATGAATAATGTTCAATGCAAAAGCGAAAAGACTTGTCAAAAACAGCAATTCATTAATCATGTAGATTGCTGAAAAACACTTCCTCTCTATTGAACATTTGATTGATTCCGTCATGGCTTTTCAGAGCTAAAGTTAGAGCAAATGTACGCAAAGTTAGAGCAAAGCTAATTGAAACAGAAAAAATTTGTGTTTTTTCTCTCAATTCTCTTTTACGCCTAGAGTTTTCATTATATTTCTGGCACACTTCGTGAGAAAACTATAAACACAGCATGATGCAAAGATCCTTTGAAATAGCTCGCTTTCTGTTTCCGCTAGACGCACAGATTACCATTGTTGAGGCACAAAGCTCCTGCATATGGACTTTAATATGAACTAGAAGGAAACCGCCTAGATGGAATGGAAGCAAAAACGCCAAAGGGCTTTAAAAGTTAATTTAATTTTCTGGAATTATGTGTTTCGGTTGCAACCGGCAACAATTTGGATTTGTTTAGTCAGGTGCATTATTTCGATGTTTCCAGGACAAGTCGGTTGATGTAAATTGCATAAATCATCGATAGGACATGAAGAATTTGCATTTGTTCTAGAAATGGCACTCGAGTGATTTATTTGAGCAAAATACGGAGAACTGAGAACAGACTTCCGCCAAATACTCTGGCATTGTTTACGAGACATGATAGATAGCGTATTGAAAGCTCCAGCTTCTGGGAAGCTAATAATATCGTTCAAATGGAGTTGGAGAATAAATTGCTATTGTTCCATATGTAAGCGTCGAACATTGGAAGCCTGGTTTGGCTAAACGGGAATCGTCAATCTGTTTCAAAATGTTGTTGCTGCGTAAATACAGTTTTAGACAAACCGAAGTTATCCAGTCTGTTTAATTGCCTGTTGGCAAACTTACAATGAGTTTCTCGATATTTGAAGCAGAATAAAGTTTAATGGAGGATTTTGCTTTATTTTTTGGGGATTTACTAAAAACCCTTGAACTAAAAGTTTGCGGTAATTGCCCACCTTTCCTGCTGACTTTCGAACCTGTTGCACAACTTCGTTTGATCATCTAACGAATTCTCACACTGATTAAACGTGCAGCAGCCGCCACAGTTTCGAGTGTCTTTTACCAAAAAGTTATTAGAAGCGCTTTCAGCTTCAAATTGGCAATTGATGATGGAATGGAGCGCCTCAAAAGGCGAGATCAATCGAAGCTCTAAAATCGTATATAAGTCGACGCAAATGCGATTTCAAAAGATCGAAGTTAGCGGCAAAAGGAACAATTAATTGTGTGCATTTTCAACTTCCTGCAAGCTTTTGCGCTTTGTCTTAAATTTAACGCAATAATTTTTTTATCGAATCATAGCTTGGCTCTTGGAAAAAACTTAAATCGCCCTAAATGTGTGAAATTCTAAAATGTAAACCTGCTCGAGCGCTGTAAAGCGACATAACTGCAAACATTAGCTAGTTCTAAGCGGATTTTTAAAATTTTCAATTGCCTCTATCTGCCCAAAATGGTCTCAAACACCCTGTATATTACCCTGAAGAAGCTTCTAGGGTCAATAACTATCCACTGAGCTCAAAAAACGCACATGTTAAAATTCGATTTTGTTTGAAAAATTCAAAAGGTCTTTTACTATTTTTTGGAAATAACTCAAATCGCTGGACACTATTTTTATCGGAAGGAAGTGAGAAATCCAACCAGCACATAGACAAACCTGCTAGAGCACGGTAAACCGTAATAACTGCAAAAATTAGCTGGTTTTAAGCGATTTTTTTAAATTTCCGATTTTCCATTGCCCCTATCTGCTCCACATGGTCTCCAACACCCAGTATATGTCCATGAAGTAGCTTCCATCGTCCAGAACTATCCATTGAAGCTCAAAAACGTACATGTCAAAACTCACTTTTTGGGCTAAAAAATCGTGCAGAAAATGCGACCGGTCTGTAATGTAGGTCTCCCAAATAGCTGAGGATAAACAACGTATACTTTTTTCTGTTTGAGCTGCTCGATATGGCCCGAAGGCGGACTTCGACTGTGACCAAGAAAACATGGCACTACTTAAACACCCTGTACAATATCTTGCTTATCTTATAAATGAAATTTTGTCCAAGAATAGAGCTATGATTTGATGTCTATGAGCTATGAAATGATCCACAGTTAAAAGTTAGGGAATATTTAAGCTACGAATAAAGAAATTGCAAAAGCAATGTAGGTCAAGCGAATAATTGGGTGCTGAACCTTCTATTCTATCTCTCCATGGTGCATAATTTAGAGCTACTGAACTTTAATTAGCTGTGCTGGTTTCGTTAAAAGTCGCCCAGTGCTAGTAAAAAGCGAGTCAAAACTCCGTTTTTGTTGTACTTTATGCCCGCGTAATTGAATTCCCGACACTTTACCCTCATTCCAGCCCCGGCCGCCCATTCTGGATGTCTTGAAATTGCATTAAAAGTGGAACTGCATTCGGAGCTGGCCACCGAACTAATCTAAGTTTTCCCCCCTTAATTGCGCTGACGGTTAAAAATTCTATACATTCTTAAGCGTACCAGATAATCGACTTTTCGATGTTCCAGTTCTTAGCCGAGCAGTTTTCTAGGTAAAGAAACTGAAAGCTTTACCGACATTGAGTGATGGTCGCTGGCAAAACGTGCCAGCAACTTCAGGCGCTCAGCTCTTAGTACTACACGAAATCGTGGCGTAAATTCTTATCTGTTCATTACCATTAATTATGGTAAAAGCTGGCACACTTTGCTCGCTTCCAAGTGCCACTTTTAAGATAAATGTGCTTTAGCTAAAGCATTTTCCTTTAGTTTCAAGTTGATTGCGTCGAAGGTCCACCACGTGCTGTCCTATACACCTACACTCTGTATGATATTCGCAGTTTCACGCTGACTGGATGACGAAATGATTATGGGTCACGGCCAACATCCTCCTAAGCAATCTGCTAAAGACTGTTAAACTTCCTCGATCATTAATCACATTTCTATGGGATGGATCGAGCGCGAATATAATCTGGGGCGCTACTTAAGATGACGCCTACAGTTTGACCCTAAAATGTGTCAACATGACCAGTTTTTCTCAGTGGCCAATGGGCCAAAGACGAAATTATCACTTAGGCAGGCTTGCAACTGTTGAAAAAATCACTTTCTTGGAATCTGTAGATCATTAGCTTTACGGTGCTTCGGGAAAAGTTCAACAAGACGCTCCACTAAAAGCTTCCACTTTAATGGAAAGCTTTTGTCGTGAAATGCACTGTTTTTCCTAGGTCTTGTAGGATGGCGCTTTAAAACTGCTCAGCTTTTGAAGCTTTTAAGCTTCGATTTGTCGTTCTAACTAAAACAAAAAACATTCCTTAACTGATTGCCTGAGCAATGAACTTAGGCTTAATGCGGAGTCGAATGACCAAAGCTAGTCATTGGGAAGTTGAACCACTTCCCAATAGACTTAGCCAGAATATTCATAGAGCCGATTGGCTCAGGAGACATTGCAGCTCTTATCAGGGCAAATTAGGCGACTTAAAGCTGTTTGGTATGCATGTGATAGTGTCCAATTTACTGGTGATGCGGATTATCAAAGTCCGAGCTGCAAACTTTGCCAGCGGCGCCTTGGCGGAATTTTGAGCAAAAACTTTCCATTTTCATCATCAAAATGGATATGCCCTCTTTATAATAATAACCCTCTAATAGGTTCGATTAAATGGCGCTATTAAAGTTGATATTTCGGTCGTAAATTTCCGATAACTGACCGCGATTTATGGCTCTGGACAAGAGGCAAAAATATTCCCAAAGCAAGGAAACCCACTTAAGCCATGTTAATGCATAAAGTTTGGCAATAACTTTACATTTGAAACGGAGGTTTTTTCTGAATCTTCCTTAGCATTTTTCCTGCAAATAATGGACAAGTTACTACATGAGATTAGGAAAACTTGGCCACAAAAAGAGGAACGGGTTGAAACTGGCTCGCCAACTTCCGCAAATGCCTTCTCCATTTGTCACCAGTGAGTTTGCGGAGTTTCGCTGCAGACGTCTGGATATTTTCGTCCGATTTAATTACGTTAACTTCGGGAAGCCGCTACGTATGTATGATTTATTATTATACGAAATGAAACATTGAATTCACTGGAATCATATTTCAATTAGTCCTATTTCGGTTGGTTAATAGAACAGTTTAGACCATTTGGTGCGTGATTTACGAAATTATAATAACTCCCTTGGCACAGGCTTCAGATTCGCAAAAACATCCCTTTTTTCCTGAAAATTCTGATGTGAACCTTGATATTTCAGAACTCTCGCATTTTTGCCCATCAATTCAACTATGGAGTAATCTCCGGCCTGAATTGAAATTCCCTTGATTTGAACTTTGGCAATTTCGCTTGCTATTCAAAAAAAACATCTGGATTTTAAATGCTTAATGCAAACCTATTTTAACAGCTTGTGTAAAAATGTGTTAATACTCCAAGTTATATTCCGAAAAACCCGGGTTTAATAAATTGAGTACATCCTCAATACTCGAGGAGTTTCAGGTGTTTTTTAGGACGCAAAAGACTTGATTTTTTTGTGGCAAAGCTCTAAGAAAATTCTTCTCTTTGTTGTTGGGGATTTCACCTGGAAAGGATCCCACTGTTTGCGATTTGCCCGCATCAGGGGGATTTTGGAAAACTTCCTCTAAATGCGCTGAAAGTTATGGGAAATTGAAACCGTTGGCTATTAACTTTTGCTCTCGCAATCCACTTAAGGGAGACTGGATGTTTTATTTGTTGCGAGATTATGGGGAAAGTTTGATTGCCCACAATTTCATGACAAAAGAAAAATATTTTGGAATCTGGATGATTATATGCCATCTAGAGTGGAATTGGGCGCATCCGGATTGCTTCATTGCGAAAATTTCCAGTTTTTTCTTTCGGGAAATTGACCCTGCAAAGGATGAATTTAATTAAATTTCCGCGGGTCCAAGACAAACTTTCTTCTGTGAAAGACGCATTATTTTTCGTTGTTCGCGGCGTAAGCGACTGAAGGTAAACTTAATCGGAAAATATTAGCTTAAGGTCTGGATGAATATTAAATTGGGGCCAAATTCCCCAATTATTAATTATTCGTGTAAATCGGAACCGAAACCGAACTTATTAAATTAATTAATTATGGATTGTTGGCGGCGTGCGAAATACACATTTCAAGGGTTTCTGGCAATAAGCTTGAGATTGGGATCTGATTGTGGAATTTTAATTTGCGGCGTTTGCAACGAATAAAGTTATACGAGCTTTTATTTTGAAATTTTATAAACAAATGTGTATCATACACCCATAAATTATGTGTACATTTATTGTGCGACATAAAATTGATTAATTTCAATCAATTTTCTTTCCAGGTGTCATAATCAGTGTGTTTTTCTCGATTTTTGTTTGACTTTTTTGCCTTCATCCGTACAAGTTTTTCTTTTTTAAGGACCTTTCAAGCTCGGGAAGTTTTTTGGGTTTTTAGGCGCTCATGGATTTGTTCCTGACGTTTTGCTTGCTCAAGTGACTTTCATCCTCAGAGGTGGCTTTCGTTTGCCAATTCGTCAATTTACAAGAAAGAGGTTTTGCTCTGTGCCGATGAAAATGTTATTTCCCGACCGCCTAAAAGCTGGAAAACCTCACCATTTGCAGCATAGGATGTTTTATTTAATTTAGAAACTGAATGGATAAATCATTTAATTTAACCACGCGCATATTCTTAAGAGCGCCCCCTAAGCAAACTAATGCTTTTATGATTAAAATACCTGCCGGTTAGGGCTGGATGATCCAGAACTAGGCCAAGTCCATCAGCATGTTTAAGATGTCTTCTTCCTTATGGAGCAACGGCTAATCCCGTAGAGTGTAGCTTAGTGTCAGCTTATAAATTGCAGCTGTTAGTTAGCTACAAGTAGAATTACTGATATGGAGTGTAAACTGGATGAAAGCCAATTTTTCGCCTGCTCGAACAACCCAATTAGTTCACGGATTACACGAGCATCTGCAACATCCCGGATAGTTAGAGTTAAGCAACGATGGGCATTAGCATAATTTTAATTTGTTTTATGCAGATTTTGACGATTTAACGTTATTCACTTTAAAGACATTCACATTTTTCTTTTCGTCTCTAGTATTTAAAACCCGCTTATGCATGTTTCTGTTAAAAATCAATGGAATTTATCTTCCATTTCCAGAAGGTATATTAGTAGCGCACCCTAATCCGATTTTCACTTCCATGTTGTTTCGCAAGTTCGTACAAAATGCGTGTCGTGAATTCGAAAGTAATTCGTATTATTCCGCAAAACAACGCCGTTACGGTGTATTCTACCCCAAGGCCCTGTTCAGAGAGGAAAAATGCAAATTTTAATATTAGTCTTCTTATTTTGGTTTGCTTGTTATTAGCCTGAAATTGCTGGATTATTATTAAATTACTGAGGAAGCTGTTTCCAGACTAATGGAAGAATTAAAGGGGATTTGCACCGATGGGTAATTGAACAGGCAACTGAGCAGTCCAGAAAGTATATTCAATGAATTCAAGGAATATTTATTAATCATTCTAGGGCTAAATATCCTGTCCGCGTCCCGAAACCGAAAGGTAAAATATTCAAAAATAAAAGTTTGAATTATTAAATTCGCCCCAACCTGTCAGCAGCAGAAAAAAATTGCTGACACTCGAATGTTCCGCTTTCTAATCAGTTTAACTCAGCGCTTTTTGCGGAAAATTTACGAATATGTGTTCTATTTTCGCTTTGCGGTGGAAAACGGAAAAACAAACATGAAACTGCGTTACTTCCGGCCTGAACAAGAGCGCTTTCGATGTCACATTCGAGCTGAAAGCTCGACAGGGGAATTGTGTCGATTTCGGTTTTCATTTCTGTGATTTGTCTAATTGCCGTTCAGGATAAATACAGTTTTTATCAGCCCTTTTTGAGTTCCAACTCCTAAGGGATCGGAAAATATTCTATTTTTGTAGAAGCTATGCATTTTGGGGTCACTTTTATAAGATTTCCCGTTTTATCCAGGCAAATCCAATGAATAAAATCTCGATTGAAAGCTCGAAGCAACGGGCGCAGTTCTTAAAAAGCCATTAAAGACCTCAACGTTTTTTTTTTGCTGTGCTAGAGCATCAGCTATGATTGATTACAGCTCGAATTTGATTCAGATTTCCACTGAAAAAGCAAACTCACCCTAATGAACACAGTAGAAAGGTCGCTGACCGAAACGGGTTCTGAATTGGGACGAAGATGGCAAATATCCCGATTTAACTCATTGGATAACTCCCGTTTAATTATGTAGCTATTTCGAGTGTTTTAGGGTCTTTACAATAGACTTTCTGTATGGAAACCAAATGTAGTTTACACATTCTAAGCAGTTAAAAGGAAATGTTTTGTCGCAAACCCAATTTCGAGAAATTGGATACCGGAGGGCTGTAAATGCGTTACTTTTATCTCACAAAACCCTCTCTTCTAGGCTGATGGCCAAGGTTGATGGTGCGACCTTTTGCCCGGAGTTTTATTGGATTGTATTATGTGATAAAATGGTTTACTTGAACAGCGAAATCACTTAGTCCCAGCATTTAAATTGACCAAAATTTGGCATTACCTTGGGGGTTTTTTTCGGAAATTTCAGAAAATCCTGCTCAATTAGTGAAAAAGTCATTTATAATAAGTGGAACCTAATGGGAGGAAAAGGGCGAAATAACTAGGGAAGCATTGACAGTGTGAAATAAAGCAGCTTTATCAACGTGTACAACCGCCGGACTTGGCGGCGCTAAATTTATTAAAGTGTAGCATTCAGTTAAGTTTATATCCGTATATGAATATCGCCGTGAAAAATGAAGGCAATCATGCAGCGTGGAATGATTAATGATGGTCCCTTTTTAGCAGGAAACCCATCGTCACAATGCGCCTTTCACTCAACAAACGTATTCAGAAGCACTTAATACTTTAATAGTACAACATAACAAAACCCTGAAATTAATTTGGAACCTTGTTCAGTTCGGTTCGTTTCATTCGCGTTTGCTTGCGAACGTTCCGCGATTTGCCAAGGCAGTTTTCCGAGAAGCACTGGAAAATACGAAAGAGGGTGTTAAGATCAATGGCACCCTCATAAATAATGTACGATTCGCTGACGATGCGGTGGTACTCGCCGACTACCAGGTCTGCAGAACATGATGAATCTAATCGCTGAGCACAGCGAACAATACGGTCTTCAAAGGAATGTTGCAAAGACTAAAATTGTTGTATTCTCATAAACACCGAGACGCGAAGCCCTTGGAATTAAGAATGAAGCCGTGGAGCAAGTTTCATCCTTTAAGCATCTGGGAGCTCTTGTCAACGAGTCCAACGATCCTAAAAAAGAAATCGTGTCTAGGATCGAACAGGCCAGGAAAATCTTTACACCCATGAAACTCTCCTCACTAGCCGAAACTGAAGCATGCAATTACCAGTCCTCTCTGGTTCTGAGAACTGGACTTTCAGCAATCAATGGAGAAGCGAATCAATGCCTTTGAGATGTACCTGTACCGTCCTGTGCTGCCCGTGTCCTGGGTAGATGGGGGTCATTAATGAGGAGATCCTCAGACGAATGGATAAAGACAGAGAGCTTATGTGGGCCATCAAAGAGCGTAAGCTACAATACATAGGACACATAACGAGAGGAGAACGTTATGGGATCCTAGGACTCATCATTGAGGAAAAAATCAAGGGCAAAAGATCGATAGGAAGGCGACCAAGGATACCCTCGAAGCTGTCGTACTTCCATGGGCCCAACAGCACTTTGGCAATGCGGATTGGACGTTCCAACAGGACTCGGTTCCGGCCCACAAGGCGAAAGCGACTCAGGACTGGTGCCGGACCAATTTTCCGGATTTCATCTCGTCGGCGAATTGGCCGCCCTACTCGCCAGATCTCAATCCGATGGGCTACAATATGTGGTCTATTTTGGAGACCAGGGCCTGTGCTACAGCCCACAAAACTTTGGAGTCGCTGCGTCGGGAATGGGACCGATTGCCGCCAGAAGAGGTGCGGGCGCGACAGAAAATTTTTGGAAGCGTTTGGTGCTCTGCCGAGACGCGCAAGGAGGCCACTTCGAAACCGGCTGCGTATGTTGTAGTCAAAATAGTTGTTTATTGCTCTTTGTTGATAAATTTTGTTTTTATTGAAAGTTAAACATTTTATGAAGTTTTTGCTAGAGGTCTTTTTTTATTGTCACCCTGCATTTAATCATCCGGTACAAAAAGTTTATTACATCTGTGTTGCTGATCTAATACTTAAATTTTGTCCAAAAATGGAGCTACGATTATTCCTCACAGTGGAAAGTTAAAATTTGGGGCGCAGTATATTTTATTAAACAGATTTTTTGGGTTCTTGGTAAAACACATTTGGCAAATTTTTGAGATCTTTAACGGAAGATTTTCAAGCGAGACCCGCTTTAGCGATGACGGCCTGGAAAGTTTGGAAAACCCCCTGTTGGATATACATATATAAAAACGTAAAAACTCAGTTATTTTACAGCGTTCGAAGCGCTAAAGAATAGTTTAGTCACTGTACTTGGGAAACGAAACTTTTTCATACCTACGTTCATGTTGATGGAAACCTGTTTTCATATTTCGACCGCGGAAATCCGACCTTGCATTTTGTGTACGCATATATGAATAAACAATGTGAATATATGTATCCAGTTAATGGCATTACAAGTGCTTTATTAAACATGCGTCTCGAAAGCAGGCACTAAAATTAATTTGCCTTTATTATGCATTCACGACAGAGCTCGTTATATTTAATTTGGTTTCATAAGCTGCCAAGTTAGTTCGCAGCTCGGCTTTCCAGTTTATTTATTATAAGTTTCTTTATTAAAACAGCTACTGGAAAAAGACAGTAAACCCTCTAGGAATGCTTTTGTTCATTGAAGACATAAAGAATAAAATTGGAAAATGGGGCTGGTGTGTCGCACATCGCAGTATTTCCTCACTAATAAAACGTGAAAAATCCAGGAATATTTACACTTTTATGGTCGAAATCATAAATCTTGTGTTTACGACAGTTCTAACGATAATGGCGGTCATCCAATACCTAAATCAGATGAGCGCGAAAAATGTTTGTCCACTTTTCCGAGCTTACGATAACGCCCTGACCGCTTTTAAGCCGGCTGCAAATGGAAAGTCAGATTCCGGTTTATCAATTTTTTCCACCGAATTAATGAGCTTTTCACCCGGACTGGTGATTTCCAAATGGAAAGCTCTTGTTTCGCATCAAAGTTAAAATGTGAATTAATTTACTAAATGCACCCCAAACTAACCAGTAGCTGAGTTGCATTTCCATAAATGCACTTGCACTCATTAAGGTTCATTGCCGACATGTTTTCGCAACTTTGCGCTAAAACTGATAAGATAAGCTTGCAGGCTTGGTTCAATGAAATGAAATTATGCAACTTGTTAAGGAAGCATTAATATCCAGATAAATTTCAGTTTAGGAGCCAGCCATATGGGCTGATGTTGCAAAGTGAATGCTCTCAGCCAATATGCCTGCACTTAATGGATGTTGATGTGATTCCTGTTTATGTTTAAAGAATTGCAGGATGAAGATGAAGATGTGAAGACTGTTTATCTGCATCCGAACCCCATTACTCTAAACTATGCGGACAGTATGCTGGAAACTTTGCGCCATGTAATTGGAACAGTTTGCATTTGGCCTCGAGTAGTTTATGTATTGCGATACGACAGGAAACTCATGGGATGTAACTGCAGTTATTATTGCATTGTGCGGACGGCTGTGTTTACTTTCCATTCCAGCAGCTTCCGTGTGTTGATTCTTTGCTCTCATTCTCCTAATTAATTTTCCTAGTCGCTCATCCAGATTTTCCTAAATTAGTTTTATCAAAACTCGCTTGCCGTGAAATTTGCAAACAAAGCTGAAAATGCCATTTACTGGCTGCCTATTATCCATTTACATCCACCTTCAAATCCAACGCGGAGAATGTTATCTGGCGTATAAAAGGGCAGACTTTCACGGCTTTAATCTGGGCTAGATGTTGTAATATCGTTACAACCGTCGTAAACACCCGATTTATGTTTTCGACTGTAAAAGTGTAGACATGCTGAAACTTCCCCTCTGCATGCCAGCCCGAAATCGATCGAGGATTCGTATATCAAGCTTATACGTATTGGCATGTTCGTTCATTGGTAGTGACATGTAATGAGCAGGCTTGTGGAAGGCTCTAAATAATCACGCTTTTTATATATGAGATGCTTTGGGTTTTCTGGCGGCTGATTGGCGGTTAGTTGAAAAAGCTCCATGCAAGTGGTCTGAATTAATGAATTTTGCAAGGAAGTCGTTGAAAAATGCTTTAGACTCTTCAGATCTGGAATAAGCGTGGATTTTGACTCATTTGGAGCTGTTTAGAGCGGTCGCAACTTTTAACCCACGATATCTCCTTTATTAAAGACGCAAACAATTTCTTTATGCACATTAGGGGTTTCTTAGGTCGGAAAGCATTTATTGATCGCAAAAAACAGGTATGTGAAATTTTGATTTTTGATCGAAATCGGGTCGATTTTTTCAAAAAATATCAAATCGTACAAAATGCCTCAAATTTCACATCATTTTCATCTGAAGGCAGCGTGGAATGCAACGAGCTACTTGAAAAGACGCCTAAAGCTTCAACACCGGTATAATCGAGGTTTTTTGCTCATTTTGAGCGATTTTTGAGCGGTCGTGATATGTAACGGACGATATATCCTTTATTAAAGACGCACACACTCTATATATGCACATTAGGAGGTTTCTTAGGTCGGAAGGAATTCATTGAGCTAAAAAAACACGTACGTGAAATTTTGATTTTTGATCGAAATTTTCCTAAGGGTGAAGGTCGATTTTTTCAAAAAATATCAAGTCTCTCAAAATTCCTCAAATTTTACATCATTTTCATCTGAAAGAAGCGAGAAATGCAACGAGCTAATTGAAAATGACCCATAAAGTTTCAACTCAGAAAATTTCGACGTTTTCTGCTCATTTTGACCGATTTTTGCGCGGGTGCGATCTTTAACCGACGATATCTCCTTTATTAAAGACGCAAACACTTTATAACGCACATCAGGGGGTTTCTTAGGTCGGAAGGAATTCATTGAGCTAAAAAACACGTACGTGAAATTTGATTTTTGATCGAAATTTTCCTAAGGGTGAGGGTCGATTTTTTCAAAAAATATCAAGTCTCTCAAAATTCCTCAAATTTTACATCATTTTCATCTGAAAGAAGCGAGAAATGCAACGAGCTAATTGAAAAAGACCCATAAAGTTTTAACTCCGAAAAATTCGACGTTTTCTGCTCATTTTGACCGATTTTTGCGCGGGTGCGATCTTTAACCGACGATATCTCCTTTATTAAAGACGCAAACACTTTATAACGCACATCAGGGGGTTTCTTAGGTCGGAAGGTATTCATTGAGCTAAAAAAACACGTACGTGAAATTTTGATTTTTGATCGAAATTTTCCTAAGGGTGAGGGTCGATTTTTTCAAAAAATATCAAGTCTCTCAAAATGCCTCAAATTTTACATCATTTTCATCTGAAAGAAGCGAGAAATGCAACGAGCTAATTGAAAAAGACCCATAAAGTTTGAACTCCGAAAAGTTCGACGTTTTCTGTTCATTTTGACCGATTTTTGCGCGGGTGCGATCTTTAACCGACGATATCTCCTTTATTAAAGACGCAAACACTTTATAACGCACATCAGGGGGTTTCTTAGGTCGGAAGGTATTCATTGAGCTAAAAAAACACGTACGTGAAATTTTGATTTTTGATCGAAATTTTCCTAAGGGTGAGGGTCGATTTTTTCAAAAAATATCAAGTCTCTCAAAATGCCTCAAATTTTACATCATTTTCATCTGAAAGAAGCGAGAAATGCAACGAGCTAATTGAAAAAGACCCATAAAGTTTGAACTCCGAAAAGTTCGACGTTTTCTGCTCATTTTGACCGATTTTTGCGCGGGTGCGATCTTTAACCGACGATATCTCTTTATTAAAGACGCAAACAATTTATAACGCACATCAGGGGGTTTCTTAGGTCGGAAGGAATTCATTGAGCTAAAAAACGACGTACGTCAAAATTTTGATTTTTAATCGAAATTTTCCTAACGGTGAGGGTCGATTTTTTCAAAAAATATCAAGTCTCTCAAAATGCCTCAAATTTTACATCATTTTCATCTGAAAGAAGCGAGAAATGCAACGAGCTAATTGAAAAAGACCCATAAAGTTTGAACTCCGAAAAATTCGACGTTTTCTGCTCATTTTGACCGATTTTTGCGCGGGTGCGATCTTTAACCGACGATATCTCCTTTATTAAAGACGCAAACACTTTATAACGCACATCAGGGGGTTTCTTAGGTCGGAAGCTAATTGATTACACACACATGAGCATGATTACACACACATTGACATTGAGCTAAAAATACACGTACGTGAAATTTTGATTTTTGATCGAAATTTTCTCAAGGGTGAGGGTCGATTTTTTCAAAAAATATTAAGTCTTTCAAAATGGTTCAAATTTTACATCATTTTCGAATGAAGGAAGCGAGGAATGCAACGAGCTAATTGAAAAGCTTCAACTTCGAAATAATCGACGTTTTATGCTCATTTTTAGCGATTTTTGGGCGCTCGCAATATTTAACAGGCGATATCTTTTTTTATTACGGACGCGAACACTCTATATATGCACATCAGAGGGTTTCTTAGTTCGGAAGGAATTCATTGAGCTAAAAAAACACGTTCGTGAAATTTTGATTTTTGATCGAAATTTTCCTAAGGGTGAGGGTCGATTTTTTCAAAAAATATCGAATCGTTCAAAATGCCTTAAATTCTACTTCATTTTCATCTGAAGAAAGTGTGGAATGCAACGAGCTACGAATGCAATCGACGTTTTTTGCTCATTTTGAGCGATTTTTGAGCGGTAGCGATCTTCAAAGGACGAAACATTCTTTATTACAGACGCAAACACTTTATTACGCACATACACGGCTTTCATACCAAAAAAAACCTATGTGAAAACTCAAATGGCTCGAAAATTCCTCGAATTATTGCCTAAAATTACCCATAAATCTGTTGATTTGAATATAGTTTGCAATTTCTTCGTATCCAGAAAAAAACCCTCAATTTAACCGCCTAGAAGTTCACTTATGTGGTTTATACAGATGAGCCTTTCAGTGGCGAATCATTTGTCACTTTGAAACACGCACAAACTTTACCCTCTAATCCAGAGTGTATGCTTGCAGAGGCTCCGGCACAAATTCAATCACCATCTAATTTATCAAAGGCCCAAAGTAATTGTCGAGACACAAACGGGTTTTTTTTTGGGTATTAATTGCACAAAGCTCAATCCAAGCTGATACAATCGGACTTTTTGGAAAATTGAACAAAATTTCTGCTGAAATAAGTCGAAAGACAGTAAAACCACTGAGCAAATCATGTTTGTTCATAGCTGAAAATTGTAAAGCTGCAGCACGGAAGATCAAATAAAATCGCTCAAAGCAAAGTGCTTTGTGAATTATAGTTTTAATGAAATCTCCACAGCAAAACGGCAAAAAATCTTTCGCATCAAGCTTGTCGTCGTTTCCCGTGCCAATAAGGAAAAGATAATTTAGGCTAATAGGCAGTTAATCTCAATTTAATTGGTTGCTCTATTAGCAGAGCAGCTCTTGGCACTTGAGTGCCCAAACCTTGTTAAATAGTTGATAATTAAATTTATTTTAACTAGCTTGGTTTCAGCTCTTAATTCGCCTAGTTATTTTACGACAAAACTCCGCTCTAGAAGATTGCTTCAGGCATTAACTGGGCAAATTAATCCGTCTATACGTCAATTCTTTATTATTTGGCCACAGTTTGAATCTCAGCTACATACAGAGCTGAGATAATGCTGCCTTGAGGTGACGGAGAATACAAACTTTACCCTTCGAGAGTTCTGGAAGGACCACTTTAACATCGTGATGTGCCTAAGAATTATTGATCAGGCCTGGCTGGGTGTTACAACGAGAACCTCAACCTCTGCATGGAAGAAGCTGTGGCCTGAGGCTATAGCTGAAAGGACCTTCGAAGGAGGATTCGAACCCGAAGTGTCAGTGGTAGAGGAGATTGTTTGTCTGGGAAAATCCATGAGTCTGGAGGTGGATGAGAGAGATGTGAACGAACTCGTCGAGGAACAGTCTCAGGAGCTGACAACCGAGGAGTTACATGATCTGCATTCACAGCAGCATACGGTGGTTCAACGAAAAACTAGTTTTAAAGAGGAGCCAGAGATGGAGGAGGTTATCTCTGCAAGAGATATAAAGGAGATTTTGGGAATGTGGGAGAAAGTTGTAGAGTTCGTGGATAAAAATCATCCCGAAACAGTTGCAACTGGTCGTGCATCAGAGTTGTTCAACGAAACTTCATTTTTCTTGTTCAAAAACAACTGAGGTGTTTTTTTGGGAGCTGGAACTAAACGGAGCAATTTTACATACGAGCAAGGTTATGGAACGAACTAAAATCGTATGTCGATGTACCACTGTATCTGTATATTTTATTGTTTCTCACTTTACTGCCTAAACGCGGAAGCTTAACACCATTTTTCTGTTTCAGACTCGTGACCGTTTGACTCTGTGGTGCTCAAATAAGGGGGAAAGGTAAGCTTTTTTTCCTTAATTTGATGCGGATTTCCGCATTTCTCCACGAGTAATCAAAACTTCCAATGATTGTCTTAAGACAAACTTAGACTCAAATGGAAATCATTAGCTTTGAAGAGTTCAAACAGACGTTCCAGGGGGAGGTTTTAAGGTGTTATTAGAGCGCAAAGTTTTGCTAACCCCACTAGAACTCAACCGATACGTTCAAGTTGCAAAGTAATACAAAGGAAACGCGTTATAACAAGTTGGATTTAAGCGGCGCTTGTCTGAGCTTAAGGAAAAACGTTCCAGTTTCATTGTTTTGCCAGAGCTTCGTCCCAGACTGGATGTTTGTATGGGTATTAATATTGGTGCAATGTGCAATTGATATATGGCTGAAAAGCTGTGCTTTCGACAAATCAGATTTGAGTTCCGCGAAAACTAAGGCAGCGCAAGCCGCTTAAGTATTTAATCCGACAGCTCAAGCTTTTAAATTTCCATTTGATCGCTTAAAGGAAATACTTGCCGCGATCAGTGGCTTAATTGCGTTTCAGCTAGGTGCAGGTTATTTCTGGAAATTATCCATTTTCTCTGGGTGGGGAAAATTGAGTTTTCCTTCAAGGAAACGCAAACAAAAGCTTAACGGTTTTCAAACAGCGTGTTTCGTCCAGTTGTCCGGAAAAATCACTATAAGAGTATTCAGGTGAATTCTCTGTTTGTGTCTCTCGGTCAATGCAGGATAAACTCGCACAACGATAAAAGTCAGAAACATTCTAAGCAATTCAGAAGAATTCCTGCAAGTAATGTTTCGATCAAAAGCCCCCGAAAGTTGCCGAGGCCATTTCATGAAAAGGAAATATTTAAACCATCTTTTGAAGTGTAATCGACCATTTAGGTTTATCTGAAATGTTTTTTTTCGGCGCACTTGAGCTCGCTTTTGATGATGTCAAACGAACATTTATTCAACATCCTTTAGTCCTAAAAATGCACATTTTTTTGCGCCTTTGGCCTTTCATCACGAGTCAATAGAAAATTTGCTATTTATTGGGTTCCTAAAAGTTATCTGGAATATGAAACATTCGACACTAAGTGCATTTTCCCTGGATCAACTGGATCCCATTAACACGAACTTTTCAAGAGTTAGGCTTTCGCGGTCGTTGCTTGAAGCTGATGAGTTTTTCGGGCTTTTAGGCCGAACAGCTCGAAAAATTTAACAGTTACAAAATTCACTGTTTCCAGCCAAATTCCAAAAAGCAATTAGTTTGCAAACAATCCCAAATGCACACATTACCTGAACGCATTACTAAATTCCATAAATTGTCGATAAACTGGAAACTCCAAACTTCCATTTTTGGCCCCAACTTCCATTTTCCTTTAACTATTAATGTCGTTTAAGTTTATAGTGGAAGCTTCCAGTCTAGCGCTTTATTGGATTATACATCAGGTATTCAATTAAGCTAAAATAAGAGATTCTGGATGTTTTACCGGACGTAATTAAGCGGACGCTTAATTGAGCAATTATTTCAGTTATTTCTTCGAAGTCTGGAGCTTTTCATTTGAAGACGTTGCAAAATGCCTAAAATGCAAAAGAACCGTCATGCCGATTTTGCATGAATTGTCCAAATTTATAGTTTTGCTTCCAATCAATAATCCCCAGAGGGTTTAGCAGCGAAGAAAATGCTTAAATCTTGTAAAATGTGAATAATCGGTTTTTAGCCATTAAGGTAAAGGCATTTTAGGGCTAAGTTTGCCAACCATTGGGTTGCTTGTTTCTTCAGTTGCTTGCAACTTCAGTTACTTTTTTTATGGCAGTTAATAACGAAATTCTCTCTCTTCAATAAGACTTAATTTAAATTAAATTTTCACGTTTTATTTTCGATTTTTTTGGTGTTTTTTTTGCAGATTTTGTCACACCATTACAAACAAACCATTATGCTTGATGTGCTTTGTTTGCTTTCGCTCGTATTGCTGGAATTTTAATAACAGAGTCGCACCAGTACACGAAGCTCAAAGACAATATTTGCTTATCGTGCTAAATCTGAACAACACCAACTCCTGCCCGTCAGGGGATTGAAAAAGTCCTTGTTTCCTCAGATTTCCGCTAACTATAACTAAGGCTTGTTATTTTGCCGGTATTGCGAATATTTTGAGCTGGGAATTTTTATGATTTTGTTAAATATCAATTTCAAAAAAGCACGAGTAGCATGTTTCTCAACTGCCATGAATCGCATTGGAAACACAGTCACGTTTGCTTGTCCGTACAGTTTTCCAAACTGCATTTCTGGCACAGGACGGACGTCCGAAACATCCATTGTTTTATCCAAATGGAAACTTTAATGAAGGCAAAGACAGTACATTGAAGTCCATGTTTCAGTATTTTCAAGCCCAATTTACATTCCAAAAGTTTTTACTGCGACAATTAATTACCCGCTTTGTATTTTTCGATGTTTCAACAGCTGAAAATGATTCCGAATTTCCATTATCCATGCCGAATGGGACATTTTATTGGCACCCAAGCTAATGGCAACGGACCAGTTCCATAATTTAATAATATTGCAACAGAGTTCATGACGGGATGGAAAATAATTCGATGTTTTACTATGCAAAATAGTGGTGTTTCAGGCGGGCGGTGGCATTTATTTATTTTATACGTACACGCATAAAAGGCTGCAATGTTTCCAATTATGGGACGAGAACTGAACATGTGCTGCAAAATGGGTCAAATAAACATCAAGCAATTTTTCCACAGAGTGGTGAAAATTGCGATTTAAAAACTTAAATCGATTTAGTTTGGGAAATGCCAATATCCTTTGAATTTCATTCGATTTTTCATGAGGAAATTATCTTAATTCAACATGCTTCACTAGCTGTTTACCCGCTGAAACTGTAAAACAGAAGGAAAAAGCTGGCTGTTTTGCTGAATATATTGAATATTCCACAGGCAAAAGCTGCCAGAGAAGCACGGAAACTGTGACCAGACATCAAAAAATAAAGTTGAGTGTCTCAAAATAAACAAACGATTAAAGAGCTAAATTACTCACAAGACATGAGGTTATAACATCGTATACTTTTCTTCTATCTGGATTTAAAGTTTATTTTTCCAAAACCTAACTTATCTAAGAGCAGGTTTGTAGCTCTGTTCAATAGAGGAGACTCTCAAGTGCTTTTCAAATGTTTTTCAATTTCTTAAAAATCCAGAAATTGCAACCAAACAGCAGGTTTTGCAGAGGCATTTCTGAAAATGATTTTTGTCGTTTTTTCAAAGTTTCAATGACCTCGGCTTGAAATTTAGCGGATTTTCTAGAAAAATAATTTTTCATTGCACGGTCTTCTTTGGAATTAAACAAAAAGTTAAGTACATTTCGTGCGGAAACTGTGATCGGTCATAAAAACTGAAAATCTCGCAAAAGGCTCAAGATAAACAAACGGTTAAAGATTCAAATTACTCTGAAGATATCAGGCTAAAACACCGTATACCTTTTTCGGCCTGAGCGACCCGATACTGCCCGCAGACGAATTTAAACTTTGACCAAGAAAACATATTCAAATCGGGTCAGCTGTTGAGAAAATATTTGCAGTAAAAAATCAGGGAATATTTAATTGTTGCCTTAAATTTGCGGCGCAGTGTATTAAGACCACTATCTGCAACATTTTATCCATAACCAGGCACTAAATTTGATTTGAAAACCCGGGGCAATAAAGCTGTCGCCTATAAAACAGGAAATTTCCAGCAGCAACCTGGAACGTGAAATTAAAGCCTGATTATCCAGCTACGCGTTGTCTATAAACACTGTTGAGCCAATTGGACGATAAGAGCCAATTTTGCATATCTTGCGTCTATGTGTTGGTGGCTAAATTGAATCTACGGTCAAATGTTGCCCCCCTTTCTGGCCGGCGATAAATCACCCGAAACCCTTTTAGCGATTAAAAACTAAATTCCAGAAGAAAAATCGCGCCTCTAGCACGAAACTCGAGTACACTTTCCCAGGCATTTGAGGCGCTGTTGAAAAAGCCGCAGTCTGAATCCATTTGGGCACTGGGGCAGATTTAAACGCAACAATTTTGTTTTGGTTTAATGCGGTCTATCCTCGTTAAAACCGTAATGATCGCAAAATGGGCACGGGCAACGTTTAATAAAGGCGGTGTATCATACTCTAAACGGTTATGGGACCCAGATGCTCACCTAAAAGGTTGAGAGCGGTTTATTTTTGTTTGAAGAATGAGCTCTAGAACGATCTGAAAACTTCAAAGAGCGCAATGAGCGTGCGGACAGTTTGGACGTGATCGGTGGTACTAAACTGCCTTCTAAAACCGGCTTATTCTGCCGGTTGGTAGAAGTGAAACTTGGCACTCAGACGATTCGTGATCATTTTTGTAAAAAGTTTGTAAAATATGGACAGCAGACTTATCGGTCTGTACAGTCGCCCTTTTTGTATAGTAGGATCACCTCTGCATTTCCCCAGTTATCAGGAACTTTCCCCTCCTGGAGGCACTTGTTTAAGAGAAGATGTATTGCTTCCTCAAGTGCTACGCCTCCCGTCTTTATCATCTCGCACGTTATCCGGTCTTCTCCAGGGGCTTTTCCGCTTTAGTGTAAAGCTTTTCTTAATCCCGATACATCTAGTGGAGGCTTGTCTTCTGAACCTACGTTTCCGACCTTTTTGTTACTTGGATTTGGAACAGATTGGCTATAAAGTTCTCGGTAGAATGATTGTTCTTCATTTGGTGAATTTACAGTTTTCCTTTTGACCTTTTGGATCGCAAAGTTTTCATGTTCATGCCGCCCTCTATTGCTTCGTGGATTTGCAATCTGTATAGACAACTTTAACTGCATACTTGGGCACACAAATTAAATGACGGTATATTCCCCAAAGGAAGATCGCCCCTAAATATAGTTTATTTGGCCTATAAACCCGGAAAACTTTATATTTATTTGCCGAGTTAATTAGTCTCTTTATTAGCCAATCCTGAAAATAACTGCTCGAACCCGGTCACTTTAGGACCAATAAATGTCCACAGTTTAGCCGAAGTTTATTATTTATGTCGGGGCAAATTGTTTTATTTATCTGGCACATTTTTCGTTTTAATACCCCCGAGTGTTGCTCATTTAAAATTAACTAATTGCATTTTTTCTTGGGCAAAACAACTGGAGTTGTATCTTTCCGGCCGTTTTGGGTCATTTGTGTTAAAATTGAGGTGAATTGGGGCATGTTTCGGAGCCAATAAGTTCACTCGATGATATCTGGTAGTGGCACCATAATAATTATTATCGGATTGCCCTCGCCTTAACACGGAAACAATGAGTGGCATTGCCTTATTGTCGAACACCTTCCCATTCGGGAATTCGATCACAAAAACATTGGGGGAATTGACGACTGTTTTCGAATTTTCCATTGAAACCCGCTAATTGGTCTCTAATTAAGCCGAGTCTATAAATCGTTGAATCAAAGTTAACCCACCGATTTGGGTGTGGGGAAGTTGGCAAAGCTTCTCAAAAGGCTTAGATTTCCCTTGTCTACTCAAAAGTAGTTTTAGTTTAATTTGCATACTTTTCCTAATTATTGCTTTAAATCCCATAAAGTTTCCCCCAACTCTTTGGAAACTTGAACGAAACCAGTTTGGCCTCAAACAGTTTCCTGCTTAATGTAGCACAGGAAACAGCTTTGTGTGCTTGAACACAATCCACCTTCCTTATTGTTATTAAGGAGAGGAGCAGAATCGTCTAATCAGAGCAAACGTTTTTCGTTGCCAAAGAATCGCATTGCAAAAGGGGAACGATCATGGAAGTTCTCGCGCAAAATAGCTTAATTTCCTGCGACCAATCGATATGGAAACGACGGATATAATATGGCTTTTCAATGCCGTTTTAATAGGAAGATAAAATCGCCCCTGAAATGTTCCTGATCGAATACGATATGAATGTGAAACCCAAGAGCGTTCATCGATTATGTAGTTAGAAGAATTAGGGTTCGCCTACATAAATAAGCGTTTGCTGAATAAAAAAGCAATGGAATGGCTTCCTATATGTATAGGGACGTATAGGAGTTATTTGATGTTATTGTGCTTAAATCTGCCTCTGGTTACAAAACTTTGGGCATGTGCGATGAATAAAAGCTCCTGTTATTGGAGAGTCAATGCCAATTTTTTTTTGGATAAACACTCTAAAGCGGGAAAAGTATGGTATCCTGCATCTGATTGTTTTCTTCAGGGACCAAAAGGCTCTAAGAACCAGAAAATCATTGTCTTAAACTGATTTGGCCCAAATCAAAGACACATCGACCAATACAAGACAACATAAGGTGTCCCATTGGTATGAAATCGCTTCATTTCGTCTAAACCGCTTAGAGATAGGCAAAAAGAAAAATTCCGTGGTTTCTTCATTTTGCAAGAGTATAAGTCGACTGTTTTTATATTTCTGAGAAAAGTGACCCTTGAAAAGGGTATTTTTGAACATGAATTTCTCAGAAACGGTACGAGAACGCAACCTGCTTCTTTCGTCGGCCATTAGAGGAAGAAATGGGCCTTCTTTTCCTGACTTCGGCTTTTAAAAATTTTATCTTTTATTTGAGATCAAATAGAAGAGTCTAGAGGATTGAAATCCGGGCTTCTGGATGGCCAATATCGCGACTGGATGGGCCTTACAGTCTTGGTCTTGCTCTAGCAAAAAAAGGAAGATCAAGGCCATGTTTGCAAGGGGCTTGACTGATTTTACTAGAACTCACAAAAACCTGCTGTGGTTCATGGTAAAAACAGTTTTTTTAAAGAAAAATCCGCTCCTATGGCGTAATATTGAATTTTGCCTGCTTCGCCTCATATTAAAACGCTTCCCTGTCGACATTTCAATGAGATTAACTTGGGCAATGTTCAATAAATATGCAAAATCAGGCAATATCTCTAATGTCTCTGCTCTTCATATTTAAGTGCAAATAATCTATGCGCAGGAATATTTTTAAAAAATCCCGATATTTAAATTTACGAGCCAGGAAATTATTTGTCCAATTTGAGAGTGTCTTTGTCCTCAGCTTGTGCGCAATATGTCATGCTTAGCTTCATGAAACAAAGGCAGAACCCGTGAGACTGTTCGAATGAAAATTTCCTTAATATCGGGCTTGCATTTCGTTTTCATTTTCCTTTGTTTCCGACTCTTTGGAGTCTCACATTTGCCAGTGATCCCGGGAGTTCTAAAATAGCACCTGACCGCCCGTATGGATCGATTTCTTGCGATTATTTCCAGAGATTATGGCAAATGCGATGGCCAACAACGTAATGAGGTTGTTACAGGATTAAAGCTCACTTGGTAGTGGAGGTTTCTGTAATTTTGGTAAATTTTAATGAAATTCTCTGAAAAAGTTACGCAATCTAACCCCCCGTGACAACTCTTTTGAGGAAACTGTCGAGAAGTCTCCTCTTCGAAAAGGCTACGAGCAAGTCCCCGCTCTAGAAAAAGAGGGGGCGGAGTTTCATTACCACCAGTGACAAGTGCGAGCTGCTTGCCGACTTTTTGGCAGAAACTAATTTTCCTGGTCCTCTAGGGACTACATGACTGATAACTTAAACCTAATTCCTCTAGGGACTCCGTGACGAATACTTATGAACTAACAATAATAATAGACTAACTTAGTAAGTGTATAGTTTGACCTCTACCTTATTCTACTTAACCCTAGCATAGGCACCTGCCTAACCTAAGCCTACTACATCCTCTCTTGGTTCCTAAAGCTAGCCCATGGTCCTCGATGTGGTGCTGGAACTGGTCATCGCATGTGGTCCACGTCTTCTTCTTAGACAGTGTCCGCAGGGAGAGGTCTGCGGTCACTGTGAAATTTGTTGGTGCAAGAAACCCGGACTGTGGGATTCTTGCTTTGCCGGGCATTATCCAGGAACTTTGTTGTTAAGTTCCGGATATGCTCCAGCAGGTCTTCTGTATTCAGGTCTCTTTGCAGGGTGGTATTTCTGACAAAGTACGGGGCCTTGGCTGCTATCTTCAATATCTTGTTTTGGATTGCCGCCATCTTCTTCTTTTACGTGATGCAGGCCGTGGACCATGCAGTTGATCCATAGGTCAGCACCGGACGGATTATCTGTTTGTAAGCTCTAACCTTTGTTCTCAGGTAGAGCTTACCTGTCAGCAGAGGATAGTAGGCCTGGAGCAGGTATCTTGCCTTCGCTGCTGTGGCTGTCATCTGGTCGTGCCATACCAGTCGCTTGTCGTAGATAAGTGCAAGATAGGTTACCTTGGACCTCCAGGTCAGCCGCTGTCCTGCAAGCTCTAGTTTGGCTGGCGGCGTCTTGAAGCACCTGGTGAAGAAAATGGCTTGCGTTTTCGCCGGGTTAAACTCCATTTTCCAGTTCCTGCTCCATTGTTGGACCTGGTCGAGATGTCTTTGGAGACTAGTGGTCATTTTAGGGCCTTTCCCTGCGGCAGTCGTCTGCATATATGTAGCACTCTGTATTGACGGTGGTTGGAAAAGTCTGCCATGTATATATTGAAGAGAGTAGGGCCCAGCACTGATCCTTGCGGTACTCCTGACATCACCGGTCTGCTGGTTGAGAGCTGGTTCTCAATCTTGACCTGGAAGCTGCGTCCAGATAGGTAGTTGCTGATGAGCTTAGTTTGGTGTCCCGGAAAGCCGGCTGTTATCATCTTGGCTATCAGGGCCTGGTGCCAAACTTTGTCAAACGCCTTTGACATGTCTAGGAAGACGGCTCCTAGACCGTTTCTTGGGCGGTTTAACCTTTGCTGGATCCTTGTCAAGATCCTTGTCATACCACCCTCGATTGTGCATTCCTATATAACAACCTCGTCGGAGATACAATAGTGTCTTTGACGACTCCCAATAGTCAACGCAGTCCTTAAATTGCAGCATTTCCCACAGCACTGGAAAAACGCTGTTATCATTCCTATCTTAAAGCAGGGTAAAAACCCGACTGATCCCGCCTCTTACAGGCCAATTTCCCTTCTGATCGAGGGCAAATTGACCGAGAATGTTATCCTATCGAGACTACAGGCAGCAGCCGAGCTTCGCCAGTTAATCAACGAGCGACCATTTGGACCATGGGCAAAGGAGCACCAAGGCCGATCACCTGGCTAGGCACGGGGCGAGCTTTCGGGCTTTGTCTCTAATTAGTGTATTGTTCCCATTGTTTGCCCATGCTTGTCTAAAATTGTGAATGTTTAAATACATTGTATCTATCTATCTATCTATCTGAAAAAGTAAACCAGCGAAGCTCCAAGCAGGTAGTTATGAGCGTGTTTACTGCATTGTGCGTATTTGCTCAAACAATCTAAAATATCTTGCAGACACTGCTTGATAATCAGGTGCCTAAGCAAATACGCCTTAGACATTCCCAGTAAACCCATTTAAATTCAACGAACTTTACTAATTTGTCGTTCGCAATCGTCGTTATGATACGCCGCTGCATATGATGATTAATTATTCGCATTTAGAACGTCAAGAATGGCGATAATTTCCGAATAAACGCTTGCAGAAATGGGCGCTCTCTTGTCAATCGCCTTTTTACCATGCTTATTGCCATGCGGCACTTGCATTTGCATAGGCCTTATGTACTGGAAATCGCAATAAATGGTGATTTCATCCGTCAACAACCGTCGCAGGTACGGAACATACTTTTTTCGAGGAATTGCGATAAAACGTAATTGTTTTCCTTTTTGTCGCTTTATGTTCTTAGCTGGGAAGCAATGAATTTTGCGAAATTTATCAACGGGAAAATCTCTAGCTAGAATCCAGAATTGGGTCTAGAACATGTTGTTCAAGTTCTCCATAAAGTGTTTGCTGAACACCAGTAGCTGCCACGTTTAGCTCATTGATTTGGAACAGGCGCAGCTTAAACACCAAGAGCATTGTGTTACCTACACGCCGAATTAGATCGCCAAATATTTAAACAACTTTGAAACAATAAACATCTGATAAAATCGCTTTGGCAATGTTTTAGCAATGATAGCGCATTTAGTTTAGTAATTAGCGTGCAAGAAGACAGAAGAACTGTGACTGAGTCTTGAGTGTTTTTTTTTTCAAATTTCAGGTAATTTTTTTTGCCTTAAAACGGTTGTTTTACATTTGTCATTAGCACTAAACTCTAGTCACTGAATGCTCAATGATGCAACGTCAGTCACAAAATAATTAAAAATTCAGATAGTTGGCAAACAATGAAATTAAATTAAACAATTAAAAAATTATAGATACGCAGTCGGTTGTTCAGTATCGTTCAACCGCAGGCCAGATAATTGAACCAATCATTATTTATTTGTTTGGGGAATGTTTTAACAGGTGCAATTGACCCTAAAAGCGCGGTTTTGTTGTATATTTCGCGCAATTATTAACGTTTTTGGGGCATTAACTATTTTTTTCTAATCGGGATTTAGTATTCGGCAAACGGAGCGTTTTGATGCGTAATTGATTTGATGCTTAAAATACAAATACATGTCGTTTTAAACTCAGTTTAAATTAGAAAAGTTTTAGTTTTTAGCTAGTTTTAAACTCACAAAAAAACCTTCTAAACAATAATATTTTGCATTTTTCGTGCAAGTGTTGCGCCCAAAGGGCTCGGCCCGACAGATTCTTTAGATCCTGTTTGGTGTCATTGTTGTGCGGAGCCCTTCGGACACGACACTGATATGGAGCGAAAAATTGGAAACCTTTCATTTGATGATGGTTTCTAGCTTACTAAAGGCTGGAAAACCTTCTAAACATAAATTTTTTGGAATTTCTCGCTCCATATCAGTGTCGTGCCCGAAGGGCTCTTCGCAACAGATTTATTAGATTCTGTTTCTTGGCTTTATTGTGTTTCGGGCAGAAATTGGAAGGAAAACTTTAAATTTATGATGGTCCTAAACTCACTAAATGCAGACAAACCTTCTAAACATGATTTTTCTTTCCAGATTTCCTTGTTCTTCACCAGACCCAAAGACTGACTGAAACATGTGCAAACTGTGCCCTTGTCTGCTAGTTGATCGTGGTAGCAGACATTTAACAAACATGCTCTTCATCTACGAAGTGTATTATAATTTAAGAAGTGGTGCGGAAGTTTCCTGTTCAGTGTAACTGACCGTTGAAAGTGTGTGTGAAAAATGGCACAAAACATTTCAGCCGCTGTGTATGGAGCTGTTTTAAATGGGTCGTTCGATGGCAAGCCCTCAAAGTAAGTAATCAAACCGAAGTAATAAAGTTTTCAATATTCGCGCAAATAAACATTTCACTCGCATGCGGATAAACAAAAATAACATCAGATAAACGATTTCCATTTAAAACATAAATATCCACAATGGATATAATGGAAACCCCGCGCATAGCAATATCCTGTGTAGACAGCTTCCGGATCCGAATTTCCTGCCATTCCCGTTTTCCTCTCGTCTGCATAAATAACTTGGATATTTATTTACTTACATTTGTGAATTGGAATCTACGTGTATAATAAAGTCGCTGCTTCCCCCCAGCGATTCTTATGGGATTCTAGCCATCTTTCGAGCAGTAAAAGTTTATGTTTTTGCGAAAAGATAAAGCGATAATCTGGCAATGGGTAAACGTACGAAAACCATTTCAAATATTAAAGTAAATAGCCAATAAATCTGCTTTCATTGCTTCTTGCTGTTGCTTTTGTGGGTTGCAATCGAGCAATTTTTCCAAATTTCCAGTGATTCGAGCCAGAAACTGGAAGAATGTCAAGCGCTGTACAAAAACGAGACTGTGCTGTTGCAACAACGTTATCCAGGCGAATTTTGCAAAGTGTCTTACGACCAGATCTTCTGTTGGCCTCCAACGCCGCACAACACCACCGCCCAACTGAGTTGTTTTTCTGAGTTTTTCGGAATCCGCTACGACGACACTCGTAAGTAGACCGTTTTTTCCCAACAGCATTTTTCTGGTAGTTAAACGACTTAATGAGTTCCATAAGCCCGGCTTGAATTTGAAAGAAACCTACAGCCAGATGAGCAATCACTTAAGGCCATTCTTTTTCAGGTTCGAAAGGAACTCGCCAGTTTTGCGCTCACTAATGCACACTGCCTTTCTTTGAAGTTGTTTATGTTTTATTAGATATTAGAGGCCCGTCTTTTGTTAGATCTTTTTTCGGCAAAACAATCAAATATACAAAGACGTTGGCTCGCCATTTCATTTCGGCCGAATTATTCGCAATTACAGAGCGCGAAGAGGGCAACAAAATAAACGAGCCTTTTGTTGAATAAAGCGATTTTTTAATCAAAAAGGAGAAAAAATTGAATTTAGTGTCCAATTCAGGTGTTTGGGTGGAATTAAACATGCAAAAACTCGGTTCACAGGCAGGACATTCTATAAAAAATACCTTTTTTCGATGGGAACTTGCCCAAAGAACTAAATGAGAAAGTGGAAAAAAATATGAATGTTTTCTCCAGAAGTTGAAGATTTCTGCAACTATCCACAAATGATCGAGAAATTACACTCAGTGCTGCAGGGCTCACTAAAAAAAATTCCAAAAATATTACGTAGTCTAATGCGAAGCACGCAAGTAAAGTCGACCACCAACGTGCTCTATGCGCTCCTTTGAACACCCGCGCTTCACCCCGCTGCCCCCTTGTTCTGGCTGAAACAAAGCGAATTACGTGAAAGTTTCGCTGCATTTGGTCCAGCGCCAACCGCGATTTTGAGTAGTAGATTAGTATCGGTTAACTATCTATTAAAATTCTTTCTCCGATATGGACAATTTTAACGACAAAGTGATTGCAAAATTAGCAAACAAAAAAGAACGTGGGATAGACCTAACTTATAAAAAAAATTGTAAACTATTTTTGCAAAAATTGCTCAATTTTGATATAACCCGAGCAAACTTCATCTCGTGGTCATAAAAGTATAATTTTTTCATCAAAATCCTGCCGATTTTTGGGCTATTTTCAGCGAATAAAAATAGCTTTTTCGATTCAATGAGGCCGCATTATTGAGTTTGTGTCACGCCCGATTACCTGACATGTTTGAACAAGTTAAGGAGGTGTGAATCTCCGCGAAAACAAATAGGGCGAATCTGGAGCGTATTTGTTTCCTGTTTCACTTCGGTTTCGAAATCGACAGTTATTTGTTGTGTGGCATTTTGCATCGCTCGAACACTCGAAACGTGATGGCGAAAGTTTGTTTTCCATCTGAATTTTTCATGGAAACCCATCTGTTTTCACGCTCTTGAGGCTTAGAATTGCAAGAATGTTCAATGCGAACAAGAGCACGCTCTAGTTCTTTGACTTGACTGCAAAAAAAAAACGGTGAATGTCTATCAATCTTCGTTGGAATCGTTTATAATAAATTGCGAGGAAAGTTGACCCGGGAGGATTCATATTTATTTACGGTGTAGATTTTGTTATTTATTTATTCGTGCCAGTTTCGTCCGACAATGCAGAAAATGCGCTCGGACATAAAACCGATAATCCGATGTCATTTTGTGAAATAGAGCAGGCTCTATTCGATTTCAATCTTGATATATGTTGCCATCTACATTAGGTTTCGTTCTTTATCTGAAATTCGGGTCTCTGAATGTACAGTTTTATCGCAGGATCTAATGCTGGAAGAAAAAACAGAAACGGAAAATCTGTCGACTTTATCTTTGGGGGTCTTTGTACAGATTTCCAGATGTTCCATTGGAGAGAATATGGGGAATTCTATAATGAAAGTCTCATGGGGGTTGCGAAAATATCACCCCCGTTTTGCCTTATAATGGATGATATTAACATGACACAACACAAATCCAGATTATCCATCAAAAGCCGGGTCTTTTTCATCCCAATCCAGATCGTAATATGTGAAAAAAAAACTCTGTCAAAGCGGAACAAACCGCTTTATTGTACCTTAATCCTTGAAGGAAAACATCATTTCTTTCTCGTTACATTTATATCTTTTCATATAATGTGATAGTCCTGAATAAACAATTTTCTTCAAATAAAACCTTGCCGAAATATCCAGCAAATCGTAAAACGTGACTTCGTTGGTGGCCTGACATGTATATCCCACATATCGCTTTTTCCACTTTTTTCAGCGGTTCTGTTATTCGAAATATGGCTCAACAGATTGGATCACGAGTCGCCAATAAAGTGGGCTATAATAATCATGATTTTCCGTGTCTTCGCTGAAGGGTCATCAGGGAGCCGTTAGTTCTTGAGCACTGACTTAAAAGGCAATCAAATCATGGAAAGATCGAGTTCTAAATGACCGGCCAAGAGAAAAAAGCGATTAAATTAACGGAAAAATCCCGGAGTGAAACTGAGCAGGAATTGCGGGTGGGAAAAGTTGAAATAAATTTAATTAACGGTGCTTGATTCGATTGAAGTGGAAACTGCAATGGGGTTTTGTGGAGAACTAGTGAAACTCAGCGAATTGAGTCTGGTTGATTAGTGTTTAGTTTCCCACCTCCACCCGAATGCTGTTGTATGCCAATTTGAAACTTTTTGTTGGATTATTTTGGTTGTATTTTGCTCAGCACTTTTCATTTATCAGCAAACAATCAAGCGCTCTAAATTTAGCTGAAAAACGAAAATCCCCGGACGCCCAAATTAAAATAGAATGTTTTTATTAGTATCCGATGGAAATCATAATGGAAATTGCAAGGTTTCGCATCCATTGTTTAACGAGTAGTTATTAAAAACTCATCAAAATTCCTGCCGGTATTGCCTCATGGAGATTTCACATTGATTATTATTCATGTCATGGATTAAGTCCAATAAAGGGCAATTTGCTTTGGGCTTTGAACGGAAAATGCCCTTTATTTTCTCAATATGTATATATAATTTTTATTTGGGCCTGAGGCTTCTTTATTCTGCGTAAATATGCATTTTAATGGATAAATGTGCAGGATGGGCTGCAAATGGGCGTTTAATGTGCTTGATTTACATCATTTATAATAATACATCAAGTATTTTTGTTGAAAACGCCCAAAGTTTTCGATTCTTTCATGAAACGCGCGGGTTAAAAGAGTGAAAAAATAATGACTGTAGAAGTTTCTTGGTGCAATTCCTTTGATTTTTTAATATTTTGATTATACAACTCAATTTTCGCGAAAACTATTGAGTTTATTGCCATTCTGATGCCATATTTGGCTTTTGGGGACGATTTCAGTTGAAAATGAGTACCATGTCGATAGGTGATTTTTGCAAAAAACAAATTTTTTATAAAAAAATACACTCAACTCAATGTATGCTGAGTTTGTCCCAACAGGCCGAATCTGGAACGAGAATTTGCCTGGGATGAATTTGAAGCGAGAAACTTGCAATTTGTTGCTCTGAACGCCTGCAAATTTTTTTAAAAAGTCAACAGTCTCTCTTTTAGTTCTGCTGCATTAGATTTTTTCTATCAAAACGCTTTTGTTGTTGCACAGTACGCAGCTTGAGGCGAGTTTTGGGGTCAAAATTTCAATTTTTCTCGACCCCATTTAGTGGAGTGCCAATCCAGTTCAGTTTCTTTAAAAGAATTTTAATATTGTTCCTAAAATATGTAAAAAATCACAAAAAAAATAGATTTATTTATCAAGTTTTGAAAAGCTGCCCAAATTTCAATGGATTTTTGGAACGAACTGAAGACGAGTACCAGGAGAATAGGTAATTTTTACAAAAAAAACTAATTTTTTGTCTTAGAAAAGCAATGTTTTTTTCGGGAAACCGCCCATCGACATGGGGCTCATTTTATGCTGAATTTATCCCAAAAAGGCAAATCTGCAATCAGAATTTGCCTCTGATGACTTTGATGCGAGCAAATTGCAAATTGTTGCTCTAAACGTCGCTTTCTCCAATTGAATTTCTCCAATTAGGCTTAAAGAATAGTATAAAGTTTGCAAAAAAAACTGCAGAAGAAACTCCATGTTAACGAGAAAATGTTTCAATTTTCAAATGAAAACTCGAAAATCAAATTAACAGTGCGGTTTTTCTGCTTTCGCTTTTTAAAATTCACTTTTAAACACTTGTTCCGAGCTGGACGCAGCTTGATGCATTTTTTGGTCCAAAATTGTAAATTTTCTTGAAAACCATTTAGTAAATTACATTTTTGATGCAAAATTCGGGTTTTTGAGACCATTTTAGCTGAAGACGGTTATTTAGTCGATGGGATGTTTTCCGAAAAAAAATCATTTTTTGAAATTTTATTTTTAAAAAATTATTTTTTGAAATTTTTTTAATGTTCTCAATTTTCAGGATTTATTTTTTATAAAATATAAAACATTCCTCTGGTTATCGGTCTCTTCAACCTGGAAAATATCTATTTTCGGTCAAATAATAGGCATTTTCTGGAAAACTGTTAATTTTGTCTCTGTCAAGTAGGAGTTCCATTTTTTAGTTTAGGAGCTTCCAGCTATCTAAAAATAGTTTTCGTGTGCCTCTATCATACAGGGTGTTCAAACTATGAGCATCAGCGTGTACAAACTGGTACTCGCTCGGTCCCTGGCGAACTCAAACGGCAGGCTTTGGTTTTAATGGGTTTTGTCTTAAGATGTATTCAATAAAAACCAGTGGCGAATCCAGGATTTTGCTCTGGGGGTGGGGCTGAGGTCATAAAAAAGTTACATCGTTGTACCGACGTATTTTATTTATAAATTTACAGATTTATAAAATATTATTAAATTATTATTAAATTAAATTCATAGCCGTGACGATGAAATAGAAATTATTGTACTGTGTCTGGGGGGGGCTGCAGCCCCATAGCCACCCCCCTAGATGTGCCACTGAAATCGATCAATTGGACAAGGTTGGGCCACCTCGATCACCTGACCTGAAGAATCCGGATTATTTTGCTAACTTACAACGTTTACCTTGTGGGCGGAAGAAAAGGGAGGAGATTCTTTTGAGTCAATAAAATCGCTATACGAATTTTTGCTAGTTCCGATTTGTGCTGCCACGACGGATAAAAGCTGAATTTGATTTAGAATTTCTCGTAAACAGGTGATTCATGCCCATACAAAGGCTCGGCCTTATTGCAGCCCAATATCACATAAAGCCGATCAATTGGACAAGGTGGAGCAATGGCTGGGCCACCTCGATCACCTGACCTGAAGAATCCGGATTATTTTGCGAAATTTCGACTTTTACCTTGTGGGCGGAAGAAAAGGGAGGAGTTTTCTTTGAGTCAACAAAATCCCTACACGAATTTTAGCTAGTTTTATTGAACTGTGTCTGGGTGGGGCTGCAGCCCCTTATCCCCCCTTCTGGGTTCGCCACTGATTGTCAGCAACGTTATTCAAAGGGCCACAACAGAAGGATCTTTTCTAATGGAAACTTGTTGCTTTGTCACCCTGTACAGATAACCAAAAGCACTTCTTTGTGCGGCACCCGCTGAAGACTTCTGATGTATTCTACTTGCCTTGAAAGTTTGGTAGTTAATAAAACGAGCAAATAAACCTAAAACTTTGCGGTTTCCAATTGAATCTAAACGGCCTTATTTGCCTAGTCAATGGATTCTCTGATTCGAAGTAAATATTCCTCTAGAGGAGTTTGAGACTTACTCGAAGTCAACAATGGATGGATTCATATGCAGGAACTTGCCAGTTATTCTTTCCACTTCTTGCCATTAAATGTTGAACATCAAATTGTTATTTCAGTCAATAAATAGATTTTATGATACGGTACTTTCCACTAAAGTTAACAAAAGAACACGCGGTTTTTTTTTGAATAATCACTTTGGGCACGTCACTGTTATTTTGATTGCAGTCATGTTTAGAATTTCGCACTTTAGGGCACCCAACATTGAGCATGACTGTTTTTTTAGTAGTAGTAAACATCTTTATTTCTAAAAAAGGCTATCGACCTATCGGTCTTTCTGCCCTTGTTTAATACATGCAGTCTTAATCTAAATAAAAAACAAATATGAAAATTTTCTTATTCTAGGTTAACAATATTATTAAATAAATACAATTTCAGTGGCAAGAAGAAATTATTTTATTGTCCACTAGTCCGTTGCGTTTGTAAGTGTTCGAGTAGCGTTAATGTAGGGAAACGGAAGCGGGATTGTCTGGTTGGTCTTGTAAGACAGAGGGGATTCAGTATGGTCCAGTTGTAGGGGTTGTTTGTCCATTTTGTCTGTAGCTGTATGAGTCTTTCCGAGATCTTTGTCATGTTTGTGCGTTCGTATAGTAGTTGGGTGGGGGGGTGTCTTATTCGTGTTATTAGTCTTAGTGCAATTTGTTCTGTTGTTTGTGTATAACGTTTTGTCCTTTCTGTTCCGTTGGTCATGAGTATATGTCCAAAGTCTAGCAAGGGTCTACAAATAGCTTTATATATTTTGGTGGCGGTGTTTGTGCTGATTCCTCTGTCTTTGTAGGTTAGTGATCGGAAGTGTTTTGTTCTCTTTATTGTTTCTGCCCTGATGTTTCGTATGTGTTTAGTGAATTTAAGTTTGTGGTCAATTGTGATTCCAGGGTATTTACGTCGTTTTTTTGGTTGTGTCGTTTGGCCGTCTGCAGTTATTGTAGGGGAGTCAGCGTTGAGTCTGTGGTTTGTGAGCAGAAGTTGGTTTTTTGACGCGTTTGGTGTTAGTCTCCATTTATAAAACCATGTCCATTGTGTTGTTTGTTAGTGTTTGGAGTCTTTGCGCTGCTCTCTCAGTAGTTTTGTCATGTACAATAAGTGCCGTGTCGTCTGCGTATTGTAATATGTATGCCGATCTGTCGATTTGATTTTTGTCTGGTAAGTTGTAATTGTATATGTCATGGCAGTATATATTGTAGAGAAACGGTGAGAGCGGGGATCCTTGAGGGAGCCCTTGTTCAGGGGAAAAAGAAAATGACAGTGTTTTGTCAATTCGTACTTGTAGTTGTCTGTTTTCTAAGTTCTTTATGGTGTGTAGTAGATATGTTGGTGTGTGTAGTTTGTATAGTTTGTATAGTAAGCCTCCATGCCAGACACTATCAAAAGCCTTGTTAATGTCCATAAACAGGCAAGCTGTCTTTCTGTTTTTTTAATAATCAACACATCCAAAAACAAGTTGAAAGTAGGTCAACGCCTGAAACCGGAGATTAGCAGTTAAAGAATTTGTTTCATGAAAAACATTTTCAGATCTGCGAGTTTAAATACTAATTACTGGAATGCGAAATGAATATTGCAACATCAAAAGCTTCGAGGCATTTATACGAGTTTTTAATATAAAATCTAAACGGACATGCATTTTCCATTTGTCCTTTGAAGAGAAGACATGCAGGAGATATAATGATTATTTTTAAACTAAAATCGCTCCATAAATGAAAATAAATTAAAATCTGCTGATAATGACGGTAAAAAACGTGCGCAAATTTGCTAGTTTTATGTGCCCGATTTGTTAATTCTGGTAGTTTTTGTACATGATTTGCCGTTGAAAGGTGCGCTCTAGGAGCAAATTAATAACCGGCATATACAATATCCGGGCTGCTAATAATGGAAAACATTTGAATTTCCAACGTTGTGCGACTGTTTCCATTGGGCATTGATGAACAAATAGATTCGCAAATTGCTTTAAAACAGTCCGGGGAGTTTAGGCGGTAGCTAAAACGCATTTTACCGAAACACATTGTCAAATGCGTTAAATTGGCGAATTCGTATAATGCGAACAAGTTGAGGCACGCAATATATTGCGCTGCAGAACATTAAAACGACCGTGTTTCGAATCATTTTATACATCAGCGCTTGCATTTGGGAAGTTTCCAGCCGAGGCCACAAGATAATGAGATTAATGCGAGCAAACGTGTGTTTTTTTTTGCAGAAAATGTGACCAGAAAGTGTTTTGCAAACGGCACCTGGAGCAAATCGTCTTATGATGCCTGCGCTGAGCTGGACATCTACCCGACCAGTGTGGAGACCCAGAGCAACATTTACTTGATCGGATACATCATCAGCTCCATTACTTTGGCTGTGGCCATTTTTATTTTTTCATATTTCAAGTAAGTTTTGGGAACAGTATTCAACCTGGCAACCTGGTAATAGTGTGGGGGCAGTTTTTTCCTTAAGGGTTTACTGCCTAGGCCAACATACCAGTGAGTGAGTCCAGGTACTGTCGAGATTATTACAAAATTCTGTTCGGACTGTTTTTTTTAAATTTTTTTATAAATAAAGTTGCGATAAAAAACATGCACTTAAAAATAAAAATTAAATGGTCCGAGCTTTGTCAAAACTCCAACAAATTAAAAACAGCCCAAAGGCCGCCAAATCAGGGATCAGAGACTGCAGGAAAAACTGTCCAAACTCCAGCTGAACTTTCCCTGAGACCTTATTTCCATTCTCCTAGAGATATAGTGACGATTTTCCGGAATTTCTGACATCGCATGGTCACGCTCATCGGGGAAACTGATTCGATTGACCTCCGAAACTAAAGGGGGGACGAGTAAAATCGAGAGGAAACTCAATATTGGATCGTAAATGAAAAGTTGATTGCCGTTAGTGGCCAAAACGTGGACAAATTAATGCGGAGAAGCAAGTTGAAGGGAAATGGAAGTTGGCTTAATTTCCATCGTTTCGCCAAACAAAACAATCAAACAGTCGAAAAAAATCACGACCAGTAAGTACTTACGCACGTTTGATCATGCCGCTCCAACATGCTCGTAAAGATCCCCACACGATAATGAAGAATAGTTGGAGTTCTGAAACGAAAAAGTTCCCTGATTCAAATCGCAGTTAAAAAGCAAAGTTTCCAAGTGCCAAAGGACATTACATTTCCAACCACTCTTGCGGCGTGCATTAGTTGGAACCGTCGCAAGATTAAGTGGAAAACGAGTTGTCACGGTTCCCACACTTGAGTTTCCCGCAGGCAAATTTATTCCGGCATCCCATAAATTAAAGAAGTCTTTGTGAACTCGGCCATTTTAAAACCGGCTATAAAACAGCCAGACTCCACAGGGCAAAGTGAAAATTTAAAAACTACATTCCTTTTGCCTCCGGGGAAAACTCCCGAGAAAAAAACCTCTAAGTAGTTTACATAAATTCATATTATTTCATCAAGCGGCTGAAACAAAACCGGTTTAAATCAACTTCGTCATAAATGGCACAACTGCAAATAGAATGTGGACGTTTTAATTTAAGGAAAACAAAAAACGAAGTTTGCTCGTTTCTCGAACAGCGACCTGCACCCGAAACTTACAACTATGCCTAGGTAAACATTCGCGACTAAAAATCAAGTCAAAAAATAAGCCACATTTTAATTGGTTGTTCTAAAACAGTATAAGAGAAACCCAACGGCTATTTGCGCGCCGAAGTTTAAGTGGAATAATAATCGAAATCAAAGGCCCTTAAATAATAAAGAGTTTTGGGGGTTGCAACCGGTTTTTCCCAAGTTCCCAGCCAATTTAAAACAACAACAAATATAAAGTGGCGATTTTAAGACGACTTACTTACCCCATTTCGATGGCACCGTAGACTATAAGCTGTAACTGTCCCTGATTAACTCTGCACCACCAGGATATCAAAGTAAAGACCTCAGGAATTTACAACCAACAGAAAAATTTGCTGCTTTTTCCAGGTTACTTACAACAGGCCCAGTTCCCGTAAGAAGAAACGTGAAAAATGAAGGTTTTCGGGTAAAAATTCAAAAAACTTTCAAAACTCGTAAAAATTCCGTTCAGTGAATCTTCGCCATATAAAGGGACGCATTTGCTGCCTTCAAAGCGCGTTCACACACAAGTACAGAATTTCCCGATCAAATGCATCATTTCCACGCGGAAAAGTCGGCGCGAACTAGTAGAGCGACATTTACAACTTTTTTTGTCATGAAAATTTTTATAAAATTGACGGCTTATTTTCAGTTCAGATGGACTCCAAGACATGTACATAGGGATATTGGAAACCGTTAGAGTTACAGGGTGGACCAAATGGGGAACAAAGTGTGCGCAATCAACGTGCCTATAAATAATCTGTCCATCAACTTCTTAACCGGAATGCAAAACGGATATACAGGAAAAAAAGAAAAAAGTGCGTTTGTATAAAATCCGTTTTATCGTGTTTATTATAAAAGAGCAATAACGAAATTTTCAGGGCGGGGGGTAAGAATGAGTGTGAATTGAAAATCAGTAAAAAAAAATTGGCCATATGTTCAATGAGGCCGAAGTTTCAAACTTTTGTTTTTCTTGGGGGCGCCATATGAATTTCTGCATTTTGAATTGCCCTTTAAATATGCTCTTCAACAATGTTATAAACATGGTTTAGGTTCGGTCAAGATAAATAATTAAAATTAACTTAAACTACGCGAGTATTTGAAACCTCTTACAAAACTAAGTTAGCGGAAGCACTTATGGATTGTCCAGTGAGTAGTAGCTACCGCAAAAACTGTATTTCAACAGGACGGCGCGCCCCGCCACATAAATTTGGAGAGTCGATTATCACAGGAATTTTTAAATCACGAATTTCCCAACAAGTCGATAAGCCAACTGAGACCAGTAAGATGGCCTGCGGACGGACTACCCGACATAAACACCGCTTGATTTTTTGCATGGGGGTTTCCTCAAAAATGTGGGTATACTGTAGGTCATACGAACCGAAGAGAGCTGAGACACGTGTTTAGAAGTGTTAACAGAAACTACCCCAGAAATGAACAGAAATCCTGTGAAAGCAGTAATGAGACGATGAGTTGTGCGTGCAGAGGGAGGGAAAAACGGGGCGTATTTGAACACCTACTGTAATCCTAAAATGTTACTTGTTCTTTTGCAGTGTGATGTCTGATCAATAATAATTTGAGGAGGAATAATTAATAAGAAATATCAATGCCTACTACCATTAAATCGTTAATTTGTATTTAATATGTTCTCTGACGAACAACAACTTGTATACATGGTGAAAGAAGAGAATTTAAAGGGGAATTTACAAATGCAGAAATTCAATATGGGGCTCAAAGAAAAAAAAAGTTTGACTTCGGCATCATTGAACATAGTGGTGCCCAGATTCCCAGATATTTTTTACTTTGTTTCTAATTCACCTCTCATTTCTTACCCCAGCCTGAAAAATTTCGTTATTGGATTTTTATAATAACACGAAATAAGAATTTTATAAAAACGCACTTTTTCTTTTTTTTCCCTGTATATTCGTTGCTATTCCGAGTTCAAAAGAAGTGAGACAGATTATATAGGCACTTGATTTGCACGCAACTTTTTCCCCATTGGTCCACCCTATAACCTAACGGTTTCCAATATCCCCAGGTAGATCATATACTGGACACATGTCTATTTATAAAACGTGAGTTTACTTTGGAGAAAACCGTCTTCAAATCCGGTTTAATGGCACTTTGTTCCAGGAAAAGTTTTCCATGTCAAAGTATCTTGATTCCTAAAACTTTAAGCAATTTTTTTGTCAAACGGCGACCAATCAAGGCTGAAAGCTTATACTTTGCCATATCCATCGAAAAAAAAAACGCTCTTCCTGACAGCGGGAAAGCGAACTTTTTGTTTGCACAGTGCCGCATATATTTATATACATACTTTGATGAAAAACCACTGCGGAAAGCATAGAAGTAAATGTTAAATTTGGAAGCTGACATAAAACGTGTATAAGTGAATTTTTATCGCAAAAACCTTTCGCGGTGATTGTTTGAAAAATGAAGAGTCTTTTGGGGTTTGGGGTGGAATCTTCAGAGGTTGCTTGCTGGTTGCTGTTCTCCAAGCATCCGAGCACAACAAATCTCTGAGGTGCCAGCATCGTGCCTCGTAATCCAGAAAAAAAACCTCAATTCACACCGAATTTTGATTTCAAGTGGTGATCAAATGCGAAAAATTAACTGCTTTCATCTCTGTAACTCATGCAGCGAACGATACAGAGGCGGTCCTTCGACGCCAAAGGTGTATGCAAATAAACGGCCCTTGAAAGATCGGGACGGAGATTGCTCTCCACGACTTACCTTCGACAACATCCAAAAAAACGTCGGGTGATGTGGAAATTATGGAGAAGGGAAGGTAACGACAAAAAACGAACCGTCGTCGTCTCGTGTAACGGCCATGTGGCTCTCGGAAGTTAAAACTGGAAATTCAAGAATCGCCTAGGTACATTGCTTGTGAAATCACAGAAGTGTTCGAATAGGAGGTGCTATGAAAATGTTCATCTGAGGGCGAAATTACCCCGATAAGGATGGCGACTTCAACATGTCAGTAAGTGAGAAGGTTACGGACCAGAGAAGGGTAATGTGTATTGTTTCTGAAACACCCAGCTCCCTGGAAATTTCGAAAGCGATTAAATTTCGCTGAAAACGACCAATATCCACTCGATTGGCCATACATCAAAATGTGCCCAAAATAAACCCGTCAAGTACAATACAGTCTCCTTAGCGCCGTTTTCTTTCAAGTGGTTTGCGAATAAATCTGTGTGGCCATATTATAATCAAAAGCTCTCGAGAATTCCGGCTCTGCTAATATGATGGTTGATAAAACCCGGCGCCAGCCACAGTCGGCAAAGGCTTCGAGCGGGGATTTGTTGCCAGGTTCTTGAACTTTTTTTCGGGAGAAAAAAGCGCCCTAATTAGTGCATTACTGGGATAAGTGAAGTAATTGCTCATTCCCTTCTAAAGTAACGAATCCGTTAGAGAACAAAGCAATCTTTTCCTTCCAGTACGTCCCAGAAGAATTTTGAAATGCCTTTAAATTCAACAGTAGTTTTTTGAA